>VXBL01003752.1:0-83199 GCA_013400195.1 Aramus guarauna | reverse complement strand
AAAAAAAAACAAAAACAAAAACAAAAGAACAAAAAACCAAAACTATTTGAAGTACAATTATACAACTCTTCCTCTGCTGGCACCAGACACTGATACGGCAAATGGAAAATCTGTTTGGTCTTACAAACTGTGACAAGGTTTTCTCAGTGCTTACACAGCATTTCATGGTTTTAAACATTAAAGTTGAAATCATGCCACATAGAAAATTTTTACCTGATTGTTCAATTTGTTGAGGTCATAAAAAACCAAACCCCACATTTTTATAATAGAAAGTGTTGCTGATCTTAGTCCACCACGCTGCTGCAGTCATGCAGGAGCTGTAATTCCTACTCTGTCTAAGACTCAGTTGGATTCAAAATTCTTTAACTAATGAGGTAAATTCTCTGAGGGGCAGATACCTGTTATTCAGTTAAACTGGCAAGGGAAGACTGGTTTTAACAAACAGACAAAGCACTGACAGTTACCACAACGGACGTCTGTCTCTGAAGAGGAGAAAAAGTTGCTAATTTGAGAGACAAACTTACAGCGATCATTTAGGTAATTATATTAAATCATGGTTAATATAAGTAATTATAATTATTTAATTATGGCATAATTCAGCACAGTTAGATTCAGTCACGAGGCGTGTTTGGTGTCTTGCCCGCGGAGAGGGAATATTCTCAGACATAGCGTGTCTATATCTTGTGTGCGGCACTGCATCCAAAACTGGCTCAGAGTTGCTAGTGCTATTCACACAGCTGGAAGCTCATGGAATGACAAACGATGAAAAAATGAAAGGGAAGCTACGTACCTTGCCTTCTAGTCTATGAAAGCTTGTCCTGGGAGTATTTTTTCCTAACGTTATGTTTGGTGGAGTTTAAAATTCCTAAGCGCTGCCCTGCTTTTTATTCTTTTCTCCAAATGATTATGCCACAGCTTAATAGTTCCCCTTATCAGAATATTTTTTTCTAATAATTAGTCAAGGTTTTCATTTTCAATAATGTATTGTATATGTATTTTTTTCTAATTATAGCTGCTATTTTTCTTATCTGACGAAAACAGAGAGGATTGTTTTCTCCATACTTCCATGACGTGATACCTCAATCAGAATTGCATTGCCTTTTTTGTTTTCCTGTCATAGTAATCTAATTAATTCCCAATTAAAATATCCAGAACTCTTTTGGGATCAGTGCCTTTCAGTTTCTTCTCACCCAGAGGCTAATAGTTACATTATGTTTTCCCCAGATGTATTAAACTCTAGTCTTACACAGAGACTTATGCAAGTGCTTTATCCTTTGTGACTATTCCTATTGAAGGGAATAGGACGACTCAGAGTGCAAAAACTGAAGCAGGCATACAAATCTTTGTGCTATCAGGCTTTTATTAAAATTAATCTTGATTAAAAGTAAAAGTGATGTTATAATAGCATGTTTTAGATTGCTTAACCCTTTGATGAACAGATGTTTACAGTTTGTCTTAGTTAAGTACGGTATATCAATAATTTCTGAATAAAATGAGAGTGAATTGTTTACATTAAGATACATTGCTTTAGTCTAGGGATATTTTATGTCTCTTAAGGTATTTTTATTTTTCCGAAATGAGACTGTAAAGTTTAGAATTCTAACAAAAAAATCTGCTTGTTTTTCTAAGGAAGTTAAAATAACTTTTTCCCCTGTTCATGCATTATTCAAAGCAGCCAGATGCTTTGGATATTCTGGTTGCCTTTGGAAGGAAACTAACATTTCCAATTTAGGGTTGTAATTTAAACTGAAATATGTAGGTCTAGCATAGTTAGTGTACTTTATTGCTTTCTGTCTGATTGAACACATAAGACTGAATTATCTCCACAACTCTCCAGTTTTGGTTTCTCTCATGTTCTAGACTTCTGTGTTGAGGTGTATTGTCTTCTGTGTCTCTAGGATCTATCATTTCCCAGCACCTGTGAAAAGTTGCCTATTTTTGGCGCAATCTTCTTTTTAATTCTTTCTTGCTAAAATCTTTTGATGTGCTTTGGCTCAACCACAGTTATTGAACCCAAAGCAGGATTTAATACCTGTGGCCTGCGTTAGATGGCAGAATAGACTTTGTTATAGCAATGATGCCTTTTTTACCCTTCTCTGAATCTCAGAGCTTATGTAAAACTCTGATTTATAAAGAAGGGTGGCTGTTTGAACCCTGATTCAACCAGTCATCCCTCCTTTGCAGCTCTCTGAAGCATGGTGTAGGGTAGAATGCTTGCTGAATAGAGAAGGATGAAAGGGGGTGCTTATGTTTTATTGAGCTACTATATAAGAAAGGATAGAATAGCTGAAGTTTAAGAGATGCCAGAATCACTTGGTATTTTTGGTAGTTCTTTGGAATGTCTGAGCTTTTACTTCTTAAAACTTTTCAGATGACTGAATGAAGAACAGGTCTTCACAGAGAATTGAACAGGTTAGGTAGATAGTCCTGAATCCAGAGATTTGCATTTGTATCTTCACTCAGATTATAAATGTCAATGTAAGAGATACAGACTAAATCTCTTTCTGCTGATCTGCTTGCTTGCTGCATGGGATATTTTCTTTCCATCTCCTCTGTGCATATGGAAAGAAAAAAATGCTTCATCTTCTATTCTCTTTGGAGCACCTCGATCAAGCAAGACTTTTCTTTCTGACGTTCTTGTTTTCCCACCATCCTTATCTAGGCGCACTCCGGAGGGAGACAGTGACAGATTTTCTAGGAGGTGAGGCAGAACCCCCAGTCTGGTAAGAGTATTTAAGAATATGACAAGGGACATAAAATGCCCCTACTGTATCAGAGTGAATATCTGCTATCCAGCAATAACCTAAAGAAGAGTACATGAAGAAAGTCAGCATTTGGTATTTTCCAGAATATTCTCCCAGCCTCCAGTTGTTCTTGACTGATGTATGTAAGGATTGAGGGGTATCTTTGCATTTAACAGCCCTTGCTGGAATTTTTTTTTTTTTTTTTCCCCAATGACATTAACATTATCCTGTCAGTTTTGAACCTACCTAGATTTTTAGCATCAGCAACCTTCAGCAGCAAGGAATGCTACACTGTTGGGTCACACATAGGAGATAAAGGAAGGTGGTTTATTCATTCTGACACCTTGAGTTTAAACTAGCTCTTCTCTTTCTTGACAGAAGGGTTCCTCTTGAGGAGGTTATCACCTCATCTTTTGGTACAATTTTAACACTGTTCTACTGCTGCAATCTTTGTATAAACACACACACACTCTCCCACATCACTTCCCCGTGGACTACTCGCACAAAACTCGCCATGCTTTGGTGGCCAGCAATCAATTTCAATCAGCTCTGTCCAAATCTGTTCAGATCAGATTGCAAGCCTTGGTCTATCAGCTGCTGGATGAAGTCTCTTGGGCAGCTGAAGGAGAAATGAGCCAGCTGCTGGCCCTGCCCTGCTAGAGATCGGTTTATTTTGCTGTGATTCAAAGCCAATTACTTCCTTCCCAGTGCAAAAAATGTCTCTGTGAGCAGAGAAACTGAAAGTGGAATTTGCCTTTTGTTATTTCAAAAATAAGCAATGTGCGGGTGTTTTAGGCCAGGCTGAGTTGGATTGAGCTGCTTTGTTTTAGATACTTAAACTAGCTGCATTGTCACTGGCCTCTCCCCAGTCAGCAGAGTGAGATAATCTGCTCACGGGAAATCTGGACCTCTTCCATTTAGGCTCCTGTTCCAAATTACTCTGCAGAAGCTTGCCGTTTCCCACTGACGATAAAGGGAGTGTGAGGAAACTGGACAACTAACTTGAACATTAAAGTCTGTTAGCTAAAATTAGGCATAAAAAAGTGTGGGCAAGGGAGGTCATGGGATATTGACCATGACAGTGAATGACAAGCTATGAAATGCACTAATTATTCGAGCTAGGCTTCCATTTATGGGATGTGAGTCTACTAGTACATTAATGACCAAATCTGGCTTTTAGCATCTTCAGTAGAAATTCATGACTTCACGTCTGAAGTCCTTCATCTGGTTCTGCTATGCTGTTCAGAAGGGGATCTGTCTTGTTAGTATATGTTTGAAATATTTTAATCATGTGTAACTTTCTTCTCTGCTCTCAGCAGAACATCATGTGCTCATTTTTACTGCACTTGTAGGATAAAAATTTATTTGAAAGCAGAGCCCTACTTGTTTGCTGCTGTGGTACTTTGGTATTCTAATCTCAATACTGCCTCCTTTATACTTTCATAATACATTATAGTGTAATTTATAGGTAGTACAAAAAAAGTGAGATCATAGCATAGTGACAATTAACAAATTTAAAGTTTAATTAATATCCATTCACTGTACATTAAGTGCACTGAAAGAGCAGTACAATAAATTGATTGTTCTCTATTAATCTGTGTAGGAGAAAAAGTTTAGGCAAGTACAGTTGAGCCTTGTTCTGACTTTTAACATCATGCCATAAATTAGCTGTACTGTGTGATGCTGCAGATGGTATATGTGCTATTTTTATTGTCATATTTTTACTCTTTAGCTTTAATTTTCTTATTGCCCTTTTTAATCACTGGGCAATTGGTAGGAAGTCTTTGTGGGACTCTACCCCAGTCAGGCTTTTTTAATGGGATATATTTCTATTAGAATGAACTAATCAAAGGCACTGAGAAATAAAACTTTGAAATGAGATGCATACCTCAAATCAAGAAGGCACTAATTCTGCACTTGCCTGGTGACACTGGCGAGAGAGGATATACTCAACTTCTTTGTTAATTATAACTTTTCTCTAAGTAGCTAAAAACTTGATACTGTTCATCTATGAATGTCCTGCTGAAAAATATCTCCTGTCAAGAGAAAGAATAGTTGGAAAATAGACAAGAAGTGCCTTGTAATTTTCTGATATATAAAATGTAGTAGATGAAAAAATATGACTCCAAAGCTATCAGCAGCAAGCTATATATTGTTTCAATTTCTTTATCAAGTTATGCAAACCTTTATCTTTGTGTTACTAAGCCCTTTGCACTTTCTACTTATTGCTGTACTATTGGTGTTTGACGTTTCTGGTCACTGCTATGTCAATGCAACTGGAAAGCTGCCCGATGGAAAAGGACCTGGGGGTGTCGGTTGACAGCCAGCTGAATATGAGCCAGCAGTGTGCCCAGGTGGCCAAGAAGGCCAACAGCATCCTGGCTTGTATCAGAAATAGTGTGGTAAGCAAGACTAGGGAAGTGATTGTCCTCTTGTACTTGGCATTGGTGAGGCCACAACGAATACTGTGTTCAGTTTTGGGCCCCTCACTACAAGAAAGACATTGAGGTGCTGGAGTGTGTCCAAAGAAGGGCAATGAAGCTGGTGAAGGGTCTAGAGCACAAGTCTTATGAGAAGCAGCTGATGGAACTGGAGTTCTTTATTTTGGAGAAAAGGAGGCTTAATGGAGACATTATCACTCTCTACCTGAAAAGAGGTTGTACCCAGGTGGGTGTCGGTCTCTTCTCCCAAGTAACAAATGATAGGACGAGAGGAAGTGGCCTCAAGTTGCTCCAGGGGAGGTCTAGATTGGATGTTAGGAAAAATGTCTTCACCAAAAGGGTTGTCAGTCATTGGAACAGGCTGCCCAGGGAAGTGGTTGAGTCACCACCCCTGGAGGTATTTGAGAGGTGTAGATATGGTGCTTAGGGACATGGTTTAGTGGTGGACTTGGCAGTGCTAAGTTAATGGTTGGACTTGATGATCTTAAAGATCTTTTCCAATCAGATCAATTCTATGATTCTATGAATGGTTTGGGTTGGAAGGGACCTTTAAAAGTCATCTGGACCAACACCCCATGCAATGAGCAGGGACATCTTCAACTAGATCAGGTTGCTTAGACCCCTGTCCAACCTGACCTTGAAAGCTTCCAGGGATGAAGCATCTACCACCTATCTGAGCAACCTGTTCCCATGTTTCACCACCCACATCATAAAAAATTTCTTCCTTATATCTAGTCTGAATCTACTCTCTTTTTGTTTAAATCCATTACCCCTTGTTTTATTGCAACAGACCCTATCAAAATGTCTGCACCCATCATTCTTATAAGCCCTTTTTAAGTATTGAAAGGCCACAATAAGATCTCCCCGGAGCCTTCTCTTCTCCAGGCTTAACACCACCAACTCTCTCAGCCTGTCCTCATAGAAGTGCTCCATCCCTCTGGTCATTTTCGAGGCTCTCCTCTGGACCTGCTCCAACAGGTCCATATCTATCTTGTACAGAGGACTCCAGAGCTGGATGCAGTACTCCCAGCGGAGTCTCACCAAAGCAGAGTAAGTTTTACACCAGTAAATTACGAAATGCTGAAGAACATGCCCAAGCACTGGGGATCCATTAAAAACTGTTCTAACAATTTTACAGAGGAAGTGGTGTGCTTTTTGCCTGTGCCAACTAGTACGGTCTGAACTAATCTGCGAGCTAGCAAAGGCCAATGACGGTTCCCAATAGAGACTTTTTATTCAACCATAGGATTTTGGAGGCCAAGGCAATTTGAAAATAAGGTTGTGGATTGTTCCATGCTAGATTGCCTTAATGCCAGAGAGTTGCCACAGGCAAATTTAATTTATATGCCTGGATATAGCCTTTGCGTTAACCCAGAATTCTGGGTTGCAGGATGCCTCTTGTTTTGGGCACAAGATGTATATAGAAGGAAAGTGTGTGGTCCTTTAAGGGTGTCTGGTCAAGGACTTTTTTCAATGGATAAAAGGGATAATAAGAAAAGGAGGAAGCTAGCTACTGGAGCCAGTGGGATTTCAGCATTAGCTGCCGGAGCTGGTGAGGGTCTTTAACCTCCAGCCTCAGGGGTGAGAATGGTGTGTCCCCTGACAATCAGCTGTGAGGGTACAGGCGTGAGTGAGGAGAGTGAGGCACTTGGAGCTGGCAGCTGGATCGGGACCATGTGTCACAGCCCATGTGCCCGGTGCTGTCTGCTGGGGGTGAGGGTCTTTGGCTGCCCTAAACTGGGTGTGCGTNCTGTGGCCATCTGTGTGACTGGCCATGTCTGTGTCCTCTGTGTGTGTGTCTGGGATATGTGCTCAGCTTCACTGCTGGCTGAACCTGCAAAGGGGACAGCATCCTTCGGCCTAGACAGAGACCCCAGGTCCTCAGGGTACTGGCCTGGCTCCAGTGGCTGGGCAGGAGGGGTCTTGGGCCAGGGTGGCTGGACAAGGTGACTGCTCTTAACTTTCCTTAACAGTACAAGACTGGCCCTTGTGTTTGTATGGGGCTAAGTCAGATCTGCTGAGTACAGGTAGACAGAAGCTAACTCTGTACGGAGACACCTGCATTTCCTTTGAGTAGGGGCCAAACTAAGATGTGGTCGTCTTCTTTCTCAACCAAGTCTCCTCTTCTGGGTTGAGCAGCAACGAGAATGTGAGCCAGGGTTTGGGCCAACTTCTGTTCCTGTCTGATCACTTGCTTCATTATTAGCCCTTTTGCTTCACATAGGACCTCACAGACAACCTTCAGAAGCAGAAGGAAGAATGCTTTTATTTTCCAACACAGATGAGTTAAAACCTGTCTGGGAATTACTGAAGATTCATGAGCTTCATCTCTGGGGTGGTCAGCTGATAGTGTGAGTTGACCAGTTGGTGAGCAGCATTCCCAGGACCATCTAAAACTGCTTTATGGGCTAGTTTGATCCACTGTCCACACTTTGGCCACCTCTGCTCTAGTGCATTAGCTCTACACATAAGGAATTGTTGTGTCTCAACAAAGACTACCATGAGGACTGAATCTGTCAAAACACTATCTTCCCTAGGCACCGTGTTTGTTTTGCATCCTTGAACATCTAGTTGCTGCTAGAGATGCATTTCTGTTGTCTCTTGCTGTCACATAAAAAGGTATTAAATCAGCAGGATTGTGCACACTTTAGGAAGAGATCAGAACTGATCTGTCCGATTTGAATGACAAACTAGAACTTCAGACATCTTACCAAGAAATTACAGGAAGACCTATATTTTTCTTTTTAAAGCCTTGTTTTTCATAAATTTAAGTTCCATCTCCTTAAACTGCCTTATATCCAGCATACCTCAGTGAGAACATGCTGCAGCTGGAAATCTGAAAAAGGTCATTTAACTGAAACATTTGTTGATAGGTGTTTGGGGATTTTTTTGTGGTACTTAATACTCAATATATAACAAATAAGATGCCACCTTATCATATGAAACTGCCAGAAGTGAAAGTGCATACAGTAATAAGAAACAGGTGTAGTAAGAGAATCATCTGTCAGACAGTAAATTCATTAAGACCTTTTACAGAATGCTCTACATGTCTAGTTATGTCTCTCTCTCCCCCCCCCCAGCCCCGGATGTTTCAAGAAATCTTATTTCTTCAAAGCAACATCTATAATTCCCTCGTAACTGGCAGAGATTTAGAGTATGCTAAACTGTGCTCTGAAAAGAGAAGACAGGAGGAAAAAGAAAAAAAAATTCAATATTATAGCAGTGTAAGCAACTTAGAAGCCTTTGGCTTTCTGTCAATGAGAAGTGATTAAAATTACATCAAGGAATTAACACATCGATGTGGCACACTGTGCAGCTGAACACTAAAGTATATATTAATAGTACAGAAAAAAACCATCATGTTATAATTCCCAGTAATCTGCACAATTAAGGCAACAACATTTTTGTATTTTCCTGCTATGATGGCAGAGAATGCTGCATCAGTTGCGTCATTAGTATGCATGGTTGTATGAACTGATTCCCTGTTGTAGCTGTAGACTGTCGTTGGCAGCCACAGGAGGTCTAGGAAATTATACAAGTATGGATCACAGAATGATTTTTAATTAAATGTGGCAAATAACAAGAAATCTATGGTTTGTTTTGATTGATTTACATTATGGTAATATTCTGTTGATAATGCAATGACACTTTAATTCAAATTTCAAATTTTTTTTGTCTAGTAAATCAGATTTACAATCTGCTGAAATATTTATTAAAGCAGTTTATAAATATTGAGTTATATCTGAATTTTTCCATTGTTAGAGGTTCATTCTCCTGCAAATCAAAAAAGTCTTTGATGTCTCTGTATCTGTGACATTCCTATGGAAATGTTCTTGAGAACTGCATGTTCTGTGCATGCCTGAATCTGTTTATTTTCCTTCTAACATTATCCTTTGTGAGCTAGTCTTTTGATTCATTCCTGTGGCATTTGTTTTTGAGAATTTGTTAACAAATATGAATATGAGTCATCTAGAAAAGAAGAAAAATCCACATGGCATGTAAAATATGCAAAGGGAGTAACAATTCTTACAGGCATATTTTAACACTTTATGCTGTCATGCTGCCTGTTGAATAGTACTTTTAATCAAACATTTAAGAACTTTGTCTTATGGTTTGGTGAGAGCACTAACCTAAGCCATGGTTAAGTTTGTTGTAAACATATTCTCAAGACATCTTGTTCAGATATACATACATATATATGCATATATGTAAATGTATGTATCTGTATATCTTAAAAGAGAATAATTTTAAAGGATTGTCTTGCTCCTATCCAAATTTATGGTGAAACTTTTATTTTTGTCATTATGTTTCAGTAGGAGGAGTCATGGGGCCTCAGAGTGACTTCCTTGCAATATAAAACAAACCACGTACTTTTAAGAGCTGAGGTATAAACAAACCTTTGCTTTTCTGCTTTCATGCCATTGATTTTCCAGATACAAATTGATTATGTAAATCAAATATTTCAGTTTATTAGTTCATATCATTTTTTTTCTTTTAATTACTCCTTGAAACATTTAAAGCAACATTTTATGAAACGGCAGTGAAAACTGTCACTGTACGTTCATCATCCTTAATTTTCCATACAGTTAGCATTACTGAAATAGTAATGCACCGCTTCCTATGACTTATCTTTCACATGGAAATGTGTCCTACTGTGATCATGCTTCTACACTCTATGATAGATAATGGCAATGTCAAGAATTCCACTACAGTGTATGCTGTCAATTGGTATCTGTCAATCTGTCAACAGAAACTTGAAACATGACTGCTTGTGCTCCGTGGTGTGGGTCTGTAAGACACATTAGCAATACTTTACATTCAGTATTTGTAGCATTCTCAGTCATTACAGTGTGTGTTGCGAATGCGTTTTAAGAATAATGTGTTATGCTCAGCTAATTTTTAACATACTGGTCGACACGTTCCCTACCCCCATACACCTTCTAACGGCTGCTGTTTTTTCTTTCTCCAATGCAACGTAAGATACAAAATGCCACGACCTATGTTCACAAAATGTTACAGATTTGATTTAGAGTCTCAAAACCTATATACTGTCTGTGTTGCTCAGGGGTTTTGTAATAAGAATACCAAATCTTTAGCTGGCAGTAGTCACCTTAATATATTACCATCTGAAGACTGCACAGAAGTCCAAGCAAATTGGGTTGGTAGCTTCAGTCCCGTTCCCAGGAACAGACATCCACATCATAAGACTGCCTCCAGAGTTATTACTGGGCATGTTTTTTGAAGTTCTTGCATGTACAGAGTGGAGAAAAGTGATATTTTGTGAGCAATTCTGGCAGCGAACGCCTTCAACATCTTCCTGGAAGTGGTCCCATTATAATGGATTTGAGATTTTTAAAGAAAAGCATGGGAAGCATTCAGTCCCCTGTACTTGTCCGAGTCCTTTCACGGGTGGATAGGTATTTTATTTTCTGCAGCTACCAATACACACATTTGAGTACATCCATTTTGATAAAAAAAGAGATGCTGGAAATATGCTCAAGTGCTCGGATCCTGATTGTCCATGCTGCTTGTTCCCTCACTCTGCTGTGGACTCCCTCAGCTGCCTTTGTCCACGTCAAATCTGCTTTTGGGAAGCTGAAGAGATAGGCTAGCCCTGAGCAGAAGGCATGTGAGCTTTCTTGTGGCACATGGCTGTGTGACCAGAAATCAAGCATTATTGGTAAAAAACAAACAAAAGCCACCAGCACTTCAGTGACACTCCTGTTAAGTACAGCTTTCCTATTTCTCTGTAATCCTTTACATAGGCTGCAGCTGCTTTTTGCATAGGTATGATGTTCTGTGAGCTCCACAGAAGTCCTAAAATCCCTCCATTCTCTTAGTGCTGGTAAAGGTGGTCATCAACCAGTCCAAGAGGGTGCAGCTAGAACAGCAGCTGTCTGATGCTTTGGGGACTTTTTCCCCATCTCTCCCACTCATGCACTTTAGGTCACTCCAAATCTGGGAGAAAGTTTGAATTCTCTGCCCAATGCTGATGAGTCTTGATACTTTGTTTTGACTGTGCATTATCACTGTTCTGCTTGGCTAATTTTATTTTTTCAACTTCTCACCTCCCGTCATTCCTTTATTTCTGGGCTCTGTTAGTCCATTGTTCACCCCACCACAGGGCACTGTAGGGTTTTTCTGGTGGGCTCAACCCAATAATTGTATATGTCTTGCTTGTAGCAGCTTTTTGTCTGTATTAAGTCCTCATAATTTCTCAGTAGGTGACACCTATTATTAATAGGGGAGTTTTTCTCTTTTGCTATTTTGAGCATCAGATAATGTGCATGACTGTCAATTTTGCCCTGGGAACCTAAAAGGAGCAGAGAGAGAATAATAGCAGATTGTTCTAGAGCATAAAGGAGATTACAATTTTTGCTATTACTACTTCTAACCTTCCAGGAAAAGGCAGTCTTTTTACACATTTTTACAGATAGCATAATTTGTAGATATAGTGCAGTAAGGGTAAAAGAAATAACATTTTTTCTGAACAGGTTTTCATTACTTGATGAGTTTATGTTAAAAAAGAATTATATGTGTGAATTTTTAACTCATTTAGTTCAGTGAAATCAGCTTTATGGAGATCACTGTCATTGTGACGGCTGCTGTCTTTAATTGGATTTACTGTGCACAGTTCATTGATAGTGGGATTAACAGATGACAGTGAAAGACACTGTGCATTGTTATCTAATTCAGATGATGTTCATGTTGTTGATTTATATGAACTGTAGACATTCTTATTAAAGGACGGCATAATCCAAACATAGATGAATATATTTAAACTAACTCTGTTCCTGGCAAACAAAGCGTTTCTTTCTACTGCTTACTGCTTCTTCTGTTACATTGATGATACCAGAAAAGTACAGGTAGCTAAAGCAGGGCTCTTAGAATGAAAGAGCACAGATGTAAAATTATTTACCAGAGACTCATCATTTCTATCTCCCTTACGCCCTGTTGTCAGGTACTGCCTGATAATAAACATAGTCATTATATGCCATCTTTTTGTAAAACTGATTTTAAAGTTTAGCAGATTTATTGCATCAACATGCTCTATTTTTAGCATTGTATGCATACTACCTTAGATCCAGAAACTAGACATTCCTATTATGTCCCCAAAAGGGCCAGACCTACTTCCCATAACTTGAGGATGCCTAACACAATTTTTTTTCCTTGCAAAAATCAGACATTCTCTCCTTATTTTGGAAAGGAAAAAGAAGTAATTGGTCTTTCCTATAACAGCCTAGTGATTACCTCACTCATGTCAGAAATGGGAGAGCTGGCTTTGGATGCTATGTCTGTCCGAAGAGCTTCTTCACTGGAATGGTTCCTTTCTGAAGGTTATATGCTCAGTTGCACGGGGACTTTACCCCACTTTGTGCTAGATCTGTGTGATTATGCAAAAAAAACATCCTCGTTGTGCTCCTTACTTATGGATTTCCCTGACCTGCAGGACTCTGTCTTAGGGCTCTTTGGTTTATAGTAAAAGTAATTATGCAATACTTGCAAGATTACAGTTCAAAAGGCAGTGTTTTTTGAAACATGCTGACTAAACAACAGTAAAAAGAGTGCATTTCTTGATGAGATGCTGCTATCTCATTTCCTATATTCAGGTTTGAAACTGAGCCAGATATTACTGATTGTTTTTGTGGTATGGATCTTCCCCAATAAAATGAACAGTGGCTGGAGCACACAATATATTGACTAACAAGGTGTGAGTTTGGTAGTTTGGTGAGTTGTCTTCTGAATGGGAAATATGGATGAAAATTGAGTAGCAATGTCCAAAAGCTCTTTGGTGGCACTTGATTATTGTGAAATACATGACCAATGACCTTAACCAGTGAAAGTGTATCTAATATTTGTGAACTATCTTTGAGTGCTATTTATTTCAAAGTTATAATGCTGATTTAAAAAAACCCCAAACATACTGTCTTATTTTGAACTAACTTCATTTCTGCCCTTCAGTCCTAAGAAGAAAAACTAATGACATACACAAAGAAAGAAAAATATCATTTGGAGTGGTAACTGGATGGTGGTTGTGGTGTCTCTGGTTTTGGAAATAATTGATGACCAGTTTCATTGGCCTCAAAATGAGAAGTGTCCTATGAAGCCTGGGTGGGAATGAGTTGATTACTCTCTAGCTAGCTTGTTAATTGCAAGAAAAAAATGTAGTAGTGTCCCGCTTCTGGAAATCAGCCTGAGATCCAATAATTAAATAAATACTTATATATTCTATATAGAAATTCACTAGGCTATTGGATCAAGTTAGATCTCATTGGAAAGATGGCCATAAACATGTAATGTGCTAGCGATTTCTTCCCATGACGCTGGAACTGTGTTCTGTTTCCCCCTTTCTAACTGTGATGAGCTATCATCTGTCATGTTTTCTTGATGAGTTTCTACTCAGTATTCCTCAGCTTGTAATGAAAATGAATGTATAGCTAACCTGAGAGGTACCTATCAGGCTCTAATACTTTTTTTGGTTTACACAAGTTTATTGATATTAGCCTTGAGTCTTTTTGATTTATCTATGTCTGCCTCAGCAGACAGATTGACCATTTGAGCATGTGGTCCCATTCACTCTGAAAATGACCTCATCACTTTGGAAACCTTCAGGAGCAGTCAGTGCTGTAAACGGTGTAGGGGGAGATGGTGAAAAGAGCTTTGCAATTCACATGAAAAATGGTAACAAGGCTACATAAACATGGTCATGCAGCCTTGAGAAGTACAATATGTTAAAGAAAGTTAGCAGTAATGTGTTTTCAGTAGGACAGCTTTATGTACATAAGGAGGCTTATTAAATTTAGTAAGGTAGAGATGAAACAGATGTATAGGCTTGCAGGGACTTTTATCAGGTTAGTCAAAATATTAATGGCAGTGTTTATTGCTTTGGTATTAAAAGGCTTCATGTACCTCCTCCAATTTTTTTGCGTGTAATTGTATCCCCTCTTTTCATAGAATCACAGAATGGTTGAGGTTGGATGAGGACCTCTGGAGATCATCTTGTCCAGCCCCTCTGCTCAAGCAAGGCCACCTAGAGCCAGTAACCCAGGACGGTGTCCAGACAGCTAATGAATATCTCCAAGGATGGGGGCTCTGTGAGCTCCCTGGGAAACCTGTGCCAGTGCTCGCCTGTTACCTTCTCTGAGTTTACTGTCTAATAGCCCAACCTGCCCTTTTTTGGTACATGCTGCACTGCACTCTGGTTAAGCTATTTGGACTGGAGCTTTTTGAATCTTCTCAAAACCAAACAGTAGTTGGGACAGGTCTTCTCAAGAANCAAACAGTAGTTGGGACAGGTCTATGAATACAGTACTCACAATGAAACGGGGAAATTGCAGGAGTGAGAGAAGATACATATGGAGATATCAACCAGATAAAGCTTGAATGTGCAATGTTTGAATATTAGGGATACTTCTCAAGAATGGCACATTCAAACTTTATCTGAATGTTTCTATATATACATGGAAGTCTGTGTGTTCGTTAGATCAATCCTACATCAAACCACTAACTTCTTTCTTTGACTAGTTATGAACATACCCTTTTCAATAATCTTCCCCCCCCCACCCCGCCCCCAATTTTGATTCATCATTGGCTACTGCAGTTTTCAGCTTTTTTTTTGGAAAAGTTCTGTTGTCTCTCACACTGTGGTTGTACCAAAGGTTTATTTGTAAAGTCAGTTGCCACATTTTCAATTGAGTAATAACTCTTCAGAGTTTTCTTAGCACTAAGTGTTGGTGAGATTCAATGCACATATCTTCAGGTGCTTTGCTTTTAATTAACAACCCATTTCAAATTGTTCTGCCTTTCTTATGGGTGAATTGCACTGTGGCTTGCTGAGTCAATCATTAAGGGGTTCTGGACTATTAAGCGCTTCTTGTTTCTCACTTCATGGGATGTTGGATTTTGTGGCTGGGAGGGCAAATGACAGATGGCTTTAACTCAGTTTAAATCATAACACTACATAAGTTACTACATCATATCTAGTATGTTATCTTTTCTGGTTATGTGACTTCCCTGTCAATCTTTTTTGCTATCTCATCAGTCTGTCTGATTTTTGTCTGACATTGTAGATTAGGTACTATTAAAAGAAATCAATATATTGATCCATCACACTAACTTTATTGAAGAGCATACACTAAACCTTACCTATATCGTGATCTTCTTGTGCAGTTTAATCCATAAGCAGTCTCAGGAACTCTGTAAACTTTACCCTCAACCTATATGTATAATGTGACTTTTCTTTCTTTTTTGAATCTGAATTATTAGAAAATAATCCCTCCAATAAAACATATGTAAGGAAGAAAAAAAGTAATCAATTTATTTTTACACATGTTTTTATAGATGAAGCCAAGTTCTATCTGCTTTCTTCACATCAGTGGACCCTTGCAAGCACCATTGTCAGCACTGTTGTGCTGTGTGTCATAACTCCATATCACAGTATGGTTCACCTCTTAAAGGCAATATTAGATTGAATATTAAAAGTAATTTTTTCTTCTTTGGAAACCTCACTTTATATTTATTTGGAATCTAACTACCGAAATAGATTAGATGGATTTTAAACCTTGTTGAA
The DNA here is from genome assembly GCA_013400195.1 of Aramus guarauna. Classification (NCBI taxonomy): domain Eukaryota; kingdom Metazoa; phylum Chordata; class Aves; order Gruiformes; family Aramidae; genus Aramus; species Aramus guarauna. The sequence goes on along the minus strand of VXBL01003752.1, from coordinate 67,444 downwards.
GGTATAACTATAACATTTCTTTATAACTCTAAACTGCATGTTTTCTTAATGAGATACCAACTGTATTATTCTTTTATCAAATACCTCTCTGGAAATTACTTCCATTGCTCTTTTCCTTGGCTAGAGTTTAGAGATGGAAAAAAGGGGGGAAAAATGTTATGAAAATAAAGATTCTGAAGACATTGCTAGTTGGTAGGATGTCCACAGATATGTTATTCCTATCCTTCCATATAGGTATCTTCAGACACTAGAGATACTATGTAATTATCAGAATGGTGATTGTACTTGGTAATGCCAAATTTCTGTAGTTGAAGGGTGAGAAATGTGAGTTAATGAGCTGTATAATAGGATGATAGGATTTTAGTTTGCTACAAGATGCTAGAAAAGTAGAATGTTTCTGACTCAGTCTGATATGTCATCAAGTGGGGTTTATTAGGAGGGGTAGAAGATGAGTTGGAGTGTTACTGTGTAGTAAAGGGAGTTAGGAAAGGGAAAAGATGGTTCCTGTAAGAAAAACAATAACGAATAACTAAGCTCAGGAAAAAAGCTTACACGGAGATTTATATTCCAGTCATTTAAGTTAGCCATAAGGCAAAACTTATGAATTCTGGGAAGTTTCTGTTAGTTTCTATGTTAGAAACAGGGTTAAAGCAACATCTGCTTAGAGCTACACAGTGCTTAGTAGGGAAGAAATTTGTATTTTTGGCCTACAGCATGTAGAAACAATCAAATGCAATCAACATGGAACAGAGAAGTGCCTGTGGACTAATATTCGAAGATCCACTTGCAGAGAAATTTGTGTAATACATTCTCAGTCCAACAGGCAGATGAGAAGAGCAAGCAAACAACTCTACCCCTCACTCTAGAGATTTTCAGCATTTTAGGACTTTTTTTTTTTTTTGCAGAAGTATTATTAAAATACAGACCACACAAACAAGGTTGTTTTGAGATGATTTTACAGGGAGGTGAATGCTTGCATGAACAAGTAATGTTTTTTATTCGATCAATTGGTGCACCTAGAAGAGATACTTCTATGCAGAAGTTCTTCAACCAGTGACCTACTTTTTTACTCCTAATAAAACATGTTACCTCTGCATATGAATCTTACTTAATTCATCACAGTTTTGATACCGTGAAGACAAGGAAATATCCATATAAAACTGCATTAGAAACACAACTTATCTACATTGACTTTCCTTTTTGCTCCCACCACACACAAAATGAGAATAGTGTCACTTTAAATCAGTTATTTGAATGTATTCACAAATCCAACAGATTAACTATATCAGAAAACTTTTATTGTTTGCATATTCAACTATCAGTATTGTTGCTAACTTCTTCATTAAAAAAAAGAAAAAAGAAAAATAAGTACTGTCAAGTTTTTGCTGTGTTTGCTGCTAACTGTATACACTGAGTTTTTCTCATCTTGTGATGACATTTCATTGGGGAAAACAGGTGTTGGTCACTGTCCCTCACTGATGAAGCATGTGGCTTGTTGTGTTATATCCTGCTACTTTCATAGCTGAGGGGAAGGTTTTGATTAGATTTAGATTAGTCATTGGGTTTGTTACTATCGCTGTGCTCATTGCTGTCTTACTGGGAAAGGGATTCTGATGTATTTAGATATCCAGGGGCAAGAAGTGAACAGATTATACACTGACTTTAATGGATGAGTAATAATCAGTTTCAATCTAATATATGATGGACTGCTCTGTTACTATAAATACAAAGTGTCCCCCTTTGATACGTGTTCAGCCTGCTGGATATATTAAGCTTGAACATAGAAGAATTACAAGCCATTCCTTCTACTGTAGATGCTGTTTCCCTGAATATTTCTCTGAATGTTACAGCAGTATGGAACAGTTATTTAGATATTTTCATATTAAAGAATTTGGTGGAGGAAGTGGAAGCAAGGATAGACTCAGATTTTTCAGGAAAAAAGTGTTCTTTAAAATAAGTTGCCACTGAAAAACCTTCTAACCCAAAACTTAAATCTTTTCTCCTGAGCAAATATGACAATAGAAAACAAAAGCACTTTAAGTGGCACATATACATTTTGTAATCAAATGGGAAGAGATCAGATTGGATCCTTCCTTGAAACTGTGTTGTAACCAGCCATTTACATCAAAGTTGGGGATGGAGCAGCCCTGCTTGTTAAGTTATGTCACATTGTTCTGCAAAGAGTTTATGAAACCATTCCTCTCAAAAACATGTTGTTTTTTTTTTGAAGAACACATATTTTGACATTACAATTGACCAAATTTTGCATCATGTAGAGGGATTGTTATCTTGTTTTTAAAAAATCTTCTCTTGTGCTAACATTTCCTCTGTTTTCTTCCTTTGTCTCAATCCTTGGTGCATTTTTTAACTGCTGAACAGGGTGATAAGCTATCAGTGTTCTCGGACAGATAATCAGGAACCACAGAGTAACACATCCATCAAATATTTTAATTATGCATGTATTTTACTAGTGATTTTTCATCCTTGATTATAATTAGGAAAGAAGGGAAGAGGATAAGAATAGTTCATTTTGGCCCTAAGTCCTGCTGCAACATGGGGATTAACAGAAATTGGACAGAAATGGAAAGCTTTTGTTGACAACTATTGGCAGCTGCTCAGTGAGGAAAATAATAAAAGCTCTAAATTTTTTTCTTCAATTATCAAAGCCTTTTTCTTGACTAGATTTAACACCTGATTTACACAGATTTCCCAAGGCAACATTTCTGAGAAGTGCTCTTTGGCTCTGACTTACTAACTTCAAAACTGAACACATCAGCCTCCAGGGCCTGGTGTCTCCCTCCTTGTGTTTCTGGGAGGTGGATTTCACTTGTCCCTTTATCTTTCCTGTTCAGTCCCCTTGTAGGTCTCTATTGCCTTACATCTGTTTGCTGCTCCCTTTATGATAGTGGCCACAGTCAACAGATACCTTTGCTTAATTGCAGTGATTCAGAAGTTGCATATTTGTATGACTTTGCTGGATGAGATGCACCGTGGGACAAAGTTCCTGATCTGAGGAGTTTAGGCATGCAGATAATAGGTGTGTTGCAAATACCTAAGCTAGAGAGCAGGACAGATCTAAATTGGGTGGATACAAAAGATGAGGCAGGGGGATGGGAGCCATGGTAGAAGGCTGTAGTGCCAGGGCACACTCTCATCCGCCAAGCCATTTCTTTTCCAAGGGTAAATTGGCACGCCACTTCTGGAAGCTTTTTCATTCAAGTCAACCTCAAACCCACACCTGCATCTTTTGTATTTGGGCAGTACACTGAAGAAATAAAATATTATGCAGTACTAATTCATAAATTTATTTATAGGTCATCTGATCACAGGGCTGTTAGTTCTTTTCTAAACTAAAGTTATAAGAAAGAATTCAGACAAACCCCTCTATAATAGGATTTTAGGCCAATTCAGGTGAAAATGTTATTGCTGCTGTTTGTTTTTAGATTAAAATGTTTGGGTGTTTTTTTGTGGGAATGAGCTTTGTGTAAAAATATCAAACTTTTACATAAAAATTGATTTTTTTTCTCTCTAAGGAGCTGAAAACATTAAAATCTATTTATTACTCATATGCACTGACATTCATTATTAATTTTATGTCCCACTTTATTGCTTTCTTCAGGGCAAAATAACATTCATTTGTTGATCAGTGATATACACTCAACACAAGGTGTATGGCTGCTGATTAAATAACAAGCACATTAGGATCTCTTTTTTTTTATGCATGCTGGCAGTAGCTGCTGTTTGACAGTCAGTTAAGGGCAGTTTGCTTGCTGCGCTGGTGGACCAGCTCTACTCAGTGTGTACTTTCAGCCAACAGCCCAGTTATATATATATATATGTATATATATATATATATATTTTTTTTTTTAAATTATGAAGAATTGCTTCCTCCCTTCATAACTGGAAGTTAACAACATGGAGGGCTTTTTTCCAGACTTGATAATAAAATCGAAGTTACACATTTATCCCACCTCAGCCAAGCATCTTTGTTAGAAGTGTGGTCATGTCTCCCAGAGGTGGAGAAGAGAGAGAGTGAGAGTGAGCAATATGACTTCAGAGGACAGTTCAGCTCTTACGTGTGAGCTAATTGTTTCCTGGAGATGCTTGCTGCCTTCTGTGGGTCAAAGAGCTTGTGCTGAAGAAGTTGGCTGGAATGGTTACAGCTCCTACTTTATGTGCTTCAGGTACTGGAAATGAAACCATCCTAAAGGCTCTCTTTCTGAGCTTCAGCACCTAAGGGCTCGGGACACAGGTGTTGTGACAGTATGTCTGCACGGTGTCCTTGGGTGTGATACCTGCATGGGCCAAGGCAGCTCTGAGCGAGGGTTAAGGAAGCTTGCTTTCCAACAAGCCTGCCAGCTCAGCCACAGCCCCGCACTGCTTTGCCTCACCACCTTCCACCTCCAGGAGAGCTTTCCTGGGAGCCTGGAGCTCCTGTTGGCGCAGACTCCACACTGCCATATAGACCTTAGAGATGATGTCCCTCTTGCAACTGGAAAACCAGCTATGGAAGGTGACACGGACTCCTTTTTCTCCTTGACTAAGCCCATTTATATTCAGACACTTTATGACAGTTTGTGTTGCTACTTCAGTGACAACTTGATGACATCAAAGCAGCATCAATTTGGCTTTATGGTCTCTTGTGTTATCAAGCCTTTATATGAGATTGAAAAGATACTAAATTTCAAAAGACTCATTGCATACACTGCCAAAGAATGTAACTGGCTCCCAGATCAGGATTTTATGGGCTTTTTTTCTTTGTTTGTTGCTTTTTATTATTCAAATCTTTACGTACTGGTCAAAAGCAGGAATCAGAATGGTTGGTACTATTTAAAAAATTTACACTAATTTGGAATAATTTGCACAAATCCTTTTTTTGTGCTTGTAAATGCTTATATGCATTTGTAAGCCTTTGCAGATAAGGCTATATCTGCTGTGCAAGTAGTTCTTCTGAGGCTGAGGAATGGAATAACTACAGGAGACTGAAGTGTCACTCCCATGTGCCATTTTATACTAAAGACTGATGTTTGGTTCAGGTTTATTGTAATTAGGTGAAATATTCTTTATGCAGACCCCTATGGCAGGTCTGGGCTCTCCTTTGGTAGCCCATACAAGTTCAAAGGCCTGTTTAAATGAGACCTACTAGCTTCCTCACCCCAGTTAACACACATAATTTACTTAAAATGGACTCACACAGTAAATGGATTTACTTCTGATACTCCATTTGGTACCTCTTCTTTTCCAGGAGTCATATTTATGCCCTCAAAGAGTACTATTTCAATGTTTACACCCATCTATTGTGTATTTCATTACTTCTGTTGGTCAAGAGGAATGATGAACTATGCATCTCTCATAATATGTATTGATCTCCTTGGAGATGATTTAAACATCTATCAATACTCTCTTCTGGCCTCCATATAAGATAAAATGCTGTATCTTTTATCCATTTGCAATTCTTATTTTGGCATGAAGTTGTCTCACAATTCTTTTTATTCTCTTTACCAATAATTCATAAATATCTATTTATTTTAACATTTAATCAATTAAAAGAAAATTACTGCACTGCATTTAGGTTGTTTTTCTGGTGTTAACTTCATTGTTATTGTCCAAGCTCTCTTTTGTTGTGTGTAGTTTCACTACAACTTGTTTTCTGGTTTTCAGCAGTAGGACTCTCTGGTACTGCTAGTCTAATGAAAAGACCGGAATAAAGTGTTGATAAATTTTACTTTTCTGTGACAGGAGTATAGCTTATGATGGATTAACAATGATCTAGATTTTGAATGTAATTATGAGCTTTTATCATTCTGTTTCAAACACCTAATATTCAATGAGCCCACAATTTTCTTTTTGTTGTTAATTGGGAAATCATGCCTGGATGACTGCATTCATAACTGCATTATGTAAACAGTGTAAATACCCACAATAGCAAAGGAGTCCTGACTTCAGCTCTGCCCCAGCAACTCCACAGATACTTAGTTTCCTTCATTGTTCTGTGTAGAGTATTATTCACTGTTTTGGAATCTTTTTTAACATAATTGATTAAAGCGCCTCTATATAAATTGAATTTCCCATGTGGACTTTTTAAAGCCTCTGGAACCTGATAAGCTTTTGTAACAGAAGAGGAAATGTTTCATGTGGCTTGAAATCCTCCTTGCATAAAGGAGCATTTCATCAGCCACCGTCTGCTCTGCTAAGCTCTGCTGGCACAGTGACACCTGAATCCCATAGTCTTAACTCTAACTAGCTTTTTTGTCCTTGCCTCAGGGTAAGAGATTCAAGAAAGTTGTTTTGTTTTTCAGCAACAGAAGATACTGCTGAGACAATGCATTAAAATAACATAAAAGTTCCTCTATTCTTGGAGATAACTTTGCAAAAGCTATAAAGGATATGCCACTCTTTGTGGGCCTCTTTGGACACAGTTGTTTAAGAAACTTGGAGTAACTAGCAAACCACTGAGAATATAAGTTGTATATAGAAAAATGGGGGAAGAGGAAGAATTGTTGAACGCATCTCAAGTTAAATTAAAAGTAAAACTCAGATAAAATTGGCTTAAGCTTCAAGCTTTGGGGCAAATGAGCTGTGATGTCCTGGCTGATTTAGTGTTTCCAGCAACAGTGACAATCAACAGGTAAGGATGAAAGCAAACATGCATGGAACAAGAAAATATTCCATCCCTGTCACTTTAAAATATACCTATTTCTGTGTATGATCTGCAGCCATAAAGTAGAAGGTGTGCATATTTTAGAGTAGCAGAAAGGAACTGTAATTATGTTCTTGCAAGGGCAGTGAACATTATGTTTTTCTTTTCTTCCCAGGAGTCAAACTTTCTTAAACATTCTCAGTGCTTTGGCGAAAGTCAGTGAAAGAAAATTCTCCCCTCCTCTTTTTTTTCTTTAAAACCTGACACAACATGGAAAAGAAGAAAGTTATTGGTGCAGGTTTATTTTATGTTTCTTCTATTTTGTGACTGTAGGACACTTACACTTGATGATTCTCTAAAATCAGACTTGCAGTTCAAAGATTGAGAAGCAGTGATTAGTTCATCAGACAGAGCTGTGTGATGTGCAGGTGTCATTGATGGATTAAATAGGAACCAACCACGTTTTAACCAGTATCAGAAGAGACACCATAGCTTGATATGAAATGATAAAACTTTAAACTTTCATAAACTTGTCTTGCTGTTCTTCCATATCTTACGAACTCAATAGACTTGAATCAGTTCAATATCTGATTGGGAACCACATGGCTGCATGTAGGTTTCCATAACTGGTCAAGAAATACAGCTCTTGGCTAGTATTAGTCAGCGTGACAACATGGTCCCGGAGTGCATTTCAATGCTGGGAGTGTCACTGATGGAGCTGTCTTTTAGGTAACAATAATGATGCTTTCGTTGCATAGGTATGATGCTCTTACTTCTGCTCTGTAGAACCTATTCTGCAAACAGGCACAACGAAGGCAGTGAAACTCCTTATGGAGGGTAATGCTCTTCAGATGAACGGGTGTTATAGTTATATATAGTGTTATATAGGTGGTGTGACCACCCAGACACAAGCAGAGGACATGAGGGAGGAATAGTGTTGATTGCACTTCTTTTCCAAATTCTGGGGCCTCTTTGCAATCCAGAAGGTTTCAAAGACACTTTTGTTGGGAAGTGGAGATTCTTACTTCTAGGTAATATCAGAGAAAGCTTGCGTGTGGATAAGAACAGAAATGTCAGGGAATTATCTTGTCTACTGAACTTCATGGGAGTAAGTTTCTCAGAGCTATGTTATCAGTATGCTTTTCTGTAAAGTAGGAAAGAATAGAAAGTGGTTGTTTTCTGCTGTTGAGGCACCCAGGACACCAAACCCCTCTAAGCCATGTAAACACAGATCAACTCTGTGGAGACAGTGTTGCCCAAAGCTCTTGTCTAACTTGGAATTCTTAATACCAAATGTCTGTTCTCACCAATTCCTTCTGCTTGTTTTTGATTACTATTTTTTCCCAGTTCTTTACCTTTTTTTGCAGGATGAGGCAGATAAGAAAATACTTTTTGCAGTATATAAATTTTCTCCACAAGTTTACCTTATTTGTCTATTTATTTGTTTATTCATAAATCCAGGTGATTTATATTGGATTCCCAATTTAAGTATTTTTATATTACTATTTAGAGAAATTTCTCTCTTTAATTGACAGATAAAGAATGTTGAGTCCGTAGCTTTTGAACTTCAGTGAAAGTATTTTCTAATAGAAGTTCAGTGACAAAGAAGAAAGTAAAAAATGGAAGTCTGGAGGAAAAGAGTAAAGTAAAGGGGATGTGGAGGTTTACTATCTTCTGTATATTTTTCTTATTCTTCCTCTGAGAGGACAAGTGACGAGTTATCAAATTTATAATGTAGTGCTTTTTTTCAAACTTAGGTCATTTGCAGATAAGCCACTCTACCATGTATCCCACTGGACATAGAATAATAATAAATCTATTAAAATAGATGGAAGTATATTTTTTCTAGATGCATGATTATAGATTTATTCAGATTTATTGTCTATCTGGGATGGAAGGAAAACCTGGAGTCACTTTTTATTGCTGATATTTTTCACCTACAATCGTGAATGGCACTTGGTTTTATTGTCAAGTAAAAAAGAAACAGTACTCCAATGGTACATGATGGAAAAAACCCAACAAAACCTGTGCTGGTGTTCCTCTCTCCAATTCATTGAAATGTTGCCAAAGGCTTGGGGAAAGCACTTATTTAAGCTTTCAGCGGAGTTTCACAAGTTTTCTCTACTTGTGCTTTGACAGATGAGGGACAGGGGAAGATGCCGACCACATGTGCAGCCAAGTATTTGTCTCACCCATTTTGGGATAGTGATCCTAAAGCTGATGGCTAAGTTGATTCAAAAGCTTCATCGCGACGGCTTGAGTCTTCATCTTGCTGCATAGTCTTTTCAGCAAGGATTTCTCGTAGAGTTGAAAAGTAGCCAAGCATTTTTCCATTGGGCAACTCACTTAAACTTTTTGTTTCTTAATCATTAAATTAATTCCATTTATTTTTTAAAACCAAACTAAACCGAAAAACCTCAAAAAAACAACTTCAGGCCTAACTTCAGCTCATTTAGGCAACCTTTCCCTCGCTCTGAAAAACTGCACAAAACACAACCCAAAATGAAAATGAATAGGGTAAATGTTGAAAGTAGGGAGTGCCTTTCAAGGCAGATGACATTTAGAGGCATGGTCTGTATGAAAAAGTGTGAGCTCGTGAGAGGATTCAGAGGACGTTTTCCTACTGTGCAGCAGCCATCCTCAAAGTACAGCAGCAGAACGTGCATCCTTACCCTGGCTGTCTACACAGGACAAAAGCAATTCTTCAGGTTAAAGGCCTCACTCTATTGATAATAATTTTAACTGAAACAGACAAAAATGCCTAAGTCTATTCTGGGAATCTGAGTGGATGCTGCAGGGTATTCCTTTAGTTTCTGTTGGTGTGACCTAAATGCTGCTTCACCCCATAAGTCCACTCTTTTTCCTTGTTATTGATCTTCCCCCCTCAGTACAAATTCCTGTGCAGCAGGAGTAGTCAATGATATCCTTGCTTGTGAAGCTATCAAGCAGTAAAATCTATTTTTTTCACAGCTGTTCAGTTAGGGAGGAGGTGAGAAAAAGAAGAAACTTCATGCACAATATTTTTGTACACATAATGAACATAAACCAAGAGAAAAATGCACATAAGCCAAGAGAAAAACATCAAGTGTGTTCATGGAGTGTCTAGATTCAGTGCAAGATGAGAAGAATATTTTCTGCTTTGCTATCCAGGTAGTATGACACTGTATGATGAAGTTCATTCTCCTGCTCTCGCCATCATTCAGCAACAGCGTATGGCTTCATTGCTTCAGTCACTGAGTTACTCATCTTGTGAGGTAAGTTGTCTTTCACGCAAGAAATTGATTTCATGTTTTGTGCCTTGCTTTATATAGCCTTCAGTTTGTTTTTATAAAAATAAATTGGCTTGCCTTTAAATTCACATGTTTATTCTTAAGATGTCAGTGAGAAAAGAACAGCTACCTGACAAGACTTTGTTTTGCAGCACACAGCTTGTGAACATATTCCTTGTCCCAGGTGATATAAATCAAAATCCAGAGCATCTTTCATCATGACTGTACTTCCATGTACTTTTCCATGGTGAGATGCATCCCAAGTTGTGCATCAAGACCATACTCATGTATCTCCAGCCAACTGATAGAGCTGAAATCATCTGAACACCTTCTGATACCTACTAGTTTCATTCCAAAGAAAGCACCAGTTTTGAAGTGATTATCTGTATATTTTCCCACAGAGTGCATGAATACTCCCAGGTAAACCTGGCAGCTTAAAGCCTGATCTCAGGTGAGATCTTTCCCTGCTCTCAGGTGAGACGGAAGCCTATGAGGGTTTTCAGGCTCTGCTAGGAAAACAAACCAGAAGGGTCCGGTAGGCACACTGAAACAGGTTCACTTATGGCTCTTGAACCATCTGGAGACATTTCTATTAAAGCCAATTGGTTAAAAAGTTGGAGATAGTGTGAGATTTATAATTATGCTGAAGAAATGCAGACAAGCCAACTGCTCTCCATGTATAATGGTAGAAACATACTTTAACTTGATGGCACAGCTTTGTATTCCATATGTGAGAAATTTTAGGCAAGGAAAAAATTGGCAATTTTTTTCTGAAAGGAAAGTAAATATTTTCTTAGGAGAGGCTGATTGTCACCTCCCTTCACTGCCGTGGTGCTATTAAGAAATAAAACGCTGTGAAGGTGTGCATGTAGTTTGGCTCATCAGGCCTGGGCAACATTCACAGCTGGTGGGGAAACTGGTCATGTGAAGGACTTGCAAAGAAAGTAGTTTGTAGCAGGAGCTAGCAGTAAGTCGAGATGGTAAGGGATTTCCTGGCTGATTGAAGTCACAGCTGATGTACAAGGAATGTGGGTGAGTTAATGAACCTGGTCAGTGGGGAAGAACAGGCAGTGTGATACATGATCGAATTGAGCAGACCCTAACGGGGCATCTTAACCCAATAGCATGAACCCAGAGTACGTTGTATTTAATGTCATTAACACAGCCACTTGGGCTCCTGTGAGCCTGAGATTTAGTGACATCTCACTACTAAAGCAGTTAGATACAGCTAAAGGAGAAGACCTTATTTGGCAATATTGCCTATGTATTCTGAAATGTATTTTGCTTTTCAGAGAATATGTGCATTTTCCAAAGTGTTATATCATTGTGCTTTCTATTTCCCTCTCCAATAAAATTTATTGAATTTATTTTTTTTCTTTAGCTTGTTTTTTGTGATGTACAAAATATTGTTTATTGGGCGGACAGACAATGTAGTTGCTGTTCCTGGCTTTCTGAACAGAGACTAGGGCACTAGTTCTAGAAAAGCTGAAAAACTGTGTTCTGCATTAGGTGCCTGGCAGGAAAGTTNGAAAAGTTTATCAGTATATGTGTTCTTCTAATCTAGTGGCCAATAAGAATTGGCTATGTGTGTCACCCAGCTCTTGAAATTAAAAAGACTGATAATTTCTAGCCAATGGGTGAAAAATTCAGTTATTGGAAGTAACTCACAATGTGTACATGAAGTTTCTAGTATTTTGACAGCCAAGTTGCGCTTCACTATGAAGTAGTAAAAGAAATGTCCTGCAGTACAGGATTTTTCTTGCAAATCTCTTTGATAAGTCCTCATGTATCCCCAGGAGTGTATATCTGATATTTTCAAAACTGCTGTTACAAAATATAATCAACATTTCTAGGAAAAGAAGAATGAAAGAAAAGTTTTTCTATTTTCTTTTTTAAATATAACAATGTGTTGGCAGTAGTTGAACTCTGACATACAAATATATTTTTTGTACATCTGACAGTTTATTAAATCTGTTTTCTACAATTTTAACAGAAGTTGCTGCTTTATTATTGAATAGAACTGATATTTAAAAATTATTCTCTCTGAAGAATAATTGTTATGTAAAGCACTTTGACAAAACTGTACAGGTACAGTGAAAGCAAGTGCATTGTCTGTGCTGATTAACTTTATAGATAACCATTCTCTAGTGATTCCCCTTTTTGAAATTATTTTTTTTCCTTTCTTCAATAAATCTTCACATATCTTTTGAATTGGCAGTCATCAGTAAAGTCAATTCTCATTCCTCTACCATTATCCTTTCTGCACTATATACCACTCATTTAATCACCAGCAATGTCTTGCACAAAGAGCTTGTAATAATTTCACTGCAAGGTGCTACTTCAGGGAGTTTTTTATTACTAAACTTTCTTAAGAAATAAAGCTCATGCTTCAGTTTTGTGGTAGGCATACATGTTCATTGTGTGAAACTGCTGGTTGATTCATTACAGTTTGACAGATAAATGTCTTAAAATACATATATTTTTAATTTTAATCCTTACATATTTGATCCTATTGATATATTCTACATGGTAGCCAGGATTAATTATTTTAGTTCTCACAGAATTGCTTGTTTTAAAGCTGCTGTGACCTTCACTGTATTATCAAGGCAAGCCCTCCAGGAACTATGCTATCAACAGCTTCCAACTAAATGATATTTTGACTGTTTCACATTTTAAAAGTTGCCACTGACTACTTGAGTGCAATATAGCATGGGAAATCATTTCAGATGAATGAGTAAACCTTTTCCTTCTGTTCCAGTTCTTCATTGCACTTCTGTGGAAGCCTGACCCTGCATTTTAGGTGCAACTGGCTGGCTTCAGTGGGAGTTTGAGTTAGGCAGGATGATGTCTTTGGGATATAAATATTTTGATGATGAAAAGGTCAGAATAATTGATGTAAATAACTTCAGTAATCACCAATCATTTTCTAGACTTTTTGGGCTGGCAGGCTAGTATGCTTATATATAAAGATGTTAAGTAGTTCCTTGAAAATCCTGTGGAATGTACTGCAGCAGGCACAGTTAGCAAGAATCATAGAGTCATAGAATCATTGAATGATAGAACAGTTTGGGTTGGAAGGAACCTCAAAGATCATCTAGTTCCAACCCCCCTGACATGGGCAGGGATGCCCTCCCCTAGACCATGTTGCCCAAAGCCCCATTCAATCTGGCCTTGAACACTGCCAGGGAGGGGGCATCTACAACCTCTCTGGGCAACCTGTTCCAGTGAAGACTTTTTTTCCTTGTCTCTAATCTAAATCTACTCTCTTTTATTTAAAGCCATTTCCCNCTGTAGTTCCTTGGGTCTTCCTTTATCCCTTCTTACAAATGAAGGTTATGTTTCCCCTTTTCCAGTCAGTGGGAACTTTACCGGACTGCCATGACTTCTCAAATATGATGGAGAGTGGCTTAGCAACTTCATCTGCCAGTTCCCTCAAGACCCGTGATGCATCTCATCAGGTCCCATGGACTTGTGCACCCTCAGATATCTCTGTGATATGAATGGAAAAAAAAAACAAAAAAACCACAAGCCCAATGACTATGGTTTTTATTTGTTTGTTTGTTTGTTTGTTTTTTATACACATAAATTTATTGACATTAATCTGTCATTGTAGCAAATTTTTCAGCTGCAATGCTATATGTCTTCTGTAACTGGAAGTCTTGACTGACTTGTTCATGAATTCGATGGGTTTGGGAAAAAAAAATCCCTAAGTGAAAAAAAAAGGTGAGGCTATTTTTATTTTTTTTTTTAAGTCAAAAAGAGTGTGATAGAAACAGGTAGAAAGTGATTTACAGCAGCTTACAAGTGGAACTGTTAGTTCTGCTTTTATTCTGTGTGTCTTTTTGCATCTGGTGTTAACCCTATGTCTATCAGTAGTTTTAATTAGTTGTCCCAATGTAAAAGCAAGAATCCAAAGTAACATCATAGCACCTAAAAATGAGGTGATTTATTATACCACGGACATCTCTAGAGGGATGAGGGACTCTGGTGAAAGGCTGTCATTCTGTGACACTGAGAAAGAATCTCTTAAAAGTCAAAGAAAATGCAAAGGTCACTTCTGCAAAATCAGTGTTATGCATTGAAAGCTGCAGAAGCATCTATTACTTGCTGAAATCTCTCAGCTGCACAAACAACTAGATACAAATTCCACATGAAAACTGGCACTCACAGATGAAAGCTATTTGAAATTAAAATTCACTTAAGCATGTTTATATTAAGATACAGACAACCATAGTGGCAAATTTGGCCTTAAATACGTATCACTGAGAGAGTCCATCATTATTTAAAGGGATGCTTTTGAAAAATGCTTAAAAGTGAATATTAAACGAGACTATCTCCTTTGTATTAAAGAGACTTTGGAACAGGCAGATGTAGTTGTAGTTATGATTCCTATTCAATTACATTCAGCAGAAAAAATACTTAGCTCCCTCTCCCACACAAAATCTAAACAAATCCTTTTAAAAACAGACAGCAAAAGACAGCAAATTTTGGTATGAAAAGCTTATTTTTCAAATCTTTTAAAATTAATTTAACAATGTAAAATGTTTAAGAAATACATCAGTGAGGAAAAACCCCTCTTTTTACAGCTTTACAGCAACAGAATATTGGAGTTTGGGGGTTTTGGTTGTTTGTTTCTCCCCCTGCTCCCGAAATGCAGGAATGGAAAATAAACATATCTGGTGAGTACCTGTGCTCTATAGACACAGGTAACAAAGGTACAGCCATGTTGATCACTGAGGTTTAGAGTAATTTTTAAGTGATGAATTCATCTACATTAAGGTTCTTCCTATAGCACATAGGCAGAGCTAAGTGTCCCATCTGCCTATCACAGAGATGAATCATAGTCTGAAAATACCTCTGTCTTCCCTATTGCTTTGATGATCACTTATACCAGGTTATATTGTTTAGACAGCAAAGGTTAGGTGAGATAAATCTTCCTGCAAACAGTTGGAGAGAATAGTCAGCAAATAATGAAATCTTCTGTAGTGTAGCACTTGTAAAATTAAAGAAGCCAATGGTTTTGAAAGAAAAGTGAACAAGATGTGATAAAAATCAATGACACTGGTTTTGATTCTCTTTTTAATCTAGAGAAACTTTACTAAGGCTGTGTTCACCCCCCCTATTTTTGAATAACTAACAGCTAGATGGGAGTATCATTACTATTTGATCCTCTGCATCCAAACGAAGGAGATTAGCTCTGCCAGAGTGTAATTCATCTCATGCTTTCTGAATGATTGAAAAACCAGACAGCTATTTTACAGTAAGTTAGTTAATGGTGTAACAGTGCCAACTGTGAGGCTGATACATAATTCCTCCCCAACCAAGTGTATTCTTTAGTTCCTCCTGCTTTGCAACACATTTTCCAACACTATTAATATTACTGGTATAGCTGATAAATAGTAAACTAGATTTGACTGGAAAGCTCTCTGTAAAGTGTCAAATGAAACTCATCACTCAAATTTCACTTAAACACAAGAAAGTGCTGAATTTTCTAAATCCAAAATTACAGTGAAGCATTTCTTGAGGGTAACTAGTTATGAAAGGGACGATATAGGGTGCAGATCTATTTGAAACACTGAATGCTTTACGGTCTTTTTCTACAGCTTCTTGAAGACTGTTCTCAGCTCAAAAACTATATCAATACACATTCATTTTGAGGGAAACTAGTCATCTTTCTGTGTTGATTAAGGCCAAATGTTGTTGCCATAGGGATGCTGTCCTCAAAAAGACATGGATGAAAGGCCTTTTTTGATGTAGCCTTTCTATTAAAGGGACGTTTTCTCAGTGCCTAGGCAGTCTAGGCACTGTTCTCCATTTACTGTATGACCTGCTGTCCCATCCCACTCAGGGGGTTAGGGGGAGGTTAAATTTTTAATTCTCTGCGTGGTAATCAGGGGTAAAGACAATTACTTTAGAGGTTCAAACCAATCATAAATTTACTTAAAACTTAGTGGAACTACAAAAGATAGAGGCTTGGCAGAAGTCATAATAATAATGCTCAAAACTTAGCAGAACTATGAAAGGTAAGGGTTTAGCAAAATGTGTGGCAATATTACGCTAATGTGCTGAAAATCAAGTTAGGGAGAAAGAGAGTGACAGAGAGGAAAACAAAGAGAGAAAGAAAAGAGAGAGTGAGAGAAAAAAAAAGATCTCACCACCCTTGGATCCAGCAATGTTCTCTGCTCATAGTTGTAGTCTTCAGGTGGTGGGTGCGTGCTGAAAATTTATGTTTCCCCTTTTTATAACCCGATGTGCCTGCCTCATAGGCGGAGGTCTGTCATCACTGAGCGGGCACAGTATGTGCTCAGGAATGTTCAGAAATGTTCTAGAAATGAGTTGGTGGGTTGTGGGGCTCTTGGGGGTCTCACCGTCCTGTCCCCCCCCTTCCGGGCTGACCAAGTGGATGGTGATCTTTCACAGGCACATGGCGCACAGGGCACAGATGGTCTTTGTCTATGTGTTTCAGGAATAGAGGAGTGCTCTCACAAGACGTTATCCTGCCTCTGAAGGCTCTGTTCTTGGTCCACACTCCCTCATCATCAGCCCATCCCTGCCCATGTCAAGACGGGCATTTGCGACGTTCACTTGTTATCAGGGCCTTACACCTGCCTCAACTTACTTGAACAACACTGGGATTGAGTACCCTCAGTTAAGTGGCTTTTAGATGGTCACAAGGCATTGTAGCTGTACTGATTTTCATACAGGAGCTCTGTGGGTGAGGTGAGTTGCAGGAGCATGGTATGAGATAGCGTAAGTTGTGTTGGTCTCACTAGAAAATGAAGGGTGCATGACATTAAGGTAAGTGAATTAAGGTATGCATCTTGCCTCCCAAGTTCTTGTACTGAAGAAAGGTCTTTGTTTCTCACAGCTGGGGATTCTGTGGCCGTGGGAGGTGGCAGGCTGTGAGCATTCAAGGCCATCTCTGAAGCTTCCTTCCAAGGGTAGGGGTCTTAATTCAATAACAAATTCAAGATTCATGGCAGTGGGACGCCACAGCACACACCAGTTTGCTTTTGCCCCTCAGTCTAGAGGAAAAAAGAGATGTTGAATACTTGGTTGTAAGTTTTCACTCTTCTGCTTTTATGGACTGTTGCACACAAATGCAGGCACCTGGGGAATGTTGTGAGGAGGGCTGACAGCCCACTGGTGTGTCATGTTCTGGCCCAGGACCCTTCCCTTTTTTGAACCGAGCCACTGAAAGATCATAGCAAAACAGGCAAAATTCCTGTGCTGAGTAGCAGGAATGGTTTTACATGGTGCAGATGTTGTGGGATGATTTGCATATAAAAAATGTTTGTTCCAAAGTTTGTAGCAGTATTTTCATGTGGCTGTGATGAGGCCACCTTGTTCTAGAATAGAACAGAAGATCTTTAAACAAATTATATTGGAGACAAAAGAAGGTATAGCTGACCCCAAAACTAGAAGATGTCAACTGAGAATTCAATGCTTTCTTTTCTCCTGTGTTTCACCTGCTGCAAGATTTTCAAGGCAGAGCACTAGCACATAGAATCAAATTGCCTGTTCTTTTTTATCCCCTAAGTCGAGTTACTGGGAGTATGATGGAAGTCAGGAGAGAGCTGCACCTCTACTCTGGATCAGGTGCCTTTCCAAGAATAGTAACAGACACCAAGTTGCATCCAAAAACGGAAGCAGGTCTCAAATCCTGGGAATGTTAGTCATGTGGTGTTCTCAGTGAGACCACAAACGTTCTCTGACCATGCCTTGATCAAAAACTTGTAATTTTGAATCTCTAATTTCAGAAGAGAAGTTTTAAACATAGATAATTAGATATTTTGGTAACTTTAGTTGTTGTTGGGGTTTTGTTTGTTTGTTTGTTTGTTTGTTTGTTTGGTTTTCTTACCATAGTATTGAAATTTCCTAGTCAACTCATTTGGTTGCATTTGGAAAAGAAATGCCGTCTTTGAATGATGGAATTAGGAAGACAAACTAGAAAACACTTACTAATAAGTATGCAAGATAAAAGAACCGGCCAAGCCACTGTAGCAAAGAATCTAACTTCTGAGATAAGCTGTGGCAAAGAAGTAAATGAAACCATGCACATGTGCCTTGTATCCTCACTAAGAAACAAGAGGAATCAAATCTTTCAGTTTGAGATGAACATTCAAACTTGAAATGCTATCTTTTTTTTTTTTTTTTTTTAAAAGTTAAAAAATTCAGGGCAAATGGATTGCCAACCTGTAATGATTTTGTTTTCAAAGCATTAAGGCCAAGCTATTTGCATTCATCTATGCTAAAGTGGAAATAGGATTTGTCAACAGGTCTTAAAAAGAACAACAAATTAGTTTGCCATCACATAATACACAAAGCTATCCTCTAAAATAACAGCTTATGCTGAGATGAAACAAATAGAAAACAGTGCATGAAGAAGACTAAAATTCTGTAGAATACTAATAATAAGGATTTTAATAGAAAGAAAATAAGTTATTAAAAGACATAGAAACAGAATTTTGAACATACTCAGTGATATGATGTCAAAAGAAGTATCTGTAAGAAGAAACTGAATGAAAGAGCTGAGATGTTTACTGAGTATTAATAAAAATGACAAGCATCCTAATGACAGAAAAAATGCAATTTGAGGAGAAGGAAACTGTGATTAAATGAAAGTAAACAAGCTGGAATAGGGAGGAAAGGTCTTTCTATAAATTGCTTTAGTTTGGGAATATGTCCTAAACAAATGAGATGGTTACATAAGACTGTCAAAAGGCACCATTAAACCTATTACCGATAGAGTGCTCAGGCACCATATAATCAAAGTGTGTTAAAGGATTCTTTTTGATAGCACTGACATTAAAAGATATCATCAGACTCAGCTATTATTGTCTTTAACGGAACCACAAGTAACATGAGGTGAAATGTGCTCACTAAGATCAGCATTTTAGTCATCATCGCTCAGGTTTGTTCCGCAGTGTTGCTTTTTAACAGATTGTTTATTTCATTTAATAGTCATAAAGAAATACCATATAATGAGAAAGTTCTGCTTTATCCTCCAAATAGTTGACAGATAACATGAAATTAAGTCAGTCTTTCATCTCTCAGCTCCTTTTTTTCATCTTTTTGTTAATATGTCGGCGAATAAACTAATAAAAAATGCAGTTCAAATCCAACACAAAGTGCCTTAGCAAGCTGTCCTTTACTTCCAGTAACCATATAAAGCACTGTAGCAAATTAGTCTCATTGCTTATAATCTCTAGAAGAAAGTGAAAGTTAAAAACAAAAAGTCATTACAATGTTGGGGTTATATTAATCTGTATTCTTTTGAGTTGATTATGAAAAGTGAATCTATAGCAATTAGCAGTAAAGCATTAAAGAATTATTACAAGAATTTCATCAAAATTACCTTTGCAAGTAGATTCAAAAGCTAAAGATCTTGAAACTGAAATACTGCAATCTATTGAGTGAATTGTGCAAATAACTTGATAATAGGATATCTTGGGAGATAAATAACTGTCCAGAGCTGTGGTTGGTAAGTAATTGATTTTTTAGTTTTGTAATCAAAGAATTCGTCTGATTGGAAGGAAAAAACTCTCTTTTTTACTAAAATGTAAATGTTAACAGATTTCAGGTGGAATAAAATGGTTTCTTTTATTCTTATTTTATCACATTGGGGATGTATTTTAAACCATGGCAAAATAAAACTTTTTGTTTACTTTAAGTAGCTCTGAAACACAGTATAGGTTCATTTTCTATATTGGCTATAACCTCCTTTGACTTAAATGGGAACTGAAGCTTCTAGCTCATATGTTGACATACGTATTTAGACAATGAATTGTAAGTGAACTGTATCCTGTATTTTCATCATATACAGTTAAATCTAGTAGGATGAACTGCATCCCATTCCTACTTAAAGATGGGATGACTTGCTCTGTGGAGGTTCCCCCCATTTATTTCTATGGCAAGATATTAAGTGAGATCTCACAAGTGACTCTATAGACTAGACATTTCCCTATCAGGAGGAGCATCACATTCATCTTCCTGCTCCAGGCTGCGTGTAATTACTGTTCACACACTTTCGTTTTGTACATGGGAGAAATTGAACACAACTCGTTGCAGAATGCTCCAAAAACCAGCAATAAAAACATTTATCTAAACAGTGGGCTCAAACATCATGAAGCAAGGAAAGATTCTGAACCTTGATCTTGCATATACTGGATGAATATTTTGGTTATTGGGTAACTGTGGAAAAGACTGGAGCCATCATATCAGTATCTTTAAATATATAATCTTGAGGAAAAAAAAGGACTGTTGACATTTTTCAGTGAATCCAACCTCACTCCCCGCAGTTTCTAGATGATCAAGCACAAATTTTTTGACTGAATAAAATGCTATTATGAACAAAACTGATAGTAGTCACAAATATTTTAATACTGAATCAGAAAAGACTACCTATTGGCTCATTTTTCCTCCATGTGATCAAAATTTTTGCAGGTGGTAAACTGTCACTCAACTCTTCTTTATCCTGCTACTTTTGAAAAGTGGTTCCACTTTGTAACACCAAAGTATTTCATAAATTCATCCCACCAAAAAAAACTATAATTTGTATTTTGCATGATTTTGATTCAGATGGTCCTATTGCACATCAACAGTTTGATCAAAACTGATGTGAACTGATACCTGCTTGAAAAGTCATGAAAATTTACATAGACCAAAAATAATTAGCAAAGCTGGTGCCAGGGTAAGAACTTTGAACAAGTTCTTAGAAAACAATTTTTGTTTCATATATTGATGCAATTTGCAAGCAGTCACCCCTTTTATTACCTTTGGATGCTTACTCAGAGAGAAATACCATGCCATGAATTGCTAACATCACTTCCCGCAGTAGTTATGGGCTCCTCCGAGTTGTTTTGGCCAAGTACCAAACTAGTTCATCTCTGCTCTGCTTGTGACATTTTGTTTGATCACATCATAAAGTGGTAAGGCTGTGGAATGTATACATAGCACTATACACTAATAAAGTGTTTATCCCTTAATGTCTCCCAGATGCTTGCCTATAGCTTTTCCCGGTAGTAAAGACAATGCGTTGGGTTGATGTGAACTTGTGTTTATATTTTCTGTTGGGCCTATGTGATAAGTCATGTTCTTTCCTCCTTTACTTTTGTAGAATCAGTAAAACAAGTGTTCTCTTAAAGGTCTGTTCCTCTATGTGTTACACATGCTAGGTCCATTAAATAACTAGGATCAAATAGTAATAAAAACTGAGGTTAGAAGAACATCTTTGGTGGAAAAGCAGTCAATAATTTCTGTGTTACATAAAATCATAAAATTCTGTGGGTCTGATGATGTTTAACTCATCTGGAGTAATTAGAATGAACAGAAGATTTCCCAAATTTAGGAGAACACTCAAGACTCAACATGTTTATTCTGCCATTCAGAAAGTGCATGACGCTTGGGATCTGATTCTTTACTGCTTACCATTTGGTGCTGTTATTTATGGTAGTTAAGGCAGGTGCAAACAGCAAGTGTTGTGACTACCTTTTTACTTACATTTTGCACAGTTGTAAATAACCAGCTGAATCAGCATTGAGTGCTGCGGGGCAGTAGATAGATGAAACTCTGGCTTTTTTACCCAGGTAGGAGTGCCTGTTGAGCTGAGGCTCAAAATCAATCACGAAAAATCAATTGGAATATTCTAACAAGTTATTAAAATGAAAATGTAATGGTCTCAGTTTTTCTTTGTTTACTCTGTCATGAGATACCATGTAAAATTTTTGAAAATGTTTAAATGCCTTTCCAGCCCGAGTACTCTTTCAATAGCGATACAGACATTTAGGCCCAGACTATTTACGGTTGTCAAAGCACTTCACAGTGTAAGCAATTTATTCTATGTCTGTTATAAAAGTATCTGCCAGCATAGCGATTGTCATCAAGAACGTGATCTTTGGTTGACAGCAGAAACTTCCATTATACAAACAGGTGTACTGTCAAAACTGAGATTTTGCTGAATTCGCTAATTTTGCTTGAAAGGGCTGGAAGAGATCACATTAATGGAGGCACTGACTTAGAAGTACTTGTCAGGATGATACAGAATACCACTGGGACTGAATTTTTCCTAGTACAAGCATAGCTTTAGCTGTGTGCATCCTGCTTTTATGGAAGGGCAGAACTGCAAAAGGTCACCATGCAAGATCCAGTACAAGGTCATGGGTTTTCAGGCTTACCTCTGGAATGCCTAGGTGTTATGGACATGGTCCTGTAGAGTCACCCATCCCATCATAATATGCTCTAAGGCACTTTGGAAAGAAATCTGTACAGCCAGCACCTTGAACAGGGAGTAGCCTGAAGTCAGCTTGCTAATGGGACAACTGTCCCGAGAGAGCCACTAAAAACCAAGCACAGGGACAAGTCCCACATGACACCTGCTGCATATCTTGATGACAATGCAGGAAGAGAACTTTTTCCACTGAAGAGACACAGGTAGATAGTGAGGACACAACGCTCATTATTGTCTTTAAAAAATCTCCACCTTTTTAGTGGTAGGAGCAGTAGCATTATGCTGCTCTAACAAACATCTGTGGTGAGAAGACATGCCAAGGGAACAGGAGGTCAATTTGTTTCTTCGTAGTATCTGAGAGGATCAAATCAACCCCTTCTGCCTTCCAGGTGGGAGGCTGTAGATGCTTTCCATCCATCACACTGAAGCTATGCAAAGGATAATGACCATGTGATGAAGAGCATGGCGATCATCTAATGGTCAGGATTGTCATCTACAAAGGAGAGAGAAAGATCATGAGCTATTTTCATTTGAAATACCTGCATTGGACAGTTATTGGATAAAATATTTAATTACCGAAATAATTAATAAGACATTAAAGAAGGTAGATGTTTATTAATATATTAGCCTACATGATGACAGAAAAATTACATCTTGCTATTTTGTGCCCCAACAAGTGGACAGATTTGATTGAAATTTGTAACTACATAGATAGAATATATTTAGAGCTGTGTAAAACTCTTAGTATTATTGACATGCTGATTAAATAAATGTCATTATCCAGAACCACCAAAATACACTGTATGAGGATTCTGAGATTTAATAAAGTTGTAGTCAGTGGGGAAAGAAGATTGAAGAGAACTGTTTTAATTACTTCATTGATGTTAATAATAGGATGAGTGTTTTCAATATTTCCATCAATGATTTGAAAGGAAATATTAAAGTCCCACTGAAAAACTCTGCATGATCATACCAACTGCCAGAGTAGAAAACACTGTTCAGCACACAGAAAGTTGTCAGTTTTGAATTCTTATCTGTGGCCTCTCCAACAAAAGGTACCTGACTACATCCAGGTGCAAACATAGTCCTTTCAAAATGACAAATGCAGAGTTTAGTTAAAATCTGTGGACTGCACTTTAGAAAGGTTTCTAATGTAACCTTTTAAAAGGTCTTCTATTAATCATAATAAATAAAAAGCTGAGTTTGAGCTCCCATTATGAAGCTGTGGAGAGAAAAGTGAATAATCCTGGGATGTTATGAATTAGAGGTTTTCACTTCTGTCTGTGTTTTAATGCCTCTGAGGCAGATAAATTAAAGAGGTCCAGTGATGATGTCTGTGCCCTGGGGTCAAGGTGGACTCATTAGTTCACATCCATGAAGCTTAGGACCTTCTCTACAGCAGGGTTGTTCTGAAGATAGCTGGTTGGAGCAGTAGAAAGCACAGACAAGGAAGGTATCAGCAGTCAGGGTGGATCATTGGTGTTCAAGCTCATTCTTTCTTCCTCTTTTCTATAATACATTGTATTGGTGCACCTCCTGAGACCTTAATTAGAATAGTGAGATCCTTTTAGTGCACATACTTTAAAAAAAAAAAAGTAGGATAATTGTCGAGAGTTCAAAAAAGTGTCAAGTAGTTGGAGAGCCAGAAATAATATGAATCAGTAGCACACTTGAGAAAATTAGCTTTTTTGGCTTTTTAAAAAGGAAGGTGAGAAAATGATGTGATTATAATGCATAAATACCCAGAGAGGGAAAGTAGACTGGTATAAAAGACTTTACAAACAAGTGAAAAATGACACAGC
The DNA here is from genome assembly GCA_013400195.1 of Aramus guarauna. Taxonomy (NCBI): domain Eukaryota; kingdom Metazoa; phylum Chordata; class Aves; order Gruiformes; family Aramidae; genus Aramus; species Aramus guarauna. The sequence goes on along the minus strand of VXBL01003752.1, from coordinate 43,504 downwards.
AAGAACCCGTTGTTGGAGGTGAAGCCAAACAAACTCAAATTTTAAGTAAGATATGAATTATTAATGGTAAGCTTATGAAACAATGAGTAGATTGATATTCTACCAAGCGAAGTCCTGGATTTTTCACCTTTTCATAGCTTCAGATCAAGACTTTTCAAGAATATATGCTGCAGTCACATGCAAGCTTTTTGTTCAGTTGTGGAAATGACCAGCTGAAATTTAATCACCAGTCATATGCAGTCAGTTTAGATGACCTAACAGATCCCTTTTGGCCTTTATTTCTATGGATCTATATGTCAAAACATTAATATTAATTGGAAATTATCAGGTAGAGTGAAGAAGTTCTGTAAGATTTACTTTGTGTTGGCCTAGATAACAATTAAATACAGGTGAAACAGATTTATATACATGAATAGCAAAAAAAAATTATAAAGTAAACAGTACATTATTTGCATTATGACTGTGCTCTTCTTAAAATATCATGTGTAGAATTATTTTAAAAGTTATTTAATGTTTTTGGAAAGCATTGCCTTGACAGTAATGAAAAAGAACATTTTTCTGACACTGAAGGTAAGGTAACCTTTATGATTGGCTTGGTTTTATTAAGCATACATTCTATGTCTGATCTGGAGATGAGAGACAGCTGAATTAAATGCTTAGTTTTGGGCTTGTATGCTGAGTCTAGTAGAAGAGACATGCTTTGTGATGTTGATTTATGGGATGTGAATATTCCTTTGCATGGAACTGGATTGGTAGCCTCAATTCACTGCATTTAGTAAACAAAACCAGCATACATGCCCTCTTTTTGGTAATTATTTCTCAAGATTATGTTTGAACCAATGAGCTATTGTCAAATGTCAATATTCTTAAGATTTGTCAAGTGATCACTAGCAATCTGCTAGGCAATGGTCTAGTTCTTTTATTAAAACCAATAGCAAGATTCTTATCCTGGGCAGGAATGGGGTTTCACTAGGTGCATATATGCTGTCAAATTGGCTTGATTCTTGTTTTATTTCAGGAATATAGGTCTGCCAATAATCTGAACAGTGCACACGTTAATTCAGTCATGGATTCCAAGTATCAAACTGAGCAGTAGAAGAAATCTGGGTATTGAAGAAAGAGTTTGTTGTGGGGGTTGCATTATACAAAGAGCATTGATATGAGCCAGTGCCTAAGCTTATCCTAGTAACCAGGGTTCAATATGTGCCATCAATAACAAGGTCACTATAGATGGACTTCAGGCAGTTAAAGATTCAGTCAATAGGGAATGTCTTAACTGTAGTTAGGCAATGTAGCTGTAATTAGATCTATGGTGAAACAGTGTGAGACAAAACAATCACATCAATTTAATTTATAAAAATAAAAAAAGATCATGAACTTCATATATTTTAAGGTCAGAAGTCACTGTTTGATGTTGTGGTTAACATAGGTCATAGCACTTTCATGAATTAATTAGCATTGACTTCTATGGGATCAAGACCTTTATTGTTTGGCTTATCCTTGTTACATGTAACTACTGAGGTCACTAGATCAGAAAGATATTTAAGATATTTTTCAGTTCATTCACTTTGAACTTTTCAATGTTATTTGCAGTCCACTGCATCAATGTCATATGCTGCTATAAAGGGAGCTCATGTGCCCTTTCTCATCTAGGTTCTGCAAGAGCGTAATTCCTATTAGCTCCAGGTAACTATGTAACTATGTGAAAATAAAAATTATAGCAAGCTGATATTTCCACAGAGAAAGTGTGAGAGCCAGCACAGGCAGGATGCAGGAACAACCATAGAACCATCAATGAAATGCAAAGTAAATTCAGTTTTGTTACCTTGCAACTAGAGGATCCCCAAAGCAGCACCAAAACAGAGGCACACAAGCAGGGATGCAGCCAGCATGGAGCTCGGTCCATACCAGAGGATCACCAAACCTGCTGGTTTTGCCTGTATTTCTAGCATTCGTGCAGGCGTAGTTTACCACTGTGCTTTGACCTTTCCCACAGCAGGGCAAGAATCTCAAGCATGTTTGATAGGGTGCCTCTAAGCCTATCACAGGCCTATGTTATCTAAAACCAGATGTTTTACTTGTCCAACACACAAAGCTAAACAACAATTAGTATGATATGTGTTTTTCTACACACCTGCAAGTCACTTGAGTGTATTTACAGTTCTCCTTGCCCATCTTCCATTATTTTCTCACAGAAAGGGAGGGAGAGGAAAAGGAATGAGATAGAGGAGGGAACAGCATGAGTGTGTTTGCTCTTGTTTCTGGATCAGTTTGCAGACTAATAGGCTAAATAGGTGAGAAAGAAAACACCCTCATATCTTTTAAAAGATCATTACAATGGATATCTTACTACTTCTTTTTAAAAAATATTCTTCCTTCACATTTTTAAAGGAACCTAAAATCTTCTTGTATCCAAAAGTAGTCAAAAGAGGATACCTAAGTAATGATATGGAGATTAGGTATGAGTTCTTCCCAGGTATATTCCCTTTTCCTCCACAGATCGCAAGTATAGGGAAATCTATACCTGGTCAAGTTACCTTTGCATTTACTAACTACTATTGGATTTATATTTCTTCTATGATTTTTTAAAATTGTTTTGTGAATAAAAATTTGGAATCTAGAACAACTTGTGGCAACTAATTCCACAAATCAATTACATACTGTGTGAAAGCATTCCTCCTTTATTTGTTTTGAATCATCTACTTGATCATTAAACTTGATGGCCTAGTTTATTTGACTATTTCTTATACTGAAGCCTTCTCTTTTTTAATTGGATCTAGCTAAGATAGAGTTAATTTTCTTTGTAGCAGCCCATATGGTGCTGTGTTCTGGATCTGTGATAAAAACAGTGTTAATAACATACCAACGCTTTAGCTACTGCTGAGCAGTGCTTACACAGCTTCAAGACCTTTCTGTTTCTCAAGTTGCCTCACCAGTAAGCAGTTTGAGCGTGGGAAAGGAGTTAGGAGTGGACACAGCCAGGACAGCTGACCTCAACTGACCAAAGGGGTATTCCATACCATATGATGTCATACTCAGCAATAAAAACTTGGGGAATGATGGAGTAAAAGGAGATGTTGATGCTTATGTTGTTTGTCATCTCAAGTAGACATTAAGTGTGCAGGTCTGCTTTCCTGGAGATGGCTACACACCTGCCTCTCTGTGCATACATTCCTTGTTTTGCTTTGTTTGTGCGTGCAGCTTTACTTTACTTATTAAGCTGTCTTTATCTTGACCTACAAGTTTTCAGCTTTTGCTTTTCTGATTTTCTCCCTCATCCTGTTGGGTGGTGGTGAGTGAGTGACTGGGTGAGTGCTTAGCTACTGGCTGGGTAGCCATCATTTATCCTTGATGAAGTTTGCCACCTTTCTTCATGACTCTTCTTGGGCTACTATATTGGTTTTTGAGATGTGAGAACTAGAACTGCACATGGTTTGTAAGCTGCAGATGCACCACAGAGTTGTATGGTGGAATAATTTTGTCCTCAGTTGTGTTATCTATTCCTTTTCTAATGATTTCTAGCATTTTACTTTCCTGACAGCTACTGATAATTTTCTTAGATTACCCATTATAGCTCAAAGATTTATTTTGTTTCTCAGTGGTAATTAACTAGTTCAGAACTCATCACCCTATATGCAATTTAGGATTGTTTTTCCCGAATGGGCATCATTCTTCATTTATCAACACAGTTTCATCTGCTATTTACAGTACCCTTTCAAACTCTCTGTAAAGTGTCAGTGGACCAAATAGTAACTATAGGGTACTCTTGAGAAATACTATTCCATACCAACCAAGATGATAAATACTACAGAGAAAAAGTGCTCCAGGAGATTGAACTAGATTTCCCAGAAAGCTGTGACAAGGATTTTTTGTGCATAATTATTCTCAGGCAAAACCTTATATAAGTCACAGTGATTTGTACTGACAAAAGAAGGTGATGTTCCACTTAGTCTTCAAAATGTGTGACTATAATCTTAAGAAATTAAAAAAGAAGCCCTGTATTAGCCAATCCTATTTCTACTTTAATCATCTAAAAATGAGTGGACAGCCATGTGACATTAATGAGCAATGTTACATGTCTTTGGCTTGAGAGGTATGGTCACTTTGAGCTATATTTTTCTGACACTAATGCCTGAGTTCAAAGACATAACTAAACACAGATTAGAATGGAAATATACAAGGGATCATATGTCTGAATCGTTTGCTCAGGTAAAATAGAAAGGAGTTGAATTTCTCCTTGAAAACATTGGGAAATTAATTATTAACCTAGTATATCAGACCTAAGAAATATGCTGCTACTAATGCATGTGAATATACTTATGTAAAAATATTTAGAATTTAAATTGAAATATATTTACAATGAAGTTGTCTCAACCATTTGTGATTGCTTTGCTGTTCTTGCAAAAGCAGTTATTTATTCTTTTTCCAGAATGGAGTAAATAATCAAGTCAAAGTTAAAGACTGGATCAATCAAGAACAAAACTCAAACCCGTAACTCAGTAAATATGATGGTATTTGCTGAGAAGAGCACATATCTATAAGACAGTGACCTAGGAATCTTTCAGATCTAATTTCCTGCTTTTCTTAAGAAAAGCAAAAGGTTGAACAAAAAGCCTTGGAAGAGGAGAAAATATGCTTGGAGTAAGTTTTTATTTGAGATCGTAGAGTAACATATTAAGGATAATTCTTTTTCCCTCTCTTCTTCATATATTAATTTTTTTACTAGTCTATAGCCACTGACACTGTTTCAGGTCAGAAGTCCTGCTGTTTTGTTTAACAGCATGCAACTCAATGGCTGAAGAGGAGGCTCAAGATGTGGCTAAAAAATAGCACTTACTCACAGATCCTCACCTTCTATGCCCAAACGATATATACCTCTAGCCGACAATTTTTTTTTCCTGCCTCTCACAATGCATTAAGTCTTTTAAAACAATATGATGGACATGCCTCAGACTGTGATATAAATAAATAAAGACATAAAAGACAAAGACATATCAAGGACATAAAGTGCATGGCAAAGTAGATTCTGATCATGTGTGTTCTGGGAATTCATGTATTTTCTTGCACCTTTCGAATAAAAAAACATTAAATGTGCATTTAGTGTTGCCATGACTGTCCACCATACATGGTCAATTGTGGCAACTTTTCTGTCATGCTTCCTCCATTTTGCTTCCCTGGCTGCAACACAGACACTGCTAAATAAGCCTGTTCCTTCCTGCAGTACTCAGCATAAGGTGCACATCAAAGATGGAGGAGAAAAAGTAACAGGCATGTTGCATAGGCTGGCAATACTCAGCTGGTGGCAGACTGTTGGGATAATTTTCAACTTGTTGCCAGAATTGCCTCCAGGCTTTGCTATGATCCACATTTGGGCCTTGGACCAGGAACAGAGTCAGGATGCTGTGAAGTTTGTCTTTGACGCCTGTTATTGACTGCGCCCACTGCAACACAGGCACAGCAGAAAGTAGGGTCCAACAGCTTTCTCCCTTCTAAGCAAGAACCTGATCAGTGTTCCAGATGATATCTTCCTGGCCTCTCCCTGAGGAAACTGTCCTTGCCTCATATCTCCATTTCACTCTGCACTGTAGATTTCAAGGAGACCTTCTTGTCCACGATTGTCCAAAATAAAGCAGTTGTGTGACTTGGAAGAAATGTTGCTTTCTGTTTGTGCAGTTCCCCACCCTCCAGCACTAGCACGTGCAGTTTAAAAGACTCAGAGCTGACAACAGACAAGGTGACAGATCATACCAAGGGCACTTCGGAGTAAGCTTCTGTAAGGCTCCTCAGCAAATCCAGGGTGCTGACTTTCCTGCATAAGATTTGTTCACTGGGAATTTGCTGTGCTTTCTTTCTAGCTTTTATCTTATCTGGGAGAGTATAGCCCTTTCCTAGTTAAATTTATACTGCAATACTTTAAAATGAAGGTTTTAGCTTCAAAGTGCTTGGCTACCGAACTAAAGGACTGTAGTCGAAAGCTCTCATTGAGGCCACAAAGCATGTCTAACCATGTCTTATTTAACATTTCATAGCACTGCACTGCTTGGTCTATGCTTAAGCACTGATGGGGAAATAAAGACTTGATCCCACTTTATCTCCTAGGTTAAATCCTCAGAGAACTGCAGATTAGCTAATTTCCATGAATCAGATGACGACACTACAAGTAATTCGTGGCTTTTAAAAAAGAAGACACAGGAGCTTTATGTAGCCTTGCTCTCAAAGCTTCATTGCTTTCCAGAGAACAGATAAAATGTTTACAGTATGCTTCTGCCATTTCATATTTGTGATTGAAAGGACCACTGTTACAGGTGGCTAGATTTGAGCTAGGAATTCTAAACTCTCTTAGAGTTAATGTAAATAAATAAGTACTTCCATAGCACAATTCACTTCATCCTAAAGTGGCTGTCTAAAACAGATCAAGTGAATGGTTCTGTAAGACTATTAAGAGAGTCTAGGATGAATAGCTCATCTGTTGACATCTAAATAGGTTAAATATAAAATTAATTTATGTGAATCCTACTGTAATCTATTGCTTAAATGTAGATTAACTTCCATACTACAGCATTTTTATGTAGATGAGTGTCAACAAATTGAAGTTTGATATTTGTTTGAAAAAAATTAACTAGAGAAGACAAAAGATGGGATTCAGTTCCAAGTTCAGACTCCTGTCTATAAGGTCTCTACAGTGTAGATATCTATATATCATGGTTGTACCCCAGTTGGCAGCTGACCATCATGCAGCCATTCACTCCCTCCCCCACAGGGGGATGGGGGAGAGAATCAAAAGGATAGAAGTGAGAAAACTCAAGGGTTGAGATATAGACAGTTTAGTAGGTAAAGCAAAAGCTGTGTGCACAAGCAAAGCAAAACAAGGAATTCCCTTGGGCAGGCAGGTGTTCAGCCATCTCCAGGAAAGCAGGGCTCTGTCATGCATAACAGTTACTTGGGAAGACAAACAACATCACTTTGAATGCCGCTCCCCGCCCCTTCCTTTTTCTGCAGCCCCTTATATGCTGAGCATGATGTCATATGGTATGGACTATACTTTTGTTCAGTTGGGGTCAGCTGTCCCAGCTGTGTCCCCTCCCAACTCCTTAAGCACCCCCAGCCCACTTGCTGGCAGGGCGGTGTGAGAAGCAGAAAAGGCCTTGGGTCTGTGTAAGCACTGCTCAGCAATAACTAAAACATCTGTGTATTATCAACACTGTTTTCAGCACAAATCCAAAATACAGCTCCATACTAGCTACTATGAAGAAAATCAATGCTATCCCAGCCAAAACCAGCACACCATATGAGAGCTATGTATATAAAATCCAATGCAGTCAAGGGAGATCCAATTAATATAGTCAATTGAGCTGAGGGCAGCTGTTCAGTTGGACAGATGGACATGTCTTCTTTAGGCTGAGCTCTGACAGCTCTCTTTTCACTTTACACAATGGAACCCTAGACACTGTAGAAATAGATGCATGGTATGCACATACATTTAGGTGTCTGAACATGAAAATGAACTATCTCAGTATGGTTAGAGCAAAACTTTTGTGGTGGTTCTGAAGATAACAGTGATATTTCATTGCTTATAATTAATCCTGGTAGAAGGATGAATGACTGTCTTCTACGTTTTTGCTCAGGCTTGGAATTGAGGACGTAGGCATGTATGTTTATCTGTTGTTGGCTTGGTAAATAATGACTTACTTGTGCTGGACAGAAAGGTGTTTGGAGGATGATTACAATCAATTTAGCATTTGGATTCTGGGGAGGTGTAATATTTTTATGCCCTTTTGTAACATATATATCACTCTAGGAAATAATTTTGCTTGACAAAGGAATTTGTATGCTTTTCTGTGACTGTCATTTGAATCTTCAACTGACACTGTCATAGTTTAGGCAAAAATGCTGTGTGAGAGTTAAAAAAGTTGAGTAGTGTAGATATAGGCTAGGGATTTTGATGGGGCAGAGGGGGGAATGGAATTAGTTCCCAGCTAGAGACTTTCAAGAGTTTTTACAATAAATACATATCAATGAGAAAGGAAAATCTTGAGCTGGGAGCACATTTATTGTTAGTTGCACTATACTGCTGGTTTCGGGAGTTAGTTACAATGGCTCATGCTAAGTCCTCATAGAAAAACTACATGGCTCATAAGTATACAGCCTTTGTGAATTTATAATGCCGTCAAGATCTATTGATCTTTACAGTGTCAGGGCTAGGTGACCTTAGAAATACATAAAATATTATAGCTTATGGAGTTCAGAATACCTTCTGAAATTAGTATTTGGCTTCTAAAATTTCTAAGCTTGCTTTGTATTTTTGGACATGTTCTACTGTATATAGAACCTGGCCCATGTGAACCTCATGAAGACCTATTGGGTCCCGCACATGGGTCAGTCAGGGTAGCCCTTGGTATCAATACAGGCTGGGGAACAAAGGGATTGAGAGCAGCCCTGCCAACAAGGACTTGGGGATACTGGTGGATGAAAAGCTGGACATGAGCCAGCAATGTGTGCTCACAGTCCAGAAAGGCAACTATATCCTGGGCTGCACCAAAAGAAGCATGACCAGCAGGTCGAGGGAGGTGATTCTGCCCCTCTACTCCGCTCTAGTGAGACCTCACCTGGAGTACTGCATCCAGCTCTGGGGTCCTCAGTACAGGAAAGACATGGACCTGTTGGAGTGGGTCCAGAGGAGGGCCACTTTTTTGCCTTTGTCTTTTGAGTTGAGTATTTTGTCCATTGTTACCAGTTTGCCAGTCTTGTTCATCAGGTGATACACTTTCTTTGACCTTGATTTTTCTGTCTGACATACATATAGAAGCCCTTCTTACTAATCTTTGCATCCCTTCCCAACCCAAATTCAGCTCCATCTGCACCTTGGCCTTCCTGACCCCATCCCTACACAACCAGGCAGTGTACCTATACTCTTCCCAGGACACCTGTCCCTGCTTCCTTCTTACCTTTTAGTTTGATCAACAGGTCTTGATTCATCCATGCTGGTCTCGCCTTCCTTTCCTGATTTCTTAAACCTGGGGATCAAGAGCTCTTGCACTCTATGCAAAGCATTCTTAAAGATCTACCAGGTTTGTTCTGCTCCCTTGTCCTTGAGGGCAGTTTCCTAGGGGCTTCTGTTGACTAACTCCTTGGACAACTGGAAGTTTTCTTTTCTAAAATTCAGGGTCCTGACTTTACTCCTCACCTGACACATATCCCTCAGGACTGCAAACTCCACCAGTGCATGATCACTGCAGCCCAGGCTGCCTCCAGTCTTGACATCACCAATTAGTTCACTTGTGTTGGTGACCCTCAGGTCTAGTATCATATCCCCTCTGGTAGAGCTGTCTATTGTCTGGCTTAAGGAGTTATCCTCAATGCACTCCAGGAGTGTCCTGGATTGCCTACAGCTTGCTGTGCTGCTTTTCCAGCAGATGTCTGGGTGGTTGAAGTCCCCCAGCAGGACAAGAGCCTGAGAGTGTGATGCCTCCTATAGCTGGAGTAAGAAGGATTCGTTAATAGACTCCTGCTGATCAGGCAGCCTGTAGTATACACAGACCATAAGGTTCCCTTTGTGGCCTCCGTCTCTAATTCTTACCCATAAGTTTTCAACTTGCTCGTAGCTATTCTTCAGAGACAGGTCTTCACACTCTATCCATTTCTTGATGTAGAGGGAAACACCTCAGCCCCTCTTTCCTTGCCTGCCCATTCTGAACATCCTGCAGCCATTGATAGCTGCACTCCAGACATGGTAATGCAACTAAGTTGCACTAATGGCAACTAAGTCATGGCTTTCTAGCAGCATGGTGGCTTCCAGCTCCTCCTGTTGGCATTGGTGTAGAGGCACTTCAGCTGCACTGTTGGCCATGTCATCTTCTTAGAGGAACACAGCTTAATTCCTTTGAGGTCTTTCACCAGTGTTTCTGTTGGCTTCTATTACCTCGGGAGCCCCTGGCTCATCTCCATAAGACTTCAAATGTGCTCCAGTGTAGCCAGCACATCTCAGAACAACAGGCTGAGTCTTATTAGCATCCTGTCCCTCTAACCTTAGCATATCCTCCCATAGCTTGTCATGGGTAAGCCTGGTATTATCCCCCTCTCCCTTCAAGTCTAGTTTAAAGCTCTGTCAATGAGCCCCACTAGCTCATGAGCAAAGACCTTCTTCTCCCTTTGAGAAAGGTGAATCCATCTGATGCCAGCAGCCCTAGTGCTGTGTAGGTCATCACATTATTGAAAAACCCAAAACTGTGGCGGTGACACCAGTATTAATTAATACACCATGTATTAATTGATTGGGTCTATCTGTTTCTTCCAGTGTATCTGCCTGAAACTGGAAGGATAGAGGAAAAAATAACCTGTGCTCCAGGTTTCCTTACTAATCATTCCAAGGCCCCTAAGTGTCTTTTGAATGCCCTTGGACTACACATTGCAGCTTCATTGCCACCCATATAGTAGAGCAGTGATGGATAACAGTCTGAGGGCTGTACCAGGCTAGGAAGTTTCCTAGTGATATCCTTAACACAGGCCCAAGGAAGCAGCAGACATCCCTAAGAGGAAGGTCTGTCCAGCATCTTGGACCCTCCGTTTCCTTGAGAAGGAAGTTGCCTACAACTATAACCCATCTTTTCTTCCCAATGGAGGTGGTCATGATATGAGGGGTGGGCCTTTCTGACCTTGACAACACCTCTGATGTAGATGGACCATCATCCACATCATCCATTGACTGGCCTCACATCTGTTGTACAGAGGCACTTGGGAAAACAAGGTGGGCAAGGAGGAGGTTTGCTCGCTGCCCCAGGTGTGGACTTGCTTCCATTCACTCCTTTCCTTTAAGCTACTGCCTCCAGCCTGGTGGGGGGAAGATACAGGATCCCCTTGATTTGGGATGTTGGTTTTGTTTTTTTTTTTTTTTCTGGTGGCTGTTCCTGTTTCTGTCTCAGGGAGGGCAGCCCATGGCTCCACTGGTCTGTCTCTTTCTCAGCCTCCTTGATGCTACTTAAACTTTCTACTTTGTCTCTTAGCTCTGCCACCAGACTGAGCTGATTGTCCATTCGGTCACACCTCACACAGCTGTTCATACCACTGCCATCCATTCCCAGTGCCAGGCTCTGGCACTCCCTGCAGCAGAGCTAGGGGGATGCATATTTTTGTGGNGCGGTCTGCCGCTCTGCTGAGGGTCGGGCTGGCTCCAGAGCAGCTCTCCTTGGAGACTGACAGCCTCGGGTCTGTTCAGCCTGGGGAAGAACAGGAGAAGGGGAGACCTCATTGCTGCCTGTAACTTCATAATGGGGGGGTGTGGGGGGTGGAGAACAGAAAATATGGGGTCAGAGTCTTCTCAGAGATGTACAGCAGAAGGACAAGGGGCAACAAAGACAAGTGGGAACACAGAAAAATATTAGATAGAAGGAAAATTTCTTATTGTGAGGGTGGTCAAACACTGGAGCTAGTTGCACAAAGAAGTTATGGAGTTTCAATCTATGGAGATATGAAAAACCTCACTGAACAAGGCCCTGGGGCACCTGCTTAAGTAGCCCTACCTTGAGCAGGAGGGGGATGGTGTCTATAGATCCCTGCCAATATAAGTCATTTCATGTTTATGTGATTCTATAGAGGAGAAATGTAAAATTATATAAGTAGTATTATATTCTAAAACATGCCCTAAACTGAGGAAAAAAAAAAACCCAAATGCTTTATTTGAACAAATGCTATGTTTGTTCCTTGGTTATATAAATGGTTTAGGAAACTGTCCACAGTAGAGAAATTGGTAGGTGATATCTTAGCCAAATTTTAGCTTTATGAATTGATTACCAGTTGTGTATGGCCACACAGTTCATGCTGCAGGGGTCATCTATAGCATGAAGGGTCATCTGAAGCATCTGAAAGGTCAGACATATATGCATGACATAGGACAACTAATCAGCAATTACAAGCTGCTGCGTGTCAGCAACTTTTGTGTGTGTATGTGTGCATATGTGTGTGTGTATTCAGCTTATAGCAAATACACCGAGGAATGAATGAACTAAAAGCACCCACCATTTTCTGGGGCTAAGGCTTTACACTGAGAGTGACAGGAATTAGCTTCTGGCTAGCTAGCATGGCAAATTATCACCTTTATATTCTTGCCTAGTTTAGTATTTTTCCTTTCATTTCTGTTTTGGTATTATTGCTTCTACCATTCTCTTTTCTCTACCTTTTTTTTTTTTTTTTGGTGAGATTTTCTCTTTTCCTCCAGTTTTCTATTAAATCTCAGAATCCTTTCAGGACTTCTCCCTAATTTGCCATTCTCCCCGTTAATTCTTCAGATCATCTTTTGTCTGAATTAGCATTCTGTGTCTAGTTTTTGTCTTGCTTCATCTGATGGTGAGTTCTTTGGAATAGATATTGGACTGATTATGTTGAATATTGCTGGATTTATGAAAGGAATAAATCTAGCCCAAGGTATTTAAGTATGTGTTTGTAAAGCACCATGTAAATGCATAACAATAGCTGTGATTAACACTAACAATATTACTGTTGTCATGGTTAATAATAAATGTGATCAATACCAATATAAATATAATTTGTCACTAGTAGTGTAGTTGTTCAGTGAAGGTAGTTTTGGTAATAATAAACACTGTCAACAAATAATATTGTTCTTGATTACAGAGGAGGCATTCTAGTAATTTGCCTTTCATAATTTACCTGCTGTAGGTAAAATATAAAATGGATCAGTAATTATTAATGTACTTCGAGTTACTCATTTAATGAGAGGAATAATTACTGCTTGCTTCCATTCTTCAGTCATTTTGCATTACAGCATGGAAATGTACATATCAGAATAGCAAAGAGGGGCTCACTAAGCCCTTGGGGTTTTATTTTCAAGAATTTCAATGACTTAGTTCTGTAAGACATATTTTCAAAAATTATGTAGTTTTTTCTTAAAGAGATCTAGACCCACAAGAGTGAGTGCCCTAATTGTGTTCTAGAAAGTGGTAAATGCCTACATTCATTTTATAATATAAAAAACAGTTGGAGCTGGGAAAGCATTAGAAAGAAGTATTACACATTTTTCATGTTACTTTTCCCAGGGTATCAGTTTGTGGCTACCATGGAAAGCAGGCTTCTGTTCTAGATCTTTTGATCTACCTAGTGCAGCCATTCATATGAGCATGGGGAGCATGAGGTCACTTTGAACAGATGCCCCAGAAATCAACCAACAGCTGTACCTTGGAGGCACATAATGGAAAAAACCCTAACTCAGAATTGCTCATGGGCTTATGCTTTGGACTTTCCTTCTGGTGGAATGGAGGTATGGATACGAATCTTCTCAAAGAGAACGGGTTTAAACCTTTACCTGCTTCAACTGGTGTGTGCACTCTTCTTGCTGTTTTAAAACAAAGTGGTGGCCACTATGTCCTTAGCATAGTGCTAACTGTAAATCTGTGCGGAGAGTACCTGATCTGCATGACAAGGCTGAAGGAAAAATGCAGTTTTTCAGTCCTCCTAAAGTATAGGCCTGAGATAACTCTTCAGCAGCTCAACTGTATCTAGACATTTATAAGAAATAGGACTTTGTGCACCTGGAAAGCATTAATATTAACCAGCTAAGATCTTGCCAGGAATAGAACCGTGAATTCTACATTTGTCTCATGAGCTTCTTTTCCCTGTTAGTTTTAAGAGTTTTGGCTCAGCCACTGATGTTTTTAATTATAATGAGTTAATTAATTAAATAAAAGCATCCTAAATGTATATATTAATCCTAAATTAGTTTCAAATTCTACTTTATAAAATATTTGATAATAATTAAAATAAAAATTACTAATTTATAAAGTCAATGAAATGTAATTTTTTTAAATGGTCCTAGTTACTTAAGTTATTTTTTCATGATGTTTTGTTTGTTATGAAATCCTAGCTTCTGATGCTCTCAGTTTATACACTATAAATTTGTTGAATTTTTGGTATTCCTTATGGTTGCAGAGAAACATTGAAAATATAATCACATTGGAATCTTAAGGACAGTTATGAAGAAAGGAAATTTTTAAACTTTTTAGGTCTTGTGGCTTGTTTTCCGAGGCGACCTGAGGTCCAGGTTTTCCAAGTGTTTATTTTTGAATGATGGAGGTTGATAACATTGCTGCTAATAGCCATCTGGATTCTGAAATAGAATTACAGCTAAAAAGAACAAAATTTTAAAAAAAATAGCAAAACTAAATATTGCAGTATAAAGTTGTTTTAATTGGAGTTAACAAGTATGTCATTTCATCCAAATAAATATAAAAGGTTAGAATTTAGTCTGAAATTGTTAGTGAAGGAACAGAATAATTCTGTGGAGAAGGACTTAAGAATTTTAAAGCACAGCTCCACTCCAAAGGCAAGATAAAACCAAATATCTGGGAAGTCCCTGAATTGTGGATTAGCAGAACAAAAAGAGTTTTCGTTTTCTCCGAGATTGACTTTCTTTGTGTTCTTAAAAAAAAAAAAAAAAAACAATCGAACAAACAAACAAAAAAGCTTTTGTAAGACTTTGGACCTTTTATGCTTGGGCAAGAAAAAGGGAGGCTTATGCACCCGGAGAGTTGGAAATGGTGGATGGTAACTGGTAGCTACAATTAAATGTTAATTAGATATTCATTCTGCTTTATTTTGAATGTTTGTGCCAACTCAGAAATCTCAATTTACTATGGTAATTAGGTAGACTTCCTGCATAAATAAGACTATATTAAGACAGTTTACGTGGATAATAATTTGTTCATAGACTTGATTTTTCTTGTTCATGATCACTACCATTTTAATTAATTACTTATTTTTAGATGAGTGATAGGAAAGTCATACAATTGCACCCCCACAGCATGTACCTGGAGGCTTCTGCTGAAGTGTTTTTGAATAACTGACGTAAGTTAATGCTGGGCCAACTGAATTTACATACTAAGTGATGTTTTTATGTACATGTGCAAAAAGAACTCCTTTTTTACTGTAATATGACTCACAAATGTTCCCAAAGGGAAGAAATCCATTATTCCTTTGCATCCTCTTTCTTATACATGGTAATCATTGTATGTACAAACATATGCACAAAAAAATTCGTGTCTCTTGGGTTAGAAGCAGTAATTATCTCTGCTTAATATATCTGTCACAGTGTTAGTAATCATCTGGTAGGGAATGCTTGTGGTTTTTTGTATTCATTCAGGCTTCCAGTAATTTTTTGAATACTTAAGAAAATTCAGTAAATCTCAGCTGTGACTGAAATATTGAAAAGTGCTACAAAATCTCTTTAATTATATCAGTCAATACTGCATCAGAAATTTGCAATTTGTCCACTGAATATGGATAGTTCAAGCATGCTCCAAAACTGAAACAGGCCATGACTTGTACTCCCCTCTACTAAAAATGATTTGGTATTTTCATTTTTGTTTTCAGTCTGTAATAAGCACCGTATAATAAGAATCATTACTTTTTATTCTGCGAAGACTTGTTATGAACTTGATACTGCAAACCTGAAGAGAGGCACAGGATGGAGCTTCTCACTGAAGCCGTGGCTTGCCAGGTTGTCTGAGGCAAGTTCTACTGACCTGCAGAGTCTCTGCAAAGATGTGTCATGAAGCAGGAAGCTGCAGGAATTAAGATCAAGATCCCCAGCAGAATTTATGATAGCAAAAACCTAGCTTTTAGATATGCTGCACCCCTGCCTGAGAAGTTCTCAGGAATTAGACATGGCAACCTCACTTCACCCAATGAGACACTTCCTAACTAGCCACTGGAAAGCAGAGAGGAAATGCTTGTGGTTGAAATAATTTTCTTTGTTTCCAAGAAACTAAGCACGTTTTCTGAGACTGCCCTTCTCCACATGGGACTTACTACTTTGAATCCCTTTTAAAGGGAGGCTGGAGACTTAAGGCTTGTACCAGGCATGCCCCTGGGAGGAGTGTCTCTCCTGATTTTTTTCACGAGTTCAGTGATTGCTGTGCTCATGTCACATGGGGAAGAATCTTTTTTAATACCTGTTGAGATGTGAGTAGTTGTCACAGTGCCCCAAACACAGACTTTAGTCATCTGAAGAAATACGGTGGCTAAAGCCTTCAGTATAGGTTGGTCACTGATCGAGGACCTTGAGGATTGGCTAACTTTTTGGGAATGCTGACACCTCTGGGATGAAATAAGAAGGGGTTAGTGCTTTACTGACAGGACATGAAAAGTATCAGACACTTTAGCCATGGAAAGATGTCTATAAGTGTAACATGTAGACAGATCATGGATCTGTGGGGGTTTTGGTTTGCTTGTTGTTGTTATATTTTAGTCTGGCTATTTTTTGATCTGTTGAGCTCAGTAAGTCTACAGGAGGGATTAGGAAGGGAGGGAAAAGTATTTAATTTCCTAATGGTCCCTTATGTTCAGAAAGCACTTGGGTACAAAGCATGCAAATATTCAGCTCAGATTTACTCACCCCACATGTCTGAAAGTGTCTGGTTCACACTGTGCACAGCTAGAAGCTGTAGTGTACCTGACATTACAGTACAGTCTCATTACATCATAATAGAAATTGGAAGCCAACTTTTAAGTTCCAATTACTGATTTTCACTGGCTTTAAAAAATATGAGTCTCCAAATTAAGGTGCAAACCTGGGAATCTTTCTTATAATTCATGTTATTTCTTGCACATTTCTTAATATGGTCAAAACTGATGGATTTCTGTGCTATTTATATGAAATAGACACCTTTTAGCATACATGAGTTCATCACTTTTCACTAATGTGAAAAGTGCAGGCTAAAGCTAAGTTCTCCTAGCCTCAGAACTTGGATTCTTTATCATGTTATGGACTACCATCAATAGAAGGAGGAAAGGCTATCTCCTCTGAAATAACAAAAAACCTTTAGGCAGTCCAGGACCCAGTTTTTCTGCTCTAAGTCCTGGGCTATTGTGTTACACCCAATCAATTCAGTTAGGTACCTGTCTTCTGAAAGTAATCAATATTCCTTATTGTTAATTAACTGTATCAGTGAAGAAGTACCAGGTAATGTTCTATACTTAAATCTCTACTGTGTATGCTGTTAACTGTACCAGTTTCCAGTTTTCAAAATGACTAGAGACCATTTGAAGTAGTCTCTTTACTGAGGCCATCTTATTTTGAAGTGTTTAGAAATTTAATATCATGCTGTGGGCTGTACTGTGTTAGTTACTTAGATGCCCGAGAACAGCCCCAGACATTTACCTCTGTAGGCAATAGCCTCAGTGAACAACGTTGCTTAGTTCAGGTGCTTAACTCAGAGAAATCTTGGAAAAGAGATAGTGCTCTGGATTTCTTTCCAGTTGGCCAGCTCTAGGGAGAATCTCTGTTCAGTACGTTGTCCACCAGTTGTCATGTTGGTTGACTCTCAGTTTCCTTGAAGCTTAATTATTCTTGCTATATTGTATGTAAACCAGTTAAATTAGGGATAATTCCCATGCTGAAGAGCTAAGAGAAGTTGCAGGTTTACAAAAGTCTTTTCTTCTTACATTATCTTTTAATCTGTTGTATAAATGTCACTTTAATTACCAGGAAGACAGGTAATGTGGTGTACTACTACTGCTGTTAGGAGCAGCAGTAACAGTGATTGATCAGAGTACGACCCTCATCATGGAGACTTGGAGCTATAACAGAAGGGCAAGAGAGCAAAGACATTGTGCTCCCTTTGATGAGAAGTGAGAAAGATGCCAATAGTGAAAGAAATCAAAGCTGCTATCTTTACCTGTTGGTGCTAGTAGCTGTAGTCATGCAACGTTTCACTAAACCCAAGAATTAATTCTGAGTCTCAATGTTGGGGTTTTTTTGACAGAAGCAATAGTGAGTATTCCGAACATTGCTCAGCTTTATCCAGGGTGAAAGTGACTGACAGACCCAGAAATTGCTTCTGCATAAATGTTGATTTTATTCTAAGAGGACTTATCAGCAACACTCCAACACTACACAACCAGAGTCATCTTGCTGTCTCAAATACTCTACCTGTATTTTCCACTGCACCTGCTTTTACTTCAGTGGCAATATAAACAGTAATTTTTATTGTCTTACTGTATTTAAACCCAGATGGGTCTTGGCCCACTTAACCCCAGGAAAATGTTGTGATTCCTCCTTTGTAAAACAGATTTTTCGTATTTAGTTGCTGACTGAAACAAAAGGATTTAGAATCAGTGCTAAGTTTCACAGCACCATATTTCTTCTACAAGCCTTTGCATGTGTTTTGTACATTTATATGTGTATAGAAAGAAACATATCCATTTTGTTGCCAAATAGAAAATGTGAACTGTAATCTCGAATCCATGCATGAAACATTAAAAAACAAAAAGCTCTGAGACTGAGAAATAATTCCCCGACTTTTATGTTCCTTGTTTACAGGCGTATCTAAATTTGGAATCATCAGCACAAGTAAAGGCTGACAAAATGATGACATTACTCTTAGAATCAGAAATTACCAGTTATGATCAGTTCAGTTGAGCTCAGTAGTGGAACAATTCCAAACTGTTTGTTTCCAAGATGTGTAAGTATTTGCAGCTCTTCTTTTGTCCTCATTGACCTTCTCTCTTATTTTTTTCTGCTAAGGGAATTATAGTAGTCATTATGGTGTGGGAATTATATATGATGATCGCTTTGAGGCCAATGTTAGTTCACAACAAAATACCCGTTGAACAGAACTTGTCATAGAGAGCTTTTAATATTTAAGATCTGTTATGAGATTTCCATCTGTAATCACAGTCCTCTGATGTCTTCTCTGCTACAAAATCCATCTGGTTTCTGTGTAAATCTGAAGAAGAAATTGGTGGACACTTTTGACTTCTATTTCATAATATGCAATAGTTTTAATTAAAATTGCCTCTGTTTCTGAGGCTTTGGGAATGTTGGTTTTGTTCTTCCTGTTCAGTGAGGGCTCTCTGTTCTTTCTGTGGCACTAACAAGTTCTCATTTTCTTCTATGTTTACTCTTTCACTGAGGATCCTATGAGATGTTTTGGTGTCATCCACTCTTGTGGCCAAAGGCAGCAGTCAGAGCAACTCAGAGCTGCTTCATAATAATCGACATTTGTGACTTCCAAACTAAGGGAATATTACTGCTAATAGAGAAAGTGAGCAACAAAACAAAACCTGTAAAATATAGAGTGGAAACTAACATGTTTCACGCCCAGTAAACAAAACCAAGAAATCCCACAAAAAACCCCAAACAAACCAGCAAACACACCCCCCCCCAAAAAAAAAAAATAAAAAAAAAAATCCCAAACACTCTGAAAGCTGTGGCTACTGCACATACAACAGAAACCTTATAAAGTATGCTCCAATTGTTGATGTAACCTGAGAATCACCATGATCGCTCTTAGCTGTGAATAAGGGTACTGAACTTCCTAAACCCTCTTTGCCAGCAAGTCAAATTGTATTAGATCTGGAACAGTCTATGTGATGGGGCTGACCTTCAACTAAATAAAATGTAACCCTTTCAAAAGAAAATTCAGTCACTCTGTAGAGGTGAAACAGTGATGCATAAAGTCCCTAAAAAATGAGCTATCCAGTGGAAATTCTGGGTGAACACACTGCCTAGTCATTGACTGCCACACTACATATGCACTTTGGTATCCAATGATAGTACTTTTTGAGTATAGAAGGTGTCATGCTCAGAATCTTATTATTTGGCAGAAAGGAAACATCTCATATATAAACTAGTTTATTGTTAGTGTATTTCAAATCTTAGCAGTTTCATAAATGAATTCTTATTAGCCCAGATGCAACTCAAAAAAAAAAAAAAATTAAGAAAAAGACTAATATTGAAGGAAAAGAGTTATTTTTTTTACATACACTACCTCTTTTCACAGCATCACAAATTCACAAAGAAATACAGAATCACCGGATGGCTGAGGTAGGAAAGCACCCCTGAAGATCACCTCATCCAACTCCACTACTCGAAGCAGATTGAACTACAGCAGGTTGCTCAGGACCATGTCCAGAAATTCTACAACCTCACTGAGCAACCTTTGCCAGTGTTCTCTCATTCTGAAGAAGATTTTTCTTACTTTTAAGTGCAATTTCTGAATTTCAATTTGAGCCTATTGTCTCTTGTCCTGTCAATGGGCACCACCAAGAAGGTCTTCTTTACTCCTCTCATGAGGTATTTATACACATTGATAACATCCTCCTGAACCTTCTCCAGGCTGAACAGTCCCACCTCTCAACCTTTCCTCACAGCAACTGACTGGTTTTTTGTATGCTGGTGTTGTGGTCATCCTTCCAATAGTCTTCTGGACCCTCAGATGAATGTTTTCGTCCTGGTATGTGTGTGGCGTGTACAGTCAGTTGTCAGCATCCTGAACCCTTTGTTGGGAGAAGTATAATCATGATGATGGTTTCTTCTTCCTTAGTCTAGGATCCATTTGGGTTCTTGTTTATTTACTTGCTAACAAGCACTACACCTTGCTCTTTCTTCTCTGGTCTGCAAGTTCACATCATATCTGCATTTTCTCTATGTGGTATTTTTTACATATGTTTTTCTTCTCTTTGTTACCCCTAAAACTGTTTTTGCTCAGCTCCAAATCCATATTTTTTTTAAATGAGTGTTGCCAATTTGTTTTTAGCCTTCCAGGTTCTAGATTTCCAGTGCCAGTCTGTGCCCATTTTCTTGTCACTCTGTGCCTGTAACCCCTTTACAGTACATCTCGTGTCCTCAATTCAAGGCCCCTGCTGCCATACCATAGCCATATTACTCTATACTCTCAGTGTCATAAATATTTCATTCCACACAGAATAACTACTTGTTATTGCTGTCTTAATAAAATTATAGTTATACCATACAGAGATTAATAAAAGTAAAATAAATTAGGCTAAGCCACCTGTTCATTAGAAAAGAATCTGTTACATCTAAACAAACTAGAACAAAACAGCAGACAGGTCAAAATAATTTCAGACAAAGTAAGCCTGACAAACCTCAGTCCTAGGGAGCAGCAAACCCAGTATAAAGCCTGTGGCCTGTTGCCAGCAGTGGCAATACTACATGAACTGCACATCAGAAGATGCAGAAGGATTTTCTGGATCATAGTAGAAAGTTCTAAATTGTGAAAAAAAATCTGAAAATTAGAGGTGAAATATAATATATACAAAGTTTCTGATTTTTCTCTGGTTTCACATAAAAGTTTGTGGCCTGTTCTAAAGTGCTGGTTGCTGAGAGTGTGATGAAGTTGTTGCCGTGACATTTAGAGAGCAAGCATCCATAATTGAAAGATTAAACTTGATTTTTTTTTTTTCAAGGCAGAACTTGAAGGACTGAAAAATCAACAAGGCTTGAT
The DNA here is from genome assembly GCA_013400195.1 of Aramus guarauna. NCBI lineage: Eukaryota > Metazoa > Chordata > Aves > Gruiformes > Aramidae > Aramus > Aramus guarauna. The sequence continues at coordinate 22,253 of VXBL01003752.1, read as the reverse complement.
TAATCAAGCTGGCAATGTCAACAGTAAAGCCTTTTAGGCATCACATTTGATGTATGTATGAGTCACAAGCAGCAAAAGGTACATACAGTTGCAGAAAATGTACAAAAGCCGTTGTTTTCAAAGTTACACAGTCTGAAGCAGCTATCCCAACAGGGCCTTTATCAAATAACAGTGTACTGCAGTGAATTAATTACATGGCTAAGTATGTCAACATATTTATAGGGCTGGTCCTTGGTGCATCTGTTCCAGCATACTCAGTGGAAAACTTGCTAGAAACATCTCCAGAAGCAATCCAAGATTTATATGCCTAGAGGGACCGATCTCTATTAATCTGCTCCAACAGTGCTAAAGCAAGATAAGAGCACCTTGGCCGCACAGGTAAGGAAAATTAAACCTAACAACTTTTGGGTTCACTCACTTGCTGTCCACAAAACCCCTGCCACTAAGATCATATTTGGAAACTTGTATTAAGGATGGATGAAAGGTGTATCCTTCCATAAGGCTATCAGATAATTTTTGACTTATTGGCATTGCTTCGTTGTTAGGCTATGATTTCTTCTTTTGTGAGCAACTTTTCTTTGCCATCATCCGATGAGGCTGTCAGCAGAGAAGGTCTAACGTGATTCTTTGAACCAGGCTGAAGGCTTTTTTAATGACTAACATTTGTCCTTAGCTGGTGATGCCCTCAAAAATTCATTTTGTGTGCTGCACCTAATCTACCTTCTTGACAGCTCCAAGCATGTAATTGAGCAGAACTTTTCTCTCCTGAGGCTGAAACCGAACCTTTGTTTACATGTAACTTGATAAAAGCATTAATCAGAAAATGTAAAGGCATCTACTTCCTAAGCATATGGAACTAGTTTATCTTGTTTAAGATCTTATTGACAGAAACAAAAAACAATGTCTAAGAACTGTTATGGACCTTCAGACCCAGTGGTAGAATTGTTTTCCTGATGGGATGGGAGAGAAATGCTTTTCTGTTGATTTATCTGAGCTGCTATTGGCTGCATTGTATGGGTGGGTCATTTCAAAGTGAATAGTAAATGTCTTCTAAGATTGTGCTTTCTGGGTGACTTTATTTCCCAGCTGCCTAGTCTCTCTGAGTAAGAACCCAAGTTTCTTTGTAAAAGCCCTGGCAATTCTCTTTCTATTCCTACCTTCTGAATCAGGCTTCTTTTCCATCACGTGCCAATTAAACTATCTTATTAATATTTTGATCAAAAGTGACTATACATTAACTATTCTTGCAGATTTATTTTTGCATAGACTATATTTTACTGTCTGGAAAGATTTATCCATCATCATATTCTTATGGTGTTTTGGAATGTTGTCCCTTTAAAAAGATGTTCCTACCTCCAAAAGGCTATACTACATTTTGTTGTTATTTCCAGTATTATAAGAATACCAAGAGAATTCCAAGAAAATATTCTCTCCCTTACAAATAGAAAATTCCCTTTCAAAAAACTTGGGAATTCCTGTTCTGCTATGGCTACAGTCAGCTTTGTCTTCTACTAGAGCTAATTTAGCATTTAGAGAACAACCTCTCAGTCTGTACAAGTACACAGAAAGAAAATCTGACAAGGAATGAAACTCCAGACTCTGACACAGCTGTACTGAATGCCTCTTCTGTTCTGCCAGACCAGTTTAGCTATCTCGCTTTTTCTTCTGTGCGGGGTGAGAAGCCCAAATCTAATTAAATAGCAGAGAAAAATGAGACATGGAATTGATCTGTGAGAGAAGAAAGGGGAATAAATTAGCATTGAAAAGTTTAAACTAAAAAGTAATTTCAGTGTATTTATCAGATTGGCATTTGAGGCAATCCATTTGTTTTGGAAGGCATTTTTACAGTTAGGCCAGAGATAATCCACCATTTCCCCCCACCATGCTTCTTCCTTTCAAAAGCAGAAATCAAACACTCTTGATATGCCTGCAGAATTTATCCTACAGAGGAAAAAAAAAAAAAAAAGAAAGAAAAAGAGCTTTCCTAAAATCCCGTTTTCTTGTGCTTGCCATGTATCTAATATTGTCCCACAAGACACATGCCCTTGTCAAGACCTTTTTCATTCAGCTGCATTTGATGTCATTTCTCTTCATGTTGTGCCACCTGGCCTCTTAAATTTGGCCTTGGCAGAGAGGTTTGAATATTCAGATAAGATATACATAACCTATTGAAGGCCTAAGTCGGGTTTCATGATTCTTACTGAAAGGGGGAGAATGAGATTAGAAAGAGCTTGAACTGCCCTTCTTATTATCACATTGTCATGTTCAAAGAATATTTAATATGTAAACACAATCAATCTCATTCTGAGTATAGTCAGTAGCATTATCTTTACAGATTATACAAGCAGGTGTACAGTGCACTTCATAGTCTCATTTTAAAGGGGCTGTAATTCCATATCTGCTTAGTGAGTCTCTGCTCTGACTCAAAGCACATCACCATGCAAATAAGGACATAAATCTTGAGGAGAAGCAAATGCAACAGAAACTTGGCTGTAAATGAACAAAGTTTCACAGTCAGTCAAATATGCAGTATTACTCAATATTTGGTACATCACAGCTGCTTCTAGTCTCTAATCTCAGCATGTTCGATGTCTCCAGAGCTTTTATTTGACTCACTCATGACTTATGATCAGAGATGTCATGAGATGCAGTTAAGCAGTGCAAATGAGCGCTGGATGGGGATGCTCTTAGGGCTGTGGTAAATCATACTCTTTCAAATGTTTGATAATATCCCCTTGTAGTGTCATAATCTCAGTGTCAAATATTGTAAAAACTTCAAAGCTATGGGGCATGATGGATTGCCTCTGTCTTCCCTTGTATCTTTTAGAATAGGACATTTTGTAGACCTCCCAGACTTTCTTCAGCTGTTTATGGTATGAACACAGCAGGATCTTTTGGTGGCTCAAGTAAGCTACCTAGGCATTGATGCTAGACAACTTTTAAAAATGCAGACCTGCTTATTTTTCAGGATTTCCAGCGATTCATATTAATTCGTTTAAAGGTAGAGGCAGAGCACAAATTCTCCTTCACATGGAGAAAACATGCAAAAATATCTTTTTCTTCTTCTGCCCTTGAAAGGAAAAAAAGGTTCTATTTTAGTGATATTCTGAGATGAGTTATCCAAAAATTGTCTGGAAAATGGGGTAAAAGGCCTTTTCTGTCTCCCTCTAAGGAAAGGAGAAAGAAACACAGATATCTGCTGCAACTGTAAGAATGAGATATTAGTAAGGCTGAATTACATATGCAATCAGTGCCCCATATTGGGATAAAACTCAAAGTCAAAATTCTCCCAGTCAAAGTTCTCACAGACATAATTTCTGAATTTGCTCAGAAGAGAAACAGTAGGATAAAAAAATAAGAAAGGAAGGAATGTATAACACAGAAACATAATGAAGGCAAAGTTTTAATGATTTGTGCAGCCTTAAAAAGCTTGTATGTAGATTTTTGTAACTAACAGTATATTAAAGTTAAACTTGGACCTGTCACTTTATTCTAAAATAGACTTCCTTCATATTTTAAAATATCCTGTTGTTACTGTTGCTAGTACTGTTTATTGGAGGATTTCTTCAGGCAAAACAAAAAAAAAAAAAGATGGAAGTTAGCTGCTGAAATTTCCTATGTGCTTATAAAGAGAGGCCCACCTTTCCTTACGACAATATACCAAAATGGATCAGGTATTTTTGTGAACAGGTAATAGACCAAATAGTTCTGAAAAGCAGTAAGTCAAATGGGAAGCTCAGTCTAACAACTGAGGTTCTGAACAGTCATTATTTTAGGAGTGTGGATCTAATGAGGACTACAACAATGTCATGCCTTAATTAAATGGACATTTTTTTGAAAATCTGAGGTCAAACATTCAAAGTGAATGACATTCAGTTATACACGTGTCATTTGCATACCTATTTCTTTCACTCAGTACAATTGTACCTTCTTCCTGGTTGAGGAATAATTATACTAATTTTTGTTTCTTTGTTTGCTTGGTTTTTTAATTTGAAAATATTTTATTTCCCTGTGTATTAACATTTTTAGGGTTTACTTTACACTAATGTTAGAAATTCCAAAGGAAATCAGGGCCTTATTTTGCTATTTATTACAAAATAATAATGCAGTTATAGAAAGGAACCTTCTCTTTCCAAAGATATGAGACAAGGGGAAAAGAATTAGAAAGAAGAGTCTTTCATTAAGGCAATCACAAGATTTCCAAAGAAAAAACATTTATTTGCCCTGCTCTTGCCTTTGCTGATATTGCTTCTGTGTTGAATGTTGAACAGAGGTATAAGTGATTGCAGGAGTATAGTTCAGGAAGCTGGATGAAAAATATGCATATAGAGAGAAAACTAATAAATGCAGACAACACTTCCATAACTATATAATGCCATCTTTTGAGTCGTTATCAATCTTTGACCTATGCTTCATTTTGTCTTGGGAAAGGTAATAAACTTTAATAAACCAGCTGAGGTAGCTGGAAAAAACAGACAGGCTTTCAAGCATGCAAATTTTCAGGTTTTGAAGAGCTTCTATGTCTGTTTTCTCTGTGTTAATTAACCTAATAAGAGAGGTTATTTCTTCCTATAAACTTGGCCTTACTTATATCCTTAAAGACAGTTACGATAACATTACTAAATTGTTTCTTAGCATGCATTGACTACAACTATGAGATGAGAATATGTTTCATAGTCCATCTTGAATTTCTTTACTGTTAAAGAAATATTACATATGTTGTCCTTAAGTTGTTGAACATCTGAATTCCTTGGGCAATAATATTTGGCAATAGCAATGGGTGTTTTCCTGCCTGTTACCAAGGCAAGTGCTTATATACGTATCAATATATTTATTGTAAGAAGTAATTTTAATAAATCTTACCATTTCATTTTATTCAGTCTTGAAATGAGACATATTGTACTGAGAGAGAGTGTATGTCCTTGGCAGATAATACCAACCTGAAAATAAATGGGTTTGAAGAAATAAAACAGAAAGAGGGATCATTAGGAAACCAGCAAGCTGTTGAAAGAACAGTCAGCTAGACATTGTCATAAAGGTTTGAAATGCTGCAGTGTTTTCTTTTATGGCAGTTCTCATTCAGAAAGGTCATGATGGTATGGAGGATGAAGGGTTATCTTTTATGATCTCTAGCTATTTAAAATAGTGTAAACAAATAAATCCTGGGAATGAGAAAATGTTTATTAGTCTTCAGAGACTTTGCAAGAGTTTAGTTACTGAAGTGCTATGAGTGTCATAGGAGGTGATGAGAAGATCAGTAGCTATAACCATACCCTGTAGATTTTAATACCTCAGAGAAATGTTAACACAAATTCCACACAATAATAAAGCAGAAATCTAAAATCAAGGTATTATTACATAAAATATTTCCTGAATTACAAGGCAGGGTGGAAAGAGGGTAGGGAATACAAAATAGATGAAAAGGAAGGAAGGAGGAGGCACTTGATAAACAGATAGGGTCAGACAATCTGTGGAGGGTGTGGTAATGTTCTATTTAATTTTCCACAGCCTCTCTCTAATAAAATATTACAATGGGTAATATTGGTGGAAGCTTCCTACTTCTGGCTATCAGTTAAAAAAAAAGTTGGTTGTGTTTCAAAGCAGTCAAGGTAGTCAGTAGTAAAAGGTCCCTGTTTTGAGCATGGGCATAGGTTCAAGTAGTTGATGAGCTGTAAACTCTTTTCTCAAAAATAGGATTGATACTTGCAGATCGCCACTCCCCGAGCATGTAAAGAATATTTAATCCTCATTTCAGCTAACTTCGTAAGCAAAATTCTAAGGTCTTGAGTTGTCTAAATGTAGCCAATGATTGATCATGCTTTAACAATAATTTGTTTAAGCACCTGTTGAACATTTAGCATTGGCCTGTAAAAGTGTGCTGTCAAAACTTTTCAAAACTACCTGCAGTGAAAGGGAGGAAAGCTTCTGATAGTTTTTTCCTCTTCACTCATATATTTCTGCTACCAAACATCCTTCCTTAATTTGGGAAAATTTAAAAATTATTCATAATATGTGTCCTGGTTTCAGCTGAGATAATTTTCTTCACAGTAGCTAGTATGGGCCTATGTTTTGGATTTGTGTTGGAAAGGCTGTTGATAATATAGAGATGTTTTTGTTATATAGAGATGTTTCTTGTTATTATTGAGTAGTGCTTACACAGAGTCAAGGCTTTTCCTGCTTCTCACACCAACCCTCCAGTGGGACGGCTGGGGGTGCACAAGAAGCTGGGAGGGGACACAGCCGGGACAGCTGACCCCAAATGACCAAAGGGATATTCCATACCATATAACATCATGCTCAGCTTATAAGGGGCTTCTGGAAGAGGAAGGATGGGGTGGGGGTGTGGGCGTGTGTGCATGGAGGAGGAGCAGCAGCAGAGTGATGGCATTTGTATTCCCAAGTAACCATTAGACCTGATGGAGCCCTGCTTTCCTGGAGATGGCTGAAGACCTGCCTGCTGATGGGAAGTGCTGAATGAATTCCTTGTCTTGTTTTGCTTGCACATGCAGCTTTCTCTTTACCTATTAAACTGTTTTTATCTCAGCCCATGAGTTTTCTCACACTCTTCTGATTCTCTCCTCCATCCCGCCGGGGCGGAGTGAGCCAGCAGCTGCGTGGTGCTTATTTGCCAGCTGGGGCTAAACCATGGCAATGTGGAAGGACTATATTCTTATGAGTACAGAAGGATGATGTTAACCTTTACAATTTTGATCTGGAAATACTTTGAACCAGGGAGTATCTAATCTTCTATGAAACTCAAGCTCCTAAACTAAGCATAACAGATACAGAATCATAGAATCATAGAATCTTAAGGTTGGAAAAAATCTCTACGATTATCAAGTCCAACTGTTGACCCAACAACACCATGTCTACTAAACCATGTCCCTAAGTGCCACATCTACACATTTTTTGAACACCTCCAGGGATGGTGGCTCCACCACTTCTCTGGGCAGCCTGTTCCCATGCCTGACCACTCTTTGGGTGAAGAAATTTTTCCTAATATCTAATCTAAACCTACCCTGACACAACTTGAGACCATTTCCTCTTGTCCTTTTGCTAGTTACTTGGGAGAAGAGACTAACACCCACCTCGCTGCAAACTCCTTTCAGGTAGTTGTAGTGAGCAATAAGGTCTCCCCTCAGCCTCCTTTTCTCCAGGCTAAACATCCCAAGTTCCCTCAGCCACTCCTCATAAGACTTGTGCTCGAGACCCTTCACCAGCTTTGTTGCCCTTCTCTGGACACGCTCCAGCACCTCAATGTCCTTCTTGTAGTGAGGGGCCCAAAACTGAACCCGGTACTCAAGGTGCAGCCTCACCAGTGCTGAGTACAAGGGGACGGTCACTTCCCTACTCCTGCTGGCCATGCTATTCCTGATACAAACAAGGATGCTGTTGACCTTTTTGGCCACCTGGGCACACTGCTGGTTCATGTTCAACCGGTTGTCAACCAACAACCCCAGGTCCTTTTGTGTCAGGCAGCTTTCCAGCTACTCTTCCCCAAGCCTGTACATGGGGATGTTGTGACCCAAGTGCAGGACCTGGCACTGAGCCTTGTTAAACCTCATGGAGTTAGCCTTGGCCCATTGATCCAGCCTGTTCAGATCCCTCTGCAGAGCCTTCCTACCCTCCAGCAGATTGACACTCCCACCCAATGTTATGTTATGTTATGATACTGTGAGTATAACAAGCAAGAAAATAGTCTGAGATACAAATTTCATAGCTAAGTTCAAGGATTTCTTATAAATCAGTTTTGAAAAGGCAAAATGTAGATGTGTTTATCTATATTTTTGTTGTAGGAGATGGTTATTATCCACAAATAAATTATGAGTGATAAAAAAGATTAGGACTATGACCAGACTTATATTTTTATCTTGAAAAAGTAGAAGTTACAGCCTGTAAGGCTGTACCCATGAAACACACTATATTGTTTAATTTCTTTCTTTTCTTTTCTTTTTTTTTTTTTTTTTTAATAAAGAAAAACTCCAAATGGATTTTGAATAGTGACATTTGTATTTTTTGAGCTTACAGTCTTTATTGACATCAAAATGGCTGTGGTGGGTTGATGCTGGCTGGCCACCAGGTGTCCACCAAGCCACTCTACCACTCCCTGTCCATCAGCAGGATGTGGAAGGGGAAATATGATGAAAAAACTGTGGATTGACATAAGGACAGGGCGATAACTCAGCAATTAATCTCACATGCAAAACAGACTCAATTTGGAGAAATTAATTTAATTTATTGCCAATTACTTGTAACAGATTAGGATAGTGAGAAAAGAGAACAAAACTAAAAAAAACCTCCTTCCCCTCACTACTCTTTTCTTCCTGGGCTCAACTTCACTCCTTAGTCTTGTGCCTCCTCTCCTTGAGTGGCACAGAGGATGGAGAATGTGGGTTGCAGTCAGTTCATAACACTTTTTCTGTGCCGCTTTTTCTTCTTCATNAAAGAGAACAAAACTAAAAAAAACCTCCTTCCCCTCACTACTCTTTTCTTCCTGGGCTCAACTTCACTCCTTAGTCTTGTGCCTCCTCTCCTTGAGTGGCACAGAGGATGGAGAATGTGGGTTGCAGTCAGTTCATAACACTTTTTCTGTGCCGCTTTTTCTTCTTCATGCTCTTCCCCTGCTGCAGCATGGACCACCTCCAATGGGGTACAGTCCTTCATGAACTTCTCCAACATGGGTCCTTCCCACAGGCTGCAATTCTTCATGAACTGCTACAGCATGAGCTCTTGCTACAGCGTGCAGTCCTTCAGGAATGGACTGCTCCAGTGTGGGTCCCCCAATGGGGTCACAGGTCCTACCAGAAAACCTGCTCCACTGTGGGCTCATCTCCACAGGCCACAGCTCTTGCCAGGAGTCTGCTCTGGCATGGGCTCTCCATGGGGTACAGCTTCCTTTGGCGTACATCCATCTGCTCCAACATGGGGTCCTCCATGGGCTGCAGGTGGGTATCTGTTCCATTGTTAACCTCTATGGGATGCAGGAGAACAGCCTGCCTCACCATGGTCTTCTCCAAAGGCTGCAGGGGAATCTCTGCTCCGGCGCCTGGAGCACCTCCTCCCCCTCCTTCTTCACTGACCTTGGTGTCTGCAAAGATGTTCTTCTTGCATATTCTCACTTCTCTCTGCTGGCTGCTGTTGCACAGTGTTTTTTCCCACTCCTCCTTAACCATGTTATCCCAGAGGCACTGCCACCATCACTGATGGGCTTGGCCTTGGCCAGTGGCAGGTCTGTACTGGAGCCAGCAGGAACTGGCTCTGTCTGTCATGAGGGAAGCTCCTGGCATCTTCTCACAGAAGCCAGCCCTGCAGTGCCCACCTCCCCGCCCCCTTTTGCCACATAAACTCAATACAATGCCCTTTAAGAGTCTGTCTNGTAGTGAGGGGCCCAAAACTGAACCCGGTACTCAAGGTGCAGCCTCACCAGTGCTGAGTACAGGAGGACAGTCACTTCCCTAGTCCTGCTGGCCATGCTATTCCTGATACAAACAAGGATGCTGTTGACCTTTTTGGCCACCTGGGCACACTGCTGGTTCATGTTCAACCGGTTGTCAACCAACAACCCCAGGTCCTTTTGTGTCAGGCAGCTTTCCAGCTACTCTTCCCCAAGCCTGTACATGGGGATGTTGTGACCCAAGTGCAGGACCTGGCACTGAGCCTTGTTAAACCTCATGGAGTTAGCCTTGGCCCATTGATCCAGCCTGTTCAGATCCCTCTGCAGAGCCTTCCTACCCTCCAGCAGATCGACACTCCCACCCAATGTTATGTTATGTTATGATACTGTGAGTATAACAAGCAAGAAAATAGTCTGAGATACAAATTTCATAGCTAAGTTCAAGGATTTCTTATAAATCAGTTTTGAAAAGGCAAAATGTAGATGTGTTTATCTATATTTTTGTTGTAGGAGACGGTTATTATCCACAAATAAATTATGAGTGATAAAAAAGATTAGGACTATGACCAGACTTATATTTTTATCTTGAAAAAGTAGAAGTTACAGCCTGTAAGGCTGTACCCATGAAACACACTATATTGTTTAATTTCTTTCTTTTCTTTTTTTTTTTTTTTTTTAATAAAGAAAAACTCCAAATGGATTTTTAATAGTGACATTTGTATTTTTTGAGCTTACAGTCTTTATTGACATCAAAATGGCTGTGGTGGGTTGATGCTGGCTGGCCACCAGGTGTCCACCAAGCCACTCTACCACTCCCTGTCCATCAGCAGGATGTGGAAGGGGAAANACCAAGCCACTCAACCACTCCCTGTCCATCAGCAGGATGTGGAAGGGGAAATATGATGAAAAAACTGTGGATTGACATAAGGACAGGGCGATAACTCAGCAATTAATCTCACATGCAAAACAGACTCAATTTGGAGAAATTAATTTAATTTATTGCCAATTACTTGTAACAGATTAGGATAGTGAGAAAAGAGAACAAAACTAAAAAAAACCTCCTTCCCCTCACTACTCTTTTCTTCCTGGGCTCAACTTCACTCCTTAGTCTTGTGCCTCCTCTCCTTGAGTGGCACAGAGGATGGAGAATGTGGGTTGCAGTCAGTTCATAACACTTTTTCTGTGCCGCTTTTTCTTCTTCATGCTCTTCCCCTGCTGCAGCATGGACCACCTCCAATGGGGTACAGTCCTTCATGAACTTCTCCAACATGGGTCCTTCCCACAGGCTGCAATTCTTCATGAACTGCTACAGCATGAGCTCTTGCTACAGCGTGCAGTCCTTCAGGAATGGACTGCTCCAGTGTGGGTCCCCCAATGGGGTCACAGGTCCTACCAGAAAACCTGCTCCACTGTGGGCTCATCTCCACAGGCCACAGCTCTTGCCAGGAGTCTGCTCTGGCATGGGCTCTCCATGGGGTACAGCTTCCTTTGGCGTACATCCATCTGCTCCAACATGGGGTCCTCCATGGGCTGCAGGTGGGTATCTGTTCCATTGTTAACCTCTATGGGATGCAGGAGAACAGCCTGCCTCACCATGGTCTTCTCCAAAGGCTGCAGGGGAATCTCTGCTCCGGCGCCTGGAGCACCTCCTCCCCCTCCTTCTTCACTGACCTTGGTGTCTGCAAAGATGGTCTTCTTGCATATTCTCACTTCTCTCTGCTGGCTGCTGTTGCACAGTGTTTTTTCCCACTCCTCCTTAACCATGTTATCCCAGAGGCACTGCCACCATCACTGATGGGCTTGGCCTTGGCCAGTGGCAGGTCTGTACTGGAGCCAGCAGGAACTGGCTCTGTCTGTCATGAGGGAAGCTCCTGGCATCTTCTCACAGAAGCCAGCCCTGCAGTGCCCACCTCCCCGCCCCCTTTTGCCACATAAACTCAATACAATGCCCTTTAAGAGTCTGTCTATGCTTGAAGTTTATTCTTTTTAAAATAGAAATATAACATTTGTGATATTACTCCTCATTTTCAGCAGACAGGATTATACTGTTATACCTAGAAGATGATGGCTTAAAAGGAGGGTGGAACACATAAACACAAAGATCCTGTTTTCATGCAAATGCTTCTAATAACAAAAAGATTCAGAAAAAGAACATTGCAGAAAGCCCGTGACATACCGATAGTTTTATTGGAAGAAATTTTTTTTTTTCTTAAGTGTCATCTGGCCTCTAGGAAGAATTCATCTGAGTATACTTAAAGCTTTCAAATAACATGAATATCAGCAGAATTTCAGTATCATGTGACCAAATTATATCCTGTGAATTTTACAATATCCAAACAGGCAGTAGCCAGAGAAATGTAGATTTTGATGTTTTCATAATCTAAAACATTGTGAGAGCTTTTTAACAGAATAACATAGTAAAGGGCAAGCGTAGGGAAGAGCTCATTATTGGATAGTTCAAGAGGCAGTGGGGAATCTAATCTGTATTTAGTTAAGCACTGACAGTTTTCTCTCTGAGTTCACTTCATACCACTTCTGCTGAATGTCTTAGCCTCCTTTTCAGTTATACTGATCCTAATTATCCTGAAAATAAAAACTTTTGTGTGTGTGTGTGTGTGTGTAATACTGCTTGTATTTTCAGCTTATTGTCATCATGCAATCATGATGGCAGAGGAACCCTGTTCTGAAGATTTTTGAAATTAAATTCTTCAATTTATGCTGAATTTTCATGAGAAGTATTTTACTCAACAGCAGAGAAATGATGGCATTTTAAATTTTTTTTTTTCATAGCCAAGGTATGTGATAATAATCTGCCCTGACTAGAGCTTTTTATACACCCTTAAGGGAGACCGTGTCCCTCCTGTTTCTTGTTCTGTTGAATATAATACTGCTGAATGCACAATTTGCCTAGTTCAACAGAAATTGGTGGGGACATAGGCCACTATTTTTCTTTCTCATGTGCTCTTGGACACAAGTAAACAGAAATCCACTAAGACACCTTTCACTGCCTACACACTTGCGTGGTTTTAGTTTGGTCAAAATTAAGTTCAATGTTTTTACCCATTCCACACCACTGCCTTATTGATTTCTCTCTATATGTTCCTGACAGTATAGTTCTCTGACTTGCATTTGCGTGTTAGAAATTGACTCTGTTCCATTGAAATCAATAACAAATCTCCTAGATATTTAAAATTGAGAGGGCAATAAGTGTAGTAAAACAGAAAAAAAAAAAAGCCTCTCATGGCTGTGATGCTGTGTTCAGCCCCTCTTGTAGGCCAGACCAAGGAGGGTCAATATGCTAGCTGCTTCCTTCATGCCTGCTCTGCAATAAAGTCCCAGTATCGCCCATAGACATGCAACAGTCTTGGACATAAGATATGGCCCATGAAACTTATGACATCTGCAGCAAAGATCTTTTAGGAGCAGTCTCAGTGGATCTATTTTCCTCAGGTATGTTGTGGGATACATATTCTTAGTCATCCCCATAAGAGGGGTTCATGATTTACTCTGATTATTATATCATGACCTCATTCAAAACCTCACTGATGACTATGGCAGATTCATGCACGAATGCTGGGGACACCAGTTCTACATATGATGGCCAAATGTTTTGGAACTGTGGCCTCTGTCTCCAGGGCAAAAATAATGCTGTGTTCCCAGCAAACAGTGTCAATATTAATTGAGAAGGGATATCTGTTTCATCACATCAGCTAGCTATCCAAGTTGCCTGTGTTCCCACTTTGATGACCAGACTATTCATATGGACTTCAACCATTCATTCTTGCAACCTGTTAAATGTACTTTCTGGTGATTCAAGATATGCTAGTGCTGCCTATAAAATTAAGTGTCTAGGAAGACAGTCATGAAAGACATTGTAACATGCCATGCACTTCTTTAATCTGTTTAGAGGTTGGCTACAGGGCAGAGACATGACTCTTGCTAGCCCTGTGATGACTTAGGTATGGCTAGATATAGCTCAAAGATAAGAAAAGCCATGTGCCATCAGCACATACATCTGCTGGGTAACCCACTGCTACCACTCAGAATTTCTTTTAAGATCTTCACTTCCTCCTGAATTTCTGAGAGTCATCCAGGGATTTTCCCTCTGCATGTACCTACACAGCTGCCACAGTAGAGTGAAAATGCAGCCTGTCTTAATCTGCAATTAGTGCCTGAAATAATTCTGTGTTATAGAAATGAAAGCGCAGTAAGATTCTTGCTATATCTATTACCAAGTTTAGAGAGGGAAAGAATCCTTAAAGTTAAAATTTATATGTTTGTATATATGAGTTCTGGTTTTTGCCACAATGCCTTATATACAAAAATAAGATGGGTGCCTAAGATTAATACTTGCAAGTAATGAAATCTGAAGACTTCTAAACATGATTCATGAAGAATTATATTTATGGTTTGCAGGCACTTTTAAATAACTCATCTCCTGCACCTCATATATTTGTTCTTCAGACAGCTGTTAAGAAGACTTAATGCTGCTTTCTGCTTTAATCACATTTCTCCTTGCAGACACAAATTAGTTTAAGTTTTGCAAATAAGTAATGCAATAAGCTTGGAGGAGCTTCTGAGTGCAACACCAGCTGAGGTATTATTCTTTTAAAAAATAAGGGCTCATAATTAATATAAAATTATATATTTTATTCCACTTTGAGGATGAACAAGCTGATTTGGACAAAAAAAACCTTTTCTGTTCTCCTTTGAAGCCTTCTGCTAGGTTCAAGACATGTTTGGTAGTTTTAAGAGGTCCAGATATGGTCCTTCAGCCTCTTTTCCTCCTGATACAGGGATGGGGGAAATCTGGCTATTCCATTTCTTCTGGTGAGCTCCTGCCTGAAAGAACTCTGAAGTAGAAACAGCTTCAGGGTGAGATGCTGGGATGGCAAACAGAGATGAAAATGAGGGTGAATTGGGATAGAGCACTAGGAGTAAATAAGGAGGCAGAGGGAAGAATGGAAGCCATCAGGCTGTATCAGTTGAATCTCCCTGATAGCAGGCATCCCCTGATGGGCCAATTACTTCATCTCAGCAGCAGGAGACAGACATTTTCTGTGGGTCCCAGGCTAGTAATGCTTTAATGTTGCTGAAACTTATTGTCAGGTGGCTGCACATTGCACAGCTGTGTTCAGAGATATGATTTCTGCCTAACAGTGATTGAAAACCACTCACCCGTGGAAGATGTGGTACAGAAACAGACCAGGCAAGCCTTCTTTGACAAGCAAAGTAGTCTGCAACAGATGAGCAAATTCTGATTCCTAAATTTGCTGGAAGGCTGAGGGGAGGGAGAAACGCTGACGACTCTATGCCTGTACAAACAAATAAATGAGTCCAGGGCCTCTTTGTCTAGCTCTGAGCCCAAATACAAATGGCATGGCACAGCTTGGTAACTGCACACCAAAGATCGCACCAAAGCAAGGCGGCTACACCTAAACCTCCAATGGAGCTGTGTGGGGAGTATTCTCCCAAGCATGGCCAGATGTGGAAAGTAGAAAACTTACTTTAGTTGTCTTGCTAGGTTGTTACACCTGGTACATGTAGCTGTTTGCAGCCTTTATTAAAAATTAAAAAACTACTTATACACAGGCTGCATGTAGAATAGCGATATATTTATTTATAGCTGTTTGCTTTAGTGAAGGGAATGTTTTGCCTAATTAAAAGCAACAATGTTAGATAAAGTAAAGACATGTGGAGCCTTAAGAAGAATATGTTCTCCTGGCCCATAAATCTACCCTATTGACTCAGAGGTCCAATTGCAGTTGCTAGAATGCAGTTCTGCAACCTCTGTTTAGTTGAAGCAGTTTGTGCAATTTATTTTACAGGGTAGCAGAATTGAATATTTGAATGCATACTTATTTTGTATGCAGTACTTGATAAAAACTTTTAAGTGTGAGTTATGGTAAAGCAACCGTTAATTGCTGCCTTTCAAGTTATTTAGTTAGAAAGTAAATTTTCCTGAGCACTGGATTACTAAATGGCCAGGCAATGACATTACTTCAACAGGATCTCAGACAGTAAAAATTTTATTTTTCACCTGATATGGAAAATTATAGGAACATTCTTATTGAAAAAGATCTATTTACAACCCCTTTAGAGTGTTTTTTTTGAAAATTAAGGAACATACAGATTGTTGAAAATACTTTGTTTAAAATGGTTTAGTTATTTCATAAATATTTAGAAAAAGAAGAGCTTCTAGGGTATGTTTATTTGCAGTATTTGGAGTTTAAAAGACAGTTTCTATAAATAGTTGGATGGTTAATTTATAAATAAAGTCACCTGATAGTATTGTTGGTTTCTAAAGAAAGAAACCACAGTTGAGATTGTTTATTTAAACTGTAGTATAGCTAATTATATAGCAACATGAATCAGTTTAGCTAACAAAAAGAAAAAAAGGTGCTTTTCCAAAAATTGTGAAGAGGAATTAGTGCTTTGTATGTTAAAAGTAAACTTTTAAAACAGTTTAGCAGTAAAAAAGAAATATGTTTGCAACAATGAAACTGAACTACCACTACCTACCCAAGGCTTATCGCAGGAATGAACTGAATATAACAAACTGCAGTTCTGAACTGTAAATAGTGTGCGACAAGTCACAACTTGTGTATAGATTGTATATTAAGAACCAGAAGGAGGTATCAGCTCTAATCCATCAAGGTCAGAGCCACCTGCAGTTCCCTCTTGACTGCTTTCTTGCTTCATTAGCTACACAGTGGCTCAATTTTGAAGGCACATCTCTTCCCTGGAAATCCCTGGAATCTGTGGTTATGGCTCTCCTCCTGAGCATTGGAGTCAGAGCCAAGGTCTGGCAGTTTTGGGGCCAGTAATCTAGGCTATTATGTAAAATGTGGAGGATGCTGATTTTACTATCTTTTCAGGCAATATCTGTTCTCAAAAGAGAGTAACATATCTATATGACTGTACAGACAGAAGGGCATATATTTTTTGATCCTTATAAACCCCTATTCATACCCCACATGTTATACTCATGGAAGAAAGGTAGTCACCTAGAGCAGTGTGGCTTGCCTATAGAAGGAATCAGCTTCCTGAACAAGAATACCCAATTTAGTTGGTCTGAGTTGCCCTCCCTAGGTTTCAGAGGCTGTATATAAGTGATGTGATAGAGAAGTCCACCCCAGCTGTCATGTCAAGGTGTATAACACAGTTACACCCTGACTGTGTCTTGGGACAAGACCTGGTGATCTTCCCTTTCAGTCAACTCACTGAAGAAAACCAGGAACATAGATACGGCAGGATCTCTGGTGAGCCCCATTAAGTCCTGGTAACTGCACCCTTCTTCACCTTAGATATAATCAAGTCTCACCTTTCTCCATTGACTATAAAGGGACCTTAGAGTGATAATCTAAGAAGCAGCAGCCCCAGAAACAGCTGTGTATCTTCCATGTCCGAGAATTTAGGGTATCATTAAATGGTTTCACATTAGTTTAATGATTTTCATTTCCTTCTCTCTGTTACAAGTCAATTTTGCATGAGTGGATGTGGCCCTGTCTGTGCCCTGCAGAGCTATCCAGTTGTATTAAAGCACAAATAGGCTTGAAGTCGGTAATATCCTGGACTCTGGGTACAGTTTATACTCAGGTTTTGTTTGTTTGTTTGTTTGTTTGTTTGTTTGTTTTGGGGGGTGTGGGGTGGAATCCATTTAGCAAACCCAAAATAACTATGAAAGAGGTTTGCACTGTCAATGGGTGTGGTGAATCTCTCAGAGCAATACCTCCTCTGCCATGCAACCAAACTGCTATGCAACCAAAGAATGTTTCTACCCTGAGATGATCCCATTACAGTAAATTATGCCAGTTTTGTGGACAGAGTCCATGGGCAAGGAAGTACAATTTTGCCAGTCAGAGACAGGATCTGGATTCAATGCAGTGTTCACCATTTCCTCAGCAGACACATGTTTTTTTAACTTTCATGGCACTGGACCAAGCTCATGATAGGGTCAGTCTGGCATGGTTTAGCTATAAGCCACCTAAACTTTTTTTCCCTCCTAGTGGGCTTGAGATATATCAGTGCCACTAACTGAAAACAGTAGAGGAGAAAAAGGTTTTTAGGACACAAATTAAAAGTGACATAATCCAATGATAAACCTGTCTTTTCACTCTGTAGCTAGAAACACAATACTTTGTTAAGATTCCATTTTTATTTTATTGCTTAAATATGCAGTGTCAGTGCTTACATAATGTTTTTAACTTTTTATTTTCACAATGGGGATTTCATGCCTTGTGTATAATTGAAATGTGTAAAATTACGGTGAAATCTTACTGAAGCATATGCTGAATTTAATATGCATAGTATTTTTATTTTTCTACTGAGAAAGAAAATGAGAACACTTAGTATTGTTAGTATGAAACACTTAGGTTTCATACTAAAACAAATAACCTATGCTGTGTGTCCCTGATTTATGGAAGATTATCAATATTCTTATTTATTACTTGAACTATAAAAAACTGCAATATATTTTGATATTCAGATTAAGTGTTATCATGGTTTACATTACTAGTAAATTTGAAGTACCAGCTTTGACTTTCTGACCCAACATCCCAGAAACAGCAGTGAACATAGTCTTGGATGTCCCTGTATAATACCATAGCATAGATTATAATTTCTCTGGGTGGAAATCTAGATGTAGCTTCAAATATGGGTGCAACTCACCTTATACTTTGCTTATGACTAGACTCCAATGCTGTCAGCTCCTATTCTTTTTGCATGGCTGATGTGTCTGCAGTCCTTTTGGGATGCTGCATCTGCTGTTCATTGCATTCTGGGAAGGACAGCAGATTTCAGAGGTGAGCTGAGGACAGTGGTAGATAGCATTAGGAGGACTAGCTGCAAGGTATGGTATGTCAAAACAGTTTGAAACACAGGCAGGAAGAAAGTGCTGTAAAGAAAATGATGGACATGGATGACAATGCATGGAAGAAAACATCAAGTGTATCATTTGGGAGAAAGGTTGGGAAACAAGAAGGTAACCCTGAAAGCTAGCTGAAGTAACAGATTAAGAAAAAGAAATTAAATGTGAAAAAGGGAAACCAAATCTGTATACCTCATGTGTCACTGAGGATCTGCTGCAAGACATTTTAAAGTTAGTAAATGTGATTTAACTGTGCCTTTAATGAGAAAATACAGAATTCAGGTAAACATTTTCCTTGGACTGCTTAGACTTGGTTTCAGATGTCTGGCAAATGAGAAGTCATGTATAGTAAAATTTGATAGAATTACTGGTAGGATATGAGGTATGAGTAGCAAATATGAAGGTTTTCAGGAAGTACACTTGGTTTGTGATGAGTTTTAACTGAGGAAAATAAATGGTGAAATAACTTCTAGTTAGGCAGAAAAGGAATCAGAGAAATATGAAGTAATTTTGGATATAAAAAGGCCGAAGGGTGAAGTTTAGTTTAATTTCCTTTGATTTAAGGGCAAGACAATTTGCTCAAATAAACTAAAATGGCTTTTATATCCCTGATTCCGGATTTATATAATTTAGATTTCAGTTGTACACATTGTTTTCAAGTAAATTAGGTTATTTAACTTGGAGATTGCAGACATTTAAGTCATGATTTATTTAGATTGCCTTATGCATACATAATAAGTTTTACATCTTTATTGTGCTAAAATGAGGGCTAGACTGTACATTGTGGGCTTCATTTTAATGAAGTTCAGTGGCAGAGTTTGGAAAGCATTCAGATCACTAGGGAAAAGGATAGGGAGTCACAAGGTAAAAGCAAGTAAGTTCTCACAAAAGTTTCATTTATAGATAGATGTGGTTTTTATGGCTGATTCCTCTGAGGTTTACCTAGTTTTCTAGCTACACAATATGCTCCCATTAGGCTGAATGTATGAAGATTTTTTTGGTAAGATTAACATGAATTAATCCTTTTTGATTTTTTTTTAAGCAGAGAGGACTCATCTAATTCTGCGATGATAGCTGATGGGACTACATTTATAACATTTTCAATACATCTTTTTAACTTTTACTATATCATTGTCAACAGTATTCCATTGTACCCCAGGATCATTAAGAACAAAATACAGCCAATAACATAGAAACACTATTACGCCTATAGCTTTGATGTTTGAATTATTGCAAAGTCATAACAGACACATTGATTGCTCTATCTTAACATGTGCAGATCAAGTCTTACTAATTTTTACTGAGAAAGTATTTTGAAGCTAATAATATTAGAGTGACTTTTTGATTTCAAAACTATTCATTGAATCATAGAATGGTTTGGGTTAGAAGGGACTTCAAAGGTCATTTAGTCTAATCCCCTTGCCATGGGCAGGGACATCTTTCAGTACATTAGGATTTTCAAAGCCTTGTCCAACCTGACCAGGAACACTTCCAATGATGGGATACCCACAACTTCTCTGGGAAACCTGTTCCAGTATTTCACCACCCTCATCATAAAAAATTTCTTCATTATGTCCAATATAAACCTATGTTCTTTCAGTTTAAAACCATTGTCCCTTGTCCTGTAACTACAGACCTGGTAAAAAATCTTTCTCTGTCTTTCTTGTAAGCCCCTTTTATTCTTTGAAAGGCCACAAAAGGTCTCCCCAAAGTCTCTTCTCCAGGCTGAACTACCCTAACTCCCTCAGTCTTTCTTCATATGAAAGGTGTTCCATCCCTCTGATCATTTTTGTGGCCCTTTTCTGGACCCACTCCAACAGGTCCATGTCTTTCTTGTTGTGGGAACCTCAGAGCTGGATGCAGTACTCCAGGTGGGGGCTCACAAGAGCAGAGTAGAGGGGCAGAATCACCTCCCTCAGTCTGCTGGCTAAACTTCTTTTGATGCAGCCCAGGACACAGTTGGCTTTCTGGGCTGCAAGCGCACATTGCCAGCTCATCACCTATTTTTCACCCATCAGTATCCCAAAATCCTTCTCCGCAGAACTGCTCTGAATCAATTCACCCCCCAGTCTGTATTGATACTGGTAATTGCCCTGACCCAGGTGTGGGGCCTTGCACTTGGTCTTGTTGAACTTCATGACGTTTGCATGGGCCCACTCCTCAAGCCTGTCAAAGTCCCTCTGGACTCCGCCCCGCTTTCCCATCCTTTGATATAATGCACAGATATCATTCCCTTAGCCTATAAACTACCCCTGTGAAATGTCTGCAAAATGCCTATAAAATGTCCTCAAATGTCCACAAAACATCCATTGAGTTAATTTACTCCATGACTTTGGGCTCCATCTGTAATGGTGTTTACTCAGGATAGGAGACAGAGGTCGGGTCATTGCTGCACTTGCACTGCCTATTGTAAGATTTGTCATCCACTGGTTCAAGTGGTTCCTGCTTTGGTATTTCCTATAACATTGATGTGGGTTAGGCCCAGCCGAGCACCACACGGCCGCTTGCTCACCCCTCCCCCGGCAGGGTGGGGAGAAGAATGGACAAAGACAAAAGCTTTGTGGGTTGGGGTAAGGACAGTTTACTGGGACAGCAAGGGAGAAGGAAACAATCAACAACAGTACTGATAACAGATATACACAATGAGTGATAGCAGAAAACAATTTACCGATCCAACTACCGACCAGACGCTCAGCCCGCCCTGGAGCCACGCCAAACCTGCCCCTCCCTGACTAGCCCCCTTTCATGGTGACATGGCGTCACATGGTGTGGAATAGCCCCCGGCCAGCCTGGCTCACCTGTCCTGGCTCATTGTGAAATTAACTCTATCCTAGCCAGAACTAGGAAAAACATGCAACTCAAATTCTGGTTTATAATAATCTAAAGTTATTTCCATTGCAAATCTCCACCCCCGGTCCCTTTGGACAAGACCAGAGTTCATTGCAATGAACTCCTCCCCTTGCCTCTGCTCTGGCTTGGACTTATCCACCGACTGCAGTCCCTTAGGGGTGCACCTGCTCCAAGCAGAGCCTTATCTATAAACACAGTCTTTCCAGGGGTATACCTGCTGTGGCATAGACTTATCCACAGTCACAGTCACTTCAAAGTGCACCTGTTCCAGCATGGCCTTCTCCACAGGCCACAATGCCTTCAGAGATATACCTGCTCCAGCATGGCCTTACCCACAGCCACATTCCCTTCAGAAGTAAACCTGTTCTAACATGGCCTTACCCATGGCTGTGGTCCCTCCAGGAGTGTACCTGCTCTGTGTTGGGTTTATCCACAGCCACATGCTTTGAGGTGCTCCAGCATGACCCCATGCACAGCCACTCATGCTTCAAGGTGTACTAGCTGCAGCATGGACTTTTCCACNTTTTCCACAGCCACAGATGCTTCGAGGTGTACCTTCTCTAGTGTGGACTTATCCTTGGGCCACAATCCCTTCAGAGGTATACCTGGTGTGGCACAGACATAACCACAGCCACAGACACTTCAAGGTGTACCTGCTCTGGTGTGGTCTTATTCACAGCCACAGATACATTGGAGTGTCCTGCTCCCACACGGACTCACGCACAGGTCACAGTCCCTTCGCTTCACATTCATACTGCAGTTTCAGACTGTCCAGTACAGCAGCACAGAAACAGCAGCCATCTGCCAGCCCAGGCGCATCACCATTCCTCTTATCAAAATGTTCCCAGGCACAGCACAGTAAGATGATAAGCAGTACAGTGAGCAGCAAAAGCAAAAAGCAGCCACTAATGGGTACTAGACTCTAAGATGCAGTAAGACAACCAAGCCCCATGGCAAGCACAGGAGCCTGCCAATTAATAGCTAAACAGCAATTGCAGCTATAAATTTGCTCTAGCACATTCCAGTCAAATCTGTCGTTATGTCAAACCCTTCGAGCCCCACGTTGAGCACCAAAAAGGATTTTCATGGTTTAACCCTAGCCAGCAACTGAGCACCGCACAGCCACTTGTTCACTCCTCC
>VXBL01003747.1:56390-99251 GCA_013400195.1 Aramus guarauna | reverse complement strand
AGGAGCCCTGCAAACACGGCTCCTTCCCAGCCCCTGTGCTGCTCCTCCCTGTACCCATCCCGGGGCACCCCGTACCTGTCGGCAGCTCTGTCCAGAGGATGAGCATCCCCACCAGGAGAAGGGCGGCCACCGTCTTCATGCTGCCGTGTCCCCGAGAGGTGCGAGCGTGGAGAGCTGGGGGACGCTGACATTTAAACCCTTGGGGAGGATGGGGGTGGGGAATGGGGCTGGGCCCACACCAATGTTTGTACATTTTCCTCTGCCATTGCACTGTGTTTTCTGGGGGCCTTTTGCACAAGATACAAACGGGATTGTTCAATTGCTCAAAAAGCACATATTCCATTGCACAACTGTCCCCTGCACCCACACATGGGGCTGAGCAACAAGCCAAGTGTTGATGGTCCAAGGCATGGTCCCCCAAGCAGGCTTCTCCAGGAGAAACCCTTGTGGTGACTCTGCTCTGTTCCCTTCTGAAGGTCCGTTGTGTGGGTTTCCATATAGAACTGCAAATCACACCTGATCCAGATCAGCATGGGACTGCGTGTGCCTTCCCAGGGATGATCCTTTGAGGTTTTCCCAGAGAAAAACCTGCCCCAGCCCCAAACCCTCCTGGCTCCTGCACCACTGGTGGCATGAGCTAGTGTGGGGAAAGCAGCTTTGGCTTAGCCAAGGGTGAGTCTTTCCTAAACTCTGTGGGAGCCACCTGAACCCCAGCATCTTCTCTGTGTGGCCACTGCTGTGTGGAAAGCAGGTTGGTGCTGGAAGAAAGTGACTGGCCTCACCCGGCTGGGAGCTTTAGCTCCGTATAACCCTGTCATCAGGCGAACATGGCTAGTGTGAGTGAGCCCTAACTCTTGATGGCTGTAGGAGTAAGGGGCTGTAGTCCTTGCTCAGAGGGCAAAGATCTCATGAGCCTTCAGGCCTCCATCTTCTCCCCCCACGAGGAGATTGTACCCTCACTCTGGGCAAAGCTGTTTTCTTTAGATGCTCTTGGGCAACGGGAAATTACTCCATTTCCCACCAATGGGTCAATGTCCCCCTTGCCTTGTGCAACAGGTTCCCGGAGCCTTTCCTTGGGTTTTCTGGGGCTGACAGGAACCCGGGCTGTGCTGGAAACAGGCGCTGGGGATGCCCTGGCATGGGAAGGCACCCTGCAACCAAACATCCTGTGCTCCTGCAAAGGGCAGGCTGGGGCAGCCCCTGATTTTGCAGCCTGGCAGGGCAAGGAGCAGCAAAAGCCCCGGCATTGCCTCTGTGTGCTCCATGCAGCCACCGAGCCCCCCGCCATTGCTCTGCCCCAAGCCCCTGGAGCCCTCGCTTTCCATCCAGGGCACGGCGGGCACCTCGCTGTGCCCTTTCCCGCTCAGAATTCCCTTCTCAGTGTGCCATGTTAACTGGACCTTAACTTTCTCGGTCTCTGTTAATTATTGTCCAGGTCCCTGATGATTCTGTGGCTGCATTTAGCTCTTTGTAAAGTCTTTTATTAAATAACCGGGAGAATATTTAGCCAACCTAAATAGACTTTCTGGGCCATGCACCAACAAATTAGCACTTTTAATGGGGAAATACAAACATTGGATTAATTTTTAAGCAATCCTTTGGCGTTCTGCTGCTGCTGGGGCTGAAGAGGATAGTGCTGTGCTCCCAGCTGGTGCCAGGATCCTGCCAAGGTAGTGCTTGGGGCTGCACCTCCAAGAGAGGAGAAACCACCAAGGAGCAAGGCTTGGATTCAGCTGCAGAGAAGCTGGGGAGGGAGGGTGTAAGACAGGACTTCTCATAGTGCTCTATCCATAGCAAGCTGCTAGGGGAAAAGTCTAAAATCTGTTTGTATTGCAAACTCCCGCAGAATAACTCAGACTGTGGCATTTCTGTGCACAGCACAGCCTGCAGTCCCCGTCTTGCACTCCACCACGTGTGCAGCACCCATTACCCCAGGGTCCTGCACAGCCACCCCACACTCTTCATACTCTTTTCCATGAAAAGCACTTTGTGAGCCCCCCCGGCCCGAGGCAGCAGGGCCTGAGCTGTGCAATGCCGAGGATGCTGCCGGCTGACACTGTCGTTTCCCGGCCAGGCCAGGGCTCTCCGGTTCATTTTTCCTGGGGATAGCAAGGAGGGAGACCAGCAACCCCCAGTCCCCTGACTTGGGGCTTGCCCATGGTCGAGCTGTCCCTTGGGTGCTTCGTGCAACCTGCTAAAGCTGGTGCACAAAGCTTCCTGCAAAGCTTCCCTTGTCCCCTGCTGAGCAGTGCAGCGGTTTCAGCCTGATGCCGAGCTCTGTTCACCCATCCCCAGTTCATGGCTGAGGATGCTCCCATTACCTCTGGGCTGGGTCCACCGCCTCGGGGTGCCCAGGAGAAGGGGGTGTCCCCCAGCCCAGCGCACCCTCATTAGTGCTGGTGTCTGGTGCCATCTAGTGAAAAGCCATTAATGAGGCTCTGTAGGGCCACACAGGCACAGCCCTGCTCCCAGATGCGATCCCACAGCTTGTCCCAAGGATGCTTTCTGGAAAAGTCCACCTCGGCTGATGCCCAGCTCCCACTGCTCGTCCCTGGGCCTCCCACCTCCCCTCTCCCACCTCCCCTCCGATGCTCTGCCATCCCCAAGGATGTGAGTCCTTGTCAAGCCTCTCCGTCTCACTGTCAGCCCAGCTCCACTTTGTCTACAGCCCCCCCTTAATATTTGCCAAAATAACATTGGGCCAACTGAGGCTTAAAAACGCCCTCAGGGCGTGCTGTTATCTGCTCTAATCAAGCCTAGTATCAAATCCCCAATTCGGCTAATTGCTTCCTTTTTTTTTTTTTTCCCTCCCCCTGCCGTTACTGTGTGTTTTTTTAGGGAACTGCATACAAAGCAGGGAAGTCCCAGCCCCCAGTTTTGGGGTTGCAGCACACTGGTGTGGCTGGTTGGTCTGTAGCAATAGGCTCTGGCTTGGATGTGGCTTGTGACCATCAACACTTTCCTAACTGGCCCCTGGGCCATCCGCTGGGCTGCAGGTAGGTGAGGGGGATGTGGGAGCTGAGAGGGGTGCAGGGATGGGATATGGGGCTGATGGGTGGGATATGGAGCTGACAGGAGGGCCGTGGGGCTGCCAGCTGGGATAGGCGTAGAGCTAATCAGCAGTGCTTCGTTTGCTGGCCCAGCTACCAGATATAATGAGACTAAAAATGCCTCAGTCCATGCCAACCAGACAAGAGCTCTGCTCACAAGCCATCAAACCCCCACGCTGAGCTCGGGAACCTCTGCTTTTGATTGCAATTGGGAAAAGCTACTCCACCTCGTAAAGCAAATACCTGAGCACTTCCCAGCTCCTTTCCCCAGAGCAGTCCCAGTAAGCCCCACACTCCAGCCCAGGACCTGCTTTCAGCCTCCTGCTCCTCAGCTCCAAATCCCAGCCTCAAGCAAAACAACCCCCTAGGACACAAATCCCACGGAGCAAACCGCTCCTGGAAGCGGGACCAGCAAGATGTGTCCCCCCACCACCCCTGAAAGTGCCCTATAAACCCACCAGGAATATTCATAGCAGTGGAAACACTCAGGCTCTGCAAAGCAAATTGGCCAGTGAGTGATGGAGCATCCTGGGGAAAAAGGAACTGTGCTGAAGTGCTGTGAGCCCAGGGCTGTAACCCTCCTCCTCCTCCTCCTCTCTCCAGCCCAGGGCGGCCCAGCACCCTGCCCAGCCCTGTGAGCCCCTCCTCGAGCCGCCCTGCACAAGTTACTAGTTCCAAAGCAACAGCTCCTCTCAGTCCTGCTTTGCTCTCACCTGGGTATGGGACCAGCAAGTAAGGTGGGTACATGAAGGACCCCTCCAAAAACCTGTTGCTGTCCCTATCCCGCAGCCTCTGCCTGCATGCAGGAGATGGGACTACATGGAGACCTCCTTTCCCCTGGGTGTGGGGCATGGGGCTACACCAAGGTGGGCTTCTGTGATTAAAGTCCACCTCTGCTCCATGCACCTGAGGAAGAGGGGTCCCTGGCTGCCTCAGCATCCCTCCCCACGCAGCCAGCCAGGGAGCTTGGTGGTTCTCCTGCCCCAAGCAGACGTGTCCCAGCACCAGGGCCACATCCCCCATGGGTGTAAGTGGCCCTCCACCACTGACCTGGCATGTTTACCCCCCGCCCAAAGCAGCCACTGAGCTCCCCGTGCTCCGGCAAGCACAGGCTCCAAAGCAAACACTGGGGACGGTGACACAGCACGTGTGCCACGCCGCTCCCTCCAGCTGAGGCCAGGTCTGCAGCATCCTGCCGTGTCCGTAGAGCAAGGATTTTCCCAAAGGATTTTTAGAGCCTGAGGACGGGGGGAGGGTTGCAAAAGCCAGAGGCTCCTGCCCTGATGCAGAGATGCTTCTGGGGCCCCACAGCCCAGCTGAAAGGGAAGGGACATGTCGTACAAATCTTCAGGGTGTTTATTGTCAGGATAGAAATTTCTTTATATAAAAGAAGTGTTTAAAAATAGCACTACCCTGCTCTCAAAATGAAATATACATATATATATACACACATACACACACATAGATATTTATGGAAAGAATTATTACCATTTTGCTATGTAATAAAAAAACCAAACAAGATAATGACCGATTCCCAAACAATTCTGCCAAAATGGAGGCAAGGGGATCTGCCGATTCCTGCCGCCCGCTGTCCCATGGGTGCTCACCTGGGCACCATGCTGGGAGCTGGCCGGGCGGCACACATCCATCTGCACTGCCCGCGGTGCCCAGCTCTCCCTGCCCCACCACTTGGCAGCAGACGCTGAGATAGCAGAAGCTCTCAGGGTGCAATATATGTAGTTTGTTTTTTGTTTTGTTTTTTTTTTCTCTTGCAAAGCAGCTTGATGGGTGCTGGGGACTGGAGGGGCTGTGCAGGGGCTGGTTCATGCCCGCCGCTTTGGGAAAAGGCTGGGTGTCACATCTCCTTGTTCAAAGCCCAGCCTGCCCATGCAGACATTCCACCTCATCCCAGACCTGCCAGTTCGGAGGAAGGAGGCAACAGCAAAGGCTGAACCCCTTGGCTTCGCAGCTGGGGTTTTTGCTCAAGTTATTTTGGGGGGTTTTTTTAGTACTTTTTTTAAAATACACTCCACATCCCCCTTGGAATTTTGTGATACAAGAACAAACACTGATGCTTTACAATAACCTAGCAATAACAATGCCATGTAGCTACTGTAGGTCCCTGTGCCCCATCTGAGCGCTGCAGCCCTCTGCAAGGATCACTTCTTGTTGGCAATCTGCTTTTCCAAGTCTTCAAGTCTGGCCGTCATCTGAGCAAGTGAACGTGCTAAGGAAACAGCGTGAGCCGGTCTGGTGTGTAAAGGCCTTTTTCCCTTTGTGAGGAGCCTAAAATTTTCCCTGCTCCCATTTACTCATCCCTCCTTTCCCTGTGTGCAGTCTGTCCCCAGGCTGCCCTGCACCCTGGCCAACCCAGGCATCACCCCAAAGGATATTCTTCTCGGTCAGGCTCTGCAGGATGGCCACGGTGTTCGTCTGGAATTGCACCAGCGCCTCGCACTCACACGGGCTGCGGATCTCCGTCTCCCCTTTGCCCTCCTCTGTGACCACGGGGGTTTGGGTGCAGTCAGAGCCATGGCCCCATGGTGCCCGGCTCCCCCCTGCTCCCACACAGCACGAGTCCCTTGTCTCGGCAGCCACCCGCCAGGGCCAGATCTGAGCCTGGGGGCTCTCCGGTTTCCTCCTCTTTTTCCAGCCTCGCTCATTTTCACCAGGCTGCATCCCTGCAAGCCCAGCAAGCTCGCCGCCGGGCATCCTGCCAGGCACCCTGCCGGGCATCCCACCAGGCATCCCGTGCACACAGTCACAGCATGCTGAGGACAGCCAGTGCTGAGCTTCACTTTGCCTTCAAGCCAGGCTGGCAAGGGGGTACACTGACCCAATGTCTGCAGCCCCACAGGAGCTCCTGGGGGTCCCAAAAGCATGGGGCAGCCCCAGCCTGCCCCAGGGCAGAGAGAACCCCACGTAACCCAGCATGGTCCTCCTCCACGTGGCAGCAACAGAAGCGCAGGTCTGGATGAGGAGATGGGCCACCCTCGGAGCTGGGGCAGCTTCCCTCCAGGCAGGGCAAGACCCCAGACTCTGCCCACGCAATGGCACTGGAGTGTATGCTCATACACCATCCTTTTCACATTAAACCTCCCAGCTCCACCTCCTCCTCTTCCAAATGCCTCCCTGAGACCCACCTCTACACCTACAACAGCCCGATGAGATCCAGAGACAACCTAGGCTCACTCTAGCCCAGCTTGGCCCTGGGGCACAAGACACAGGGAGACAGACACACAAACCAGAGAAGGGCTCCCTCCAGCTCAGGACTGAGCCCCCAGCACAGTCAGGGCTGGGGGCACCCACCTGGGCAGATGTTCAGCTTGAAGTTTTCCACGAGGTGGGTCATGGTGGTGAAGTCCGCTGAGTAGGAGAAGTGCTGCTCCACCGGGTCAGAGGCGATCGCCCTCAGTTCCTCTTCTACAGCCTTGCCAACGCCCACGGCGAACATGACGATCCCTGTGCAGCAAAGACGAACCCTGAGCACTGCACCAGCCACCCTGCACCAAGCAGCCCCAAGGCCAGAAGGAGCAAAGCCACAGATGAAGGATTTGCCCTGGGCAGCCAAGGATGCAGGATTTCCCCCGGGCTTCCCAAATACACAGCAGGAATTTGGGAAGGAGGGGCAGGAGCGCAGCACCGCTGCAGTGCAGGATGCTGCACAAAGGATGCTGCTCAGAGCACCCTGGAACTACAGCAGTGGCACATCTGCCTCGCAGACCCGGGCAATGCAGCACCCCAAAGCCAGATGCTGCAGCCTCTCCCAGAGCCAGCCACCCTGAGGAACTGCTCAAAGCACTGCAATTTGGGGTTTCCCAGCCCCCGGCACCTGATTCCTTTGCTCTCCTGGCCCATTCGGAGATGTCATCCTGGGAGCGCCCGTCCGTGAAGACGAGACCAATTCTGGGCACGTTGTGGGAGAGAGGCCTGGCACCTTCCAGCTCAGAGAAGCTGTGCTCCACCATGTGCTTGAGGGCAAGACCCGTCATGGTGCCTTTCTCCATGTACTCCACCTCCATCACTGCCTTCTTGATCTCATCTGCGCTGTGGTACTTGTTGAGGGGGAACTCGGTGCGGACACGGCTGGAGTACTGCACCAGCCCCACCCGCGTGCCATGAGGGGACACCTCCAGCAGGTCCACGATGCGGTTCACAAACTGCTTCACCAGCTCGAAGTTTTGGGGTCGAACGCTCTTGGAGCCATCGATCACCATCACCAGGTCGACGTGCCCAGCCCCGCACTCTGCAGGCACAGGGGGAAGATGAGAAGGGACCAGCCTGGGCTGGGGGGACCATTGGAGTGGAGATGCTCAGGGCTGGGGCAGATCTGCTGGGCTTCAGGACACCACATGGACCCCCTGGACCTGCAGCCAGGTGAGGCCAGGAAGCAAGACAAAGCGTGCCCAGTGGTCTCAGCCCAAAAACCTCCACTGACACCCCAGTGTCCCCTGAAAGTCTTTCCTAGGTCTCCCTCTTCCTGAACAAAAGTGAAAGCTTTCCTTTCGCAAAGCTCCTGTTGCACCTTCTGGGCCATGTCTCTGAGGATACAAGCTCGCATCCATCCCCACAGCAGCAGAGGTGCTCCCCCAAGCCCAGCCAGCTCTCCATCTTCCTTCCAACCCAGCTCAAAGTCCCACTTAGACCCCCAGCCTAGTTTCAGGTAAGCCCTCGCCAGGAGCACAGAGCCCAGATGAAGAGGATGCCAAGAGCCATGCCCCGGTACTCACTGCTGCACGTCTTGCCGTCAGCCTGGAGCTGCTGGCCCTCGGGACACACGCAGCGGTAGGAGCCTTCCATGCTCATGCACTTGAACTCGCAGCCGTGATCCACCCCGTTGCAGAGGTCGGTGGCTGGAAGACAAGCCAAGGACACAGGGTTATCCCTATCCAGGCAGGGTAGCCCAGGAACAGCCCTTCCCCTGGGGACCGGGCAGGACAAGGTATCCGCCATACACCGCAGCCTGTGCCGCGATGCCACGGCAGGACGTACCCCTGCAGGACCTGCTGTCAGGCTGCAGCGTGAACCCGCTGCGGCAGCGGCAGTAGTGCCCGTTGGGGATGCTCACGCACTCGTGCTGGCAGCTGTGGTTTCCGAAGCTGCAGTAATTGATCACTGGTGAGAGAAGGAGAGGGGTGAGCAGAACGGGAAAGACAAGCGAAGAAGAGGGAGAGCAAGAAGCCATTGAAGAAGGGACAGGAAAGGAAGGACCCTTACTAGTGCAGCTCCTCTTGTCCTGGTTGAGGTAGTAACCCACGTGGCAGCGGCACGAGTATGACCCACGAGCACTGACACATTGGTGCTGACAGCCGTGTCTCCCATCTGCACACGCATCAATGGCTGTGGGGGAACAGGACACCCGTCACCCTCCTGTCCCGGTCTCCCTGGGGCAGCCGAGCAGGGACTGCTCCAGGGCCTCAAGGAAGCTCCCAGCACCCTGAGACAAGAAGTCCCAGGATGGTGGCCAGAACCAACTAATACAGCTTTGTACTCAAAATACAGGCCCAAAACACTGTGCACTTGGGCTGGGACGTGCATCCTCCGGTACCCACTTCCTGGAGCTCCCTCAGATGACAGGCAGCTGGTTGTGCCCACGTGAGCCCCAAGTGTCCCATCCCAGAGAGGTGACCAGGATTTAGCAATGCTGAGCACTATCCACAGCCGTTACAGACCCGGGAGGCTGCGTGCCCAGTGAACGGAGGGCCCAGCTGCTGTTGGCCTTGCAAGGTCCTCTGCCATGTCTCAGCTTCCTTTCATGAAACC
Organism: Aramus guarauna; assembly: GCA_013400195.1. Classification (NCBI taxonomy): domain Eukaryota; kingdom Metazoa; phylum Chordata; class Aves; order Gruiformes; family Aramidae; genus Aramus; species Aramus guarauna. The sequence goes on along the minus strand of VXBL01003747.1, from coordinate 90,438 downwards.
TGTACCTACAAGTCGTCTGTGAGAGTTAGAATAAAAAAAGGGTTTTTACGGGAACAGGTCTTTCCGTCCACGTTGAGCCTGTAGCCTGGGTTGCACTCGCAGTAGAAGGAGCCGGGGGTGCTGACGCAGCTGTGCTGGCAGCCGTGCTCCTGCTCCACACACATGTCCACCCCTGCAAGACAGAATGGGCATCAGAGTGGCCCACAGGCACACCAGACGCACGGGGACCCCTGCTCTGGCACATGCCCTGTCCCTGCAGCCAAAGCCACCGGGATGACCTGCACGGCCCCAGCCCTTCCAGCCCCAGCACTCACCCACTGATTTCCAGTGCACAGACACAGACACTGTGCGGGGCGGGTTTCTGAACCGCCTCGGCTTTCTGATCTACCCGAGTGCTACATCAACACTCCATATTAATTGATACTGTCGCTAACTCGAGCTGAGTAAGCAAAAGCTTGAGCTCAGACGGCACGTGCTGACGGAGCCAGGTCTGCATGGCCGGCAGGCACCAGGCAGGGTGTTGTAAGCAAAGGCATCAAGCACAGGAGCACACCAGGGCCCCGGGGGGGCAATGTCTGGTCAGCCCCGGACCCCCGCCCCAACAGGCACTAACGCAGCCCTGCAGGCACGCACAAGCCCCTGGCGAGGAAACGCTGCCTGAAAGATGCTGGCAGCTGCCTTCTGCCCTTTGACAGACGCTGAAGCACGTGAACAAGGTCTTGCCAGCCCACTGCAGTGCCAGGTCTCTGGCAAAGCCCACCAGCATGGCGGGGGACAGACCAGTCCCAGCCTGCAAGCTCCTGACCCGTGCCAGCATGGCCGTGGTGCAAACCAGCCTCCCGGCTCCCAGCCAAGGCTGGTCGGATGCTCCAGAGCAGCACCACGCGGCCAGGGGTTTATTAAACACAAATGGGCATGCAGCAGATGCCGCGCACGTGTCTGCGTAGGAAGAGACCCTGCTACAGCCACATCGAAATGTTAACGGGGCTCTGGGACACGTCACCCTGTCACACCCAGGGAAACCAGCTCCACGTTTCCTGCTCTTTAATATTCCCATCACGGCTGCCCCGACGGCCTGGCTTGGGGCAGAGCTACCAGGTATGGGGGAAGAAAAGCACTTGCTTGCAATGCTTTCAAAGCTCCTTATCTCACCCAGGAAAGGTGAGCAAGAGGAAAGGTGAGCGAGAGGAAAGGCCACCTGTCCCGGCACTTCACTGGTGAGGTTGCTTCCCTGACCATGCTGCTCCTAGCAAGGGCAGCCACCCCAAACAGCCCTCTGAAGGTCATCTTTTAGCCTGGGTGAGGAGCAAGCACCAGCGTCACCCTTGCCACCCCGCAGCTGCAGCTCTCACCCACCGCAGAGCTTGTCTTGGAACTGCTTCCCGAACTGCTGGATGAGCTCAAAGGACTCCACCAGGAAGACGTGCTCCTCCAGCGGCGGCGAGGCCATGGCCCGCAGCGAGTTCATGTCTGCCCGCTGGATGCCCACGGCGTAGATCTCGATGCCAGCATTACGGGCCTGGGTGGCCACCTCAGTGACACGGTCCTGGGGCCGTCCGTCCGTCACAATAATGGCGATACGGGGGATCTTCTTGTGCAGAGGGCGCGCACCCTCCTGTGTGGTGAAGGCCACGTTCATGGCGTACTGGATGGCCAGCCCCGTCATGGTGCCCTGGGCCAGCGGGATGATGCTGTTGATGGCTTTCTCCATGTCCGCCCGTGTGAAGAAGGTCTTGAGGGAGAAGATGTTCTGCACCTGGCTGGAGTACTGGATCACCCCCACCCGTGTGGCATTGGGGCCCACGTCCAGGTTGCCAATGATGTCCATCATGAACCGTCGCATGGTCTCAAACTCAAAGGGGCGCACGCTGCGAGAGCTGTCGATCACAAACACAATGTCCAGGGGACCTGTCCTGCACTTCAGGGCTGGAAGGGGACAAAGAGATGGTTCAGCTTCACGGCTGCCTGAGGGGAACTTCTGTTCCCCCTGCAGCTCCAGCTTCCCCCGTTTTTTACTGCATTTTGCTGGTTTCTGCCTAAAACCAGGGCTTGCTTTGTTGTGGTTTTTTTAAGGGCAGAAAACGAGACAGTGAAAAGCACAGCTAAGGGCACGCACATGGCAGGGACTGAGCCAAAGAGCCTCTCTTGGACATATGGGTGCAACTTCCAGTGCAAACCAGGAGAATGTTTAGCAAGTGAAATGCCAATGAACACATTTTGCTTGGCTTGTGTGTACCAAGCCTGGGAGAATTTGGCCCTAATAGTAAGCAAATACTTTGAGTCCCCTTGGGATGATGCCCAGACCTGGGCTGTCATCTCAACTGCTCTGAAGGTCTCCGAGACATACTCGGCTCCTTTCTCTGTCTGGTGCCTTCACCGTTTTTAAACTGGAATTGATTTAGCTCCCTCTGCCCTGGGAGGAGAGAGGCCCGTGCCCCTGGCTTTGCTTTGTACCCCCCCCCAGGAGACCCACGCAGGGAGAGGGTTCTCCTCATGCCTGTGCCTCTTGCCGAGGTCGGAGCCTGCAGGGACAAGCCCTGAGCTGGGCTGTGTCAAAGCTGAGGACATGCCTGAAGCAAGTGGCACCAGACCCACCATGCTGGGGCCACGCTCAGCTCCTGCTCCCCTGGGCAGCGCTGGGAAGTTCAGGTCCCACGCCTGGGTGGGGAACCTCCATCCTCCTGCGGATGCCCCCAGAGAAGAAGCATCAGGTCCCCCCACCTCAAGCAGCAAGCCATCCTCCAAGGGCTTCACTGCCCTGACAGACTCACTTCTCTCTCCTCCAGGCAATTCCCACCGGCCAGGGCTCACCTGCAGGTTTTGGTCTGGCTTCCAGCGTCGTCAGGAGAAGCAGGAGAGAGGCAACGGGCAGGAACTTCATCATGGCTCTGTGAGACCACGTGGCTCTGGGGCTGGGGGACTCGCTGTGGGGACAAGATGCCATTGCAATCAGGGCTGAGGGTGGGCTGAGCTTGCCTGCAGTGGGTGTCCCCAGGCAGTGCCAAAAACCCTGAGCAGCAACAGTTGTGACAGATCAGTCCCCAAACTTCTCTAAACCCACATGGTACTTTTCCCATCGGAGGACTGGCAGTCTCAGCACAGCTAAATTTCATTACAGTAGACACCATTTGCCAAAGGGTCTGATTTTCTGCTCTGGGTGGAGCTGGCCATCAGACAAGCCTTATTTTCACTTGCAAAGCAGGCGGATGGGATGTTCAGCCAAATGCATTTTCACTGGCTGAGTGGCTGCTCTCCACAGCCAGCCGGAGAGCGGGAAAGCTGCACCCGGGGATGCGGAGCACCAGCCCTCCTGACACTCCCTCCGCACGGCAATGTGCTGGGAAGAGAAGCCCCTAGATGAAACTCCAGCACAGACAAAAACCTGCTCAGAAGTCTTGCAAAGTCACTGCCAAAGACCATTTTTCCAAGAAGCTCCATAAATTTATTCTCTCCCAAACTGCCTTTGGAGACCAGAAGCCTCCCTGGGCACAAGGTGTAACGGTGCCTGTGCAGATGGGCTTCCACCCGTCGTCCCCCCCCGCGCAGGATGCTGGGTGAAGCACTGCCAGCCTGCTGCTCTCCTTCTCTGCATCACCCTGGGGGATCCCACCACTCTCTCACCAGCACTTTGCAGCTCTTCCCATCCTGCTGGCTTTGCCGAGGGATGCTCCGCACCCCGACAGTTTTCTTCTTGTGTTCGAGGTGGGATAGTTGGGGGAAAAGATATTTAGTCAGGCTACCCAAAACCTCAGCTCGTCACTTGTCTCCCTCCCTGCCCACCTCTGCGCTGCCCTGCCTTGCCCTTGCCTAGCTCCTGCAGTGACACAGATTTATTTAGTTTACTTGTATTCCAGCTCTGGTTGGAAACCCAAGGTGCTGGTGGGGGAAATGCCACGGTTAACACGGCTTCCCCCAGGAGACGTGCAGCACCATGACCAGGCACAGATACTGGAAGAGTGCTTTTAAAAAAAGAAAAAAAGCACACGGAAATTCATTTTATCAGTAGTTATCAGCCTATATTTATTTAGCCCCAGGAGGTCTCAGTTGTAATTCATCACCAGGGTTGCCACTTAATTGCTCAGTGGTTACATGCAGCCCTGAACCTAATGTATTTGATAGCAGTGACGCTGATAATAGGTTTCACAGCTGCATCTTAAAATTGTCTCCAGACTCTGTGTTCACACCTGAAAAACTATATTGAAGAACTGGAAGGGCAGAAAAGGGCTACAAGAGGAAACTGGGATCCAGCATACCAGTCTCAAAGTGGGAGACACTGCCGTTACCTGGGGAGCACGAGCAGCCCAGCCAGCCCGGGAGGCAGCAGCTCCACGGCGGAGGGGCTGGTGGGATCACTCCCCGTCGTGGGGCCGAGGGGAGGCTGCAGCTCGGCAGGCGCTGTCTAGGAAGCCACGGGGCTGAGGTGAGCATCACCTCGTAGCCCACTGTCGGCAGCACCAGCCAGGAGCGTGCGGGTGCCTGTGCCCCCTCACAAGAGCACCATGTAAAAGTGGAGAAGCAAACCGCTGTCCCTATCACAGCTTCATTTCCCCATTTATTCAGCAGATTCTTTTTCCAGTGATGCTTTTTTATTTTTGGGAGAAAGCACTCACTAACCACTGAATATTTTGGGGATAGCTGTGCCACCTATAATGCCTCCGCAGCTCTCCGCTCTCCAAGCCTCCCTGCAATGGCAGGCTGGCACGCAGCCTGCGTCTCGCAGCATCCAGATAGCTTCAAAGCCAGCCCAGAGAGAGGAATGAGCTCTTGGGCCAGGAACCAAGGAGGAGAAAACCAGTTCACGACTGATCTATTTTTAACAGCATCTCAGCTCTGTATGAAGTCTTGCCACTCCCCACGGCTGGAGAGGCTGATGCTGCCTGGACAGGGCACGGCACGGCACGGCGGCCCAGCCATACATCCAGCACCGGTCCTGGCAGCAGAGACCCAGCCTGGGACAGTGCCCCGCTCCCCGATCCAACATAGCACCCAGCCCTGCCGCAGCAGCAAGGCTGATGGAAGCAAAGGTGACGGGACAGATGCCCCTGAGTATCTCTCCCACCATCCCATGCTGGGCAACTTCCCCTGCTACTCACTGTCCTCACTCCCCCAGGGCTGGCAGCACTGGGACTGACTTGAAGCCCCTTGGAGGGGGGGTCCCTCCACNCCCCCCCGTCACCCTCAGGAGCAGGAGGGAGATGGGTGGGAAGCGAGCGGCTGGCAGGCAGGTGCTGCAAGGCAAGGCAAACACAGTGCCGGCTGCAGCGCTGGAGACCTTGAGATAACGCTGAGCTATAAAGGAAAAAAGGTCCAGGCGGGGCAAGTGCTGCCGGCTGGGCAGGCTCAGCCGAACCCCGTGGTGGCCAAACCGAGAGGGACACTTGGACCATCTCCTGACCTTTCTGAGCAATGCAAGGCGAAAACCAGCCATTGCTTGTCTCTGCTGAAGGAGATGCTCAGCACATGGCACAAAGAGGGTGACCAAGGGAAGAGCCACACGTAAGGATAGAAGGGTCAGCGATGACCCCAGCCTCCTCTCAGCTCCCCTTGTGATCTCGGACAAGGAGAACATGGAGATGAATCCCCAGAAGCAAACAGGTAAGCCAGCATGCCTTTCCTGGGCACCTCTGCCGGCCACGCTGCCCTTCAGGGCACTTTCCTCCCTCCCCACTCCGCCACTTGTCCGTCTGCTCTCCCTGCCAAATGCTGAGTCTCGGGAAAAACAGCCGCTTCGGGTTTCAGCACGGCCTCCTTGGCAGCTCTCTCCTGGCTACAGGTTAACAGAAATGCTCTGAATATTCCCCTTCTGGTTCATCCGCGCAGGTCGGACCTGGGTGCATCCTCCCTTGGGCAAGCCCAAAGGACAGGACACGGCAGGGAGCGGGGTGAGGGATGCAGCTGGCTCCCTACCCTCCTCGTTGTTACAGGGGTGAGGAATTTATTTATTGAATGGTAGAGGGGATGAAGCAGATGGAGATAGAAGGGGTGAAAGGCTCAGGAGGTATCAGTGCACTCATAGCCCAGAAAAAGCCCCAACCATAGTGTCACAAGGAGGAAAGCAGGTTGGGGACCACGGCTATGGACTCATGAGCCAGGTCTCAGGTACAACCAGATTCAGGATTTCATACATCTGGGCACATCAGCCCTTAGATGAGATTTCTGTTTATGGCAAAACCACACACGACTCCAGCCACCTGCCTGGGCTCGGCAGACCTTTGGCACATTGCGGGAGCAGCAGCAACAGCTCTGCCCCGGCTCCAGACCCCATGAGAAGCCAGGACAAGGGATTGCCGTGCATTGCAAGGAGTGGAGCACAGCCGGGGGCCTCCAACCAAGCACCCTGCTACCCAACACGAGCACAGCTGGAGAGCTGTCCCAGGCAGCGTGCCCGTGCATGGGAGGAGGCATGTACAGTGTGCCTTGGCGTGCACGGCAGGGTTCTGCAGCACTGATGCCACATGCGCTACCAGCTAATAGCATGTATTTCTGTGCTGGAAACCTTGGCTGATGGTAGAGCAGCCCTAGATATGATGTCCCTGACACTCATCTGCCTCGCCTGCCTCTCCATGTACCCTGTTTTGTCCTGCAGGGCTTTTTTTTGGTGGAGACCCAATCAAGCAGTTTTGGGAGGCCATAATTCAACTCCCACATGAGTGTTCTTTGACAAAAGTGGCAAAAAAAGCCCTTAAATAGCCTGGACCCAGTTAGAGTCCAGCTAGGACAACAGCAGAAAGACAGCAAGAGTTGACCTCAGGCTGGAGGATGGGGAGACAAATTTTCATGCCCTCAGCAGGACAGCAAGTCATCCTTCAGGTCCATGCCTGAGAGAAAGGCTGCTCAAAAAGTGCACGTGGGACCAAGAGAGGATAACTGAAGTGTCTTGCCCCAGCCACAGTGGACAATGAAACAACCAGAGCTACCTGGAGAGATGCAGACAACTTATATCAACCTGGTGGCACCTCTTGATGTCAGATTTTGCTGTGGAAAACCAGATAGACTGCTGGCATGTTATCCATACATTTGCAAGACCCTCAAGCCGTGTGAATGGATGAGGTCCAGGACAGCCCACGAGCTGGATCCACCCTCTCCTGGAGGGCTGCCCAAAGCTTGGTTTCTCCCAACACAATCCACAATCTCAAGGTGCTCCCTGCCTGCAGGTGCACAGCTCTCAGCAGTGCCTCTGCTTCCCATGGGCACTGAATCCACCCTCAGGACCATTTCACAGGCAGCACTGACCTTGCACTTCATCACAGTTCCAGCACCTCAATGCTCAGACTGTACAGCAGCTGAGCGACGAGTTGCAAATCCCACAGGAGAGGACAGCAATGCTGTTTTCAGAGCAAGGAAGCATCAGGGAGCACAAGCATGAATTTCCAGTCCAAAAAATGTTTCTTCCCTCTTTTTAAGGACTGGTAAGTCCTTGCTTCTTCCCAAACACACGTGTGGGAGAATAAGAGCAGACTCTTTCCAGGACATCACAGTACTCTCCGGTTACAACACTATGGCAGCTTTACTGGGCCAAGTGCCACCTGGAAGGACACGTTGTTTGAAAAACAAGGCTGCATTTCTCGAACAGCACATCATGGCTCCAAACCAAACAGGAGCAAATCGGCAGGAGTGCTGTAACAGGAAAACGTTGCTGGATGTGGAAGGGACTTCTCTTTCCCTCCCCATGCTCCCCCAAAAGGCCAATTCCCGGTTTTATGGGGCCCATTCCTGCACTCACTGGGATTAGCATGTTCACAGGGAGGGCAGGAGGAAGACAGGTTCCTTCTCCAGGTCCGTTTGCAGGCTGAGTGACAGACATCTTCGTCTCACAGCTCATCGGACAAGTCCCAACAGGTTTATACTATGAGATGACATTTGAAGTCCCCTTGGGAGGGAAATGCTGGGTGTAGCAATGGGCAGAGCATCCCTTTTTAGATGTTCTGCCTAAGAGCACACGGGGTCTTTTTCTGCCGCCAATGTATTCCTAAAAGAACACCCAGTGCTCTGCAACCCAGCTAGGAGGAAAACTTCTTGCCCAGCCCATCTCTGCGCTGAAGCACGCTGTACCTGGGCTGCTGCAGCAACAGCTGGCAAGAATAAATGACATATTCACTTGCAAATTAAACATGGCCTTTTGAAGCGCATGTTAAAGATCTAGCTAAGAAGAAAAGATCAGATGGTCAGCCAACTCCCCTTGTTCAACTAATCATGTTAAAGCTCCTAATTCAGGACTGCTGGTGGCATTTCTCTGTTCCTCTGTCCCAGTCTAGACCTTAGGCTGCACTTGTGCCCTGAGCTGCGTGACAGGCAAACTCAGCCCTGCCCAGTATTTTAAGTAAAATTAAAGGGATCTTGGCATACTTTTAGATTTTGATGAAGATTAGTCAACAGGGGAAAGACCCACCTTACTGACTCTCTTCAAAAAGCAAATCCTTTTCTGCAAACGGGCTCCTGGAGGACAGCTGAACTGGGCCAAGACACTTTCCTTGGAGAAAAGGAGGTCTGGGCCATCCAGAAGCTGAGGCAGCAGTCCATTGCCCAAGTTCTCCTTCTGGGAGGAAGGTGTTAGAGTGCATTTACTTCCCCAGAAATATGCATGCTCAACCACAAAGGAAGGAGAAATCGCCCAGAGCAGCTCCTGGGCTGGTACAGAGTTTGCCAGCTGAGCTCCTGATGCAGCAGAGACGGCATCTCTAACAATGGGATTGATAGTTACTAGCAGGATGTCTGCCTCCTGAATCTGCTGGGACCAATATCCCCAGCTGACCTCCAGCAAGCTTACACGGCACAGACAACCACAGAGAGCGCCTGCTATTTCAGCCCCGCAATCATAGATTCATTGCCTGACCTCCTTCTCTAAGCTTTTATATCATATTTCTCACTCTGGAGACGTGACTCAATGTGTTGGCATACGGAAACACGCCAGGAGAATATTCTTGTGCCTCTCCCCTTTATCCTACCCATCCTGCTATGTGTTTAATTGAAATAGCAGAAAGCGAGGAGTGTTTGGCGGCTGCAGAAAAGCACACGGAGATTTTTCGGCCCTCCTCAAGACAGAAAAGCAAGCTGGTTGAATTCTTTGTCTAGATACTTTTCACAGGCAGCATGGGAAACTGCTCTCACCTAACTTCATGGCTGCCACGTCCCTCTGACAGCATGATGGCAGGAGAACTGCTGCCCCAGGACCAGGATGCCATCAGCCCATAGGAGATGCACTGGAGAACTTCCACCAGTGCCGCAGTGGCCTGTGGCCCCACTTCTGCCCATGCTGAACAGCAGGTGCCTTGGAGACCCTTGTGCCTCAACATCATCCCGTCTTTGTCAGCATGCTCAGATGCTGCATGGAAACCTCCTGTGAGACCTCCTCAGGGCCTTGAAGTAGCATTTGAGGCCATGGCTGAGGACCACTTGACCTCAACCTCACCTCTATGTGTGATTAGCCCTTTCTGGTCAACCTGTGAGCAACTAGTCGAAATCATCTAATTCTGTTGCATTTACTGAGTTCTTACCAAAGGTGCCTAGGAGGTCTTTGATTCCAGGAGATCAGGGAGCAATCCGAGGTTGCTTCACTGAGGTTTTCAGGCCTTATGATGCTCTCCAAGGAGAGTCCTGCACCGTGGCATGAGGAATCAGAGACCAGGAGAGTCAAAGCCACTTGCTCAAGGCTGTGGCAGAACCAGGACCCAGGCTGGCTCTCCCACCTGCATTCCGGGATGAGGGCACAGACCCAGCCGGGGTGAAACAAGGGCACTTCAGACAGGCAAGGGAACGTCCAGATGTGCTTTAGGGAACCTGGGCACAGGGCAGCCACTCAGCCCATCACCTGCCTCAACAGCTTGACATGAGAGGTTCAGCAGATGACAGGGAGCATGAAATGGAGGAGCAGTAGTGAGATTGCTGCCTGGCATTTGAGCAGACTGAAATGTTTTGTGTCACTCTCATCCTGGCTGGTACTGTTAAAGCCAAAGCAAGATGCTGTGAAAAGAGACAAAGAATGAGGGAGAGGTCTAATGTGACACCTTAGGGAAGCCATCCAAATCCAGCTGCAAGATTAGGAGCTGTGAATATCCAAAGGCAGGATTTTTCCATCTTTTTCAGCTTGTGGATCCTGCTAATTTTTCAGCCAAGACACAGACTCTTGTATAGCGGGTTACCTCTGTGGTCAACAGATCTGCTCCTGCTCATTCCTGCCGTAGACCATGGACTCCTATGGGTCCACAAGCTACAACTCAAAGACTCCCGAACTTATACGTTGGCAATCAACCAGCGAAGCAGCATGACACAGCCCAGACAGGAAGGCTGAAGTCTGGAGAGAAACCAAGTTACTGCCACATCTCTACAAGGGACCACAGCTGATTCCTATGGATTTTCCTGGTGGTCACCAGAGAGACCCAGTTAGTGATGGACTCACGTGTGCAACCAAGGGCTTGCAAGGTGAGAAATCAGAAGTTAGCAGAAAAAGAGACATGGGCAAAGGCAGAAACTTGCTGGGGGAAAAAGGATCCAGTCTCCAGTAGAAAACACCAGGAAGGACAAGCTGCCTGAGAACCAGAAAAGCTTCAGACACAGGATCGGGCACAGCAGCCTGGGGACATCCCATGTGGAAACACTGCCATAGCTGTGCACCAGTCTCTGGAGCCTCCTGAGCACACGCCTATACCCTCCCCTGCTTTAACACAGCTGGTTTTAAACCCCTTACGTTTAGCCAGGACAGAGGAAGGAACCAAAGCCTTCAAAGCGCCAAAAATGTTACTTGATACCTAAAGGTACATCTGTGCTGCAAGTACCTACAGAGGGGCGATTCTTGCCAGCCCGCAGCAGGTAGCAGAGAACACGAGGTCCTGGTCCCCACACCCAGCTGCTCAATGGAGCCCTTATGGCAGCAGCATCAGCTCCCTTCCAGCCAAGGGAGCCCGAGTGATCAATTTGCTACTGTTTCAGCCCAAAGTGGAGAAAACAAGACTACTGAGAGGCAATGACAAGTGGCAGGAGCCACTCAGCCTCTCGGCACAGCTGGAGGAGACATCTGGCACAAGAGGGACTGACTGGTTCTGGGGGAGTAGCTGATTTTTATAAGTTTCTTTATAAGCATTAATCAATTTTTTTTTCTTCCCCCATGTTTTTTCTAGGTCCCATTTATTCACTCACGGTAGGGCTTGTCTGTAATTCACATGTGTGAGTAGATACAAACACTACTTATCTCCCCCTCCATGTTTCAGCCCTACGAAGCATTTTATGAGCCCTGAGTTTTTAACAAGGCAGGCACACTGCTCCAAAAGAGAACAAAGGGGCCCCTATTGGAAACTTTAAAGATGTTTAAACAAAAGTTTCTCTTGAAAACCTTTAAGCCCCAATGCCAACCTCAAGGGAAACGCTATGTTATGAGCAATCGGAGCACAAACATCTTCTGTGACCACAGATTGCCTACAATGGGCTGCCTTGTTGGCTTTCGCTACCATCGCCAATGAGGGCAGCTCTCGAACTCATCTTGTACTACTCACGTAAAATTTCTTTAATTCTTCAAGAAAAAAGAAAGTTACAACTTCCACAAAAATCAACAACAGCCTTTGCCAGTTGGATGCAGCAATACGCTGCTGGCTTCAACAGAAAGTGTTGTTTTACTACAAACACCAAGATCTCTTGCGTGCCTTACAGAAAGGAATTAGTATGTCAGATGAGGCCAAATTTATCCATATCCTGGTGGCAAATATCAGGGCTGAGATCTGAGAGCAGATGTTCCCACACACTCTTTTTGCCGATATCAAATGCCAATCTAATGAATCCCTGAAGAGATCACAAGAATCTGCTTGTGAAATGCAGTTTCTACTTGTTCCTGAGAACCTGCAAGCTCACTGTCCGTGATTAATTGCTCCTGTTCTTGGAAAAAGAAAAAAAATAATCTTCACCATCAAGAGACACTACAGAGGGTCCCACAGGGAGGACTTCATAGTAACTTTATAAATAACCTGGGCTTGACTGAAGGAAAAAATCCTATGGGTTTATGCAGAAGATACCGCCACATTGTGTATTTGCTCAGCTCCACTTATCTCGGACGGCTGCGTGTTAGCACAAATAGTGTGAGTGCAGAATAAGCTGATTTTCCAAACAAGTTTTCCCACATAATTGCTTGGAACAAAAGCGCCCAAAGCTAATTTTCCCCTGTGAAATGGCTGGAATTATAAACCAAAGGTGAGTGATCGCTTGTGCAAACATATTTATGAGTACGCACAGACCCAATTTTCCAGCTGTGCTGAAAAAGTGCATAACAAACTTAGGGAACACTTTTAAGCTTATCTTTTTGTAGGATCTCGATCTCCTATTGCTCAGTACACCTCGCCCAGCTGTACCAGTCCTTATTATTCTCTGCTAAAAGAGATCCTCGACTGTATACGCAGGAACCTGCCCAAAAGCTAGGCGGAAGGTGAGCAGCGCGGGCAGGCTGCAAACTGTTCGCATCCTCCGCGCAGGCACCGAGATGCAGAGCGGGTACCGCGCCCTCCTTCTGCCCCACCAAAACGTGCCCCCCCGGCCCCGCTGCAAGAGGACAGGAGCACACGGACGGGGGGCACTTCGGGAGGGCTCCAGCCCCCAGCTTTTGGGGAATAAAACCCACGCCAAAGGCTCTGCTCTTCCCCGCGGCTTTGCTTTCTGCTCCTCACGCCCAGGGTCGCTGCCCCCCTCCCTGCCAGCCCCCCTNGGGGGCGGGCACGGTCGCCGCGCCCCGGCCCGGCCCCGGGGCAGCGTTGGGGGAGGGGGAGGTGTGTGTGTCCTGCCCCGGCGTGGGGGTGCCCGCGGGGTCCCGCCTTCCCCCGTCCCGCGGGTCGTGTCCGTGCAGGTGCCCACGGGCACGCGGGAGCTGCGCCCAGATGGAACGGCGATGGCCAGAGGTGCGCGGCGGCATCGAGCTGTGCACGCCCGGGGTTATGCACAGCCCCTGCCTGCGAGGAACTTAGTGGCCAGGGAGGGAGGCTCCCCCCCCCCCCCTTTTTTTTTTCCCCCTTCTCTTTCAACTTCCCACGCTGTGGCAGTGCAGCTGGGAACCCCATAAACTTGGAAAGCCCTGGAAAAAGGAGAGTCCAAGCTTCACATCCATTTGAGCTACAGTGACCTGGGAGTTTAGGCACGTCTGCAGGTTGTGGGTGCAGTCAGCGTAGGGAGGTGGGTTTGAACCAGGGAGCTGCAGACCAGAGCTCTGAGGGCTGTAGACCTCAGGTCCAGCTTCCAGCAAGAAGGTCAACTGGTGTGCCTGATGATCACCAGCAGAGGCTTCTCAGACACCCTGGAACACACCTTCCCGGCCCCCCACCGCCTCTCAGCACTTGCATCAGTGTAGTGGTGATAGGAACGACCTTTAGTGCTTTACAGGACTATGATTTAGCGCTGTGATTTACCTTCCTCTTTGCGATAACAGAAGCGGCTACATGAGGAACAGAGAAAGGCAACTACAGTAAATCACCCACATTATCTGAATTTTCTAACAGACGAGCCCATACTGCGTTATCAAACTCAGGCAGTTTGAGGGTGCTGGGGCAGTCGTGGGGCGGCTGGGAATGTTCCTGGGGTGACCACCCCGGCTGGCCCCCCCGGTCCCCCGCAGAGCTCACTGCCACAGGGTTTTTGTGCTTCCTGTTCTCGGCTGGTGTTTGCCATTGGTGTGGTCGATAAATCCCCCAAGCCCAGAAAACGCTGAATTTCACTTGTGTGTGCAGCGAGGAAAATATAGGATTTATAAATACCTATGCATATACAAGGGCTTGTGGGTTGGGTTGGTCTGGATTAAAGGAGGTATTGAAAAATGAGGGAAGCCAGAAACTGCAGGCTTCTCATTTCTGTGATTTCTAATGGCTTTTCCTTTTGCATAAACATTGCATTGACTCCATACCCAAGAGCACTGCAGGCATTTTCTCCCCTGCTCTGTACAAAATATAACCCAGACCTCTAAAATGGATATTTTTTATTAGGACGTTTGGTTTTCCCAAGCCCAAGAAAGAACAATTGCCCTCTGTGGCAGCAAGTCCCCATCAAGCTGCCAAGCAGCCATCTTCTGAGCAAGGCGAACAGGAAAAGAGGCAAATTAAACCTCTGCATTCGAATTCAGTGTTACCTGCACTTCAGGACAGTGTTACCATCAGTTAAAGTTCTTGTATAAAGAGCTGATTTGAAGACCCAGTTCCTAAACAATAGCTGACGGGGTCATATTTTGGTGTCCTGAGTTGGGTACGTTCGTTCCCAGAGGACCGAAAAAAATCTGATCCCTTCCTCTACAGACTGAGCTGGTGAATGTTGGTGAACTGGAAAGCGGCAGTGCAGAAGGCGATTTGCTTCTCCTGGTGCCCATAAAGTGCTTTTTCCGCTCCTGCGGTCACCCAGGGGTGCACACACAGGGTGTTGTGGGACTTCCCTGCCCAGTCTGCCCTTGCAGAGCCGAAGGTGCTGTGGGGACCAGGATACATCCCACACCACGAGCATGGCTGTCTCGGCAGGGATGTGCAACCCAGTGGCAGGGGAAGGCTGAGCTGAACCCGTGGTTGGATTCTCCCACGTTTGTGACACAGGCAGCAGCTGTGCCTGCGGCAGAGCCGTCACCCAGGGCAGCAGCCCGAGCGGGACGGCAGGATGCACCGAGCTGCGGTGCTCTGCGGCGGGAGGCAGCTGGCGATGCACAGCCCTGCCCGATGCACCGGGACCGAGGAAGGAGGAAACGCATTTCTTAGCTAGAGGCAGGACAAAGCGCTGAGCCGTACTCTCTGCTGGGAAGGAGAGGGCTGATTTTTAGCTGTCATGTCAAACATCAGCTCTCCTAAAATCAGCAATGCGACTGCAGGGCCTGACCTGCAGGCGCTCCTTCTCCTTTTCTGCTTTGTTTCCCACAGATGAGGGCACAGCAACACGATCAGGGCTTGCAAACACCCACGGGTGCCCTGGGTCTCTCCCACCTCCAACGCCAGGGCAGAGCCACCCCAGAGATGCACCTCACAGTACACTCGCACCCTCTCCTGGGGCACATCCTGACCTCAAGCAAAGGAAAAGCCTCGGCGGTAAGCAGTGCCAGGCTGAGCAGGGAGGGGGAAAAGCTTACAAAACTCGGTGTAGGAGAAAGGTTGTGGCTCCCCGCCTTGCTCCCCCCCCGCCCCCCGCTTCCACATAATGCCTAACTGTGTGCGAGAGCAGCCGGGTCCCAGCTGAGACCTCAGGCTCTGAAAAGGCGGCTTTTAGCCTGAGCTCTAAGAGCCCGGCCCGTGCGGTGCTGCTAACATGACACTGAACTAACACTGCACTACAATCAAAGCATTTTAATAATTTAATATAATAAATGTCAGAAGGAGTGAATAATTCCCTGTAACCCTGAGGAGGCTGTAGGTGCCAGAAAGAGCCAAGTGGGTATATTGAGCTGCTTTAGCAATAGGCCTTTGACTCTCTGAAGGCAAATTTAAACCAGATGATGGATGCTGGGTGGTCGCCTCTGTGGGCAGAATGGTGAGCACTGTTCAGAAGTGCGTCACTGAAACAATTTAGCCCCAAAATTTGGAAGGCAATGGCTGCAGAGAACGGACAAAGAAAAAAAAAACCCAACCAGTTTCTAGATAGTCATTCCCCCAGCTAGACATCAAATCTGAAAAACTACGGTCTGTTTACCTGCCCTTGGCATGCACGTTCCCACTTTAGGCAGTAAACAGCATGTGGATAATTATTCCAGAAGGCACTTTAATAAGCTCCGGGCAGTAACCCACGTGCCTCTGGTATTACGTACGGATGGCAGGGAGCAGAGATACCTGCACAAGCCTGGCCCTGCCCCGAGCCGGTGCCGCGGGAGGCTCCGTGGAGCAGGCGTTGCTGCTGGCCACGCTGTCAGCACACGTCTTAATCCACAGGTTTTGGCAGTTTGCTCCTGAACACTCCCTGCCGCTGCCTGGCCGTGGTACCAGGCTGTTTCTTACTCTACCGGTGGGTTAATGGGAGAGGTTCCACCCAGCAGCTCCATAGGGATCGGCACTTCCCAGGCAGACCATGAATTATACAGGTCGGTGCTGGTGAGAGCATCAGTGCTGGTGAGTGACACTAACAGGGATGGAGCATGTGTTCATGCAGCTGAGACACGAGCAAGGACCCAAAGCTGCATTCCTTAATTTTGCACTGAATTTCTCACTGAACGGTGAGATTCATAAGAAAAAAAATTCATGCACCAAGCCTGGTTGTCCCCTGCTCAGTGCCCGTTGTCGCTGACGAACTAAGGGCAAAATGCTACTGAACAGAGCAAGCAGGTTTTAATACTCATTTGTCACTGTGTTGTATTAATGTGAAAGAATAGCCAAGGTCAGGCCAATGGACAGCCTCTTGCATATTTATCCTGAGATGGTAGTTCTGTGAAGAAANTTTCCGGGAATGGAAGTTTTGAAAAAAAAAAAAAAAAAAAAAAAAAAAGAGACCTTTGCCCAGAGATTCCCAAATGCTGCTTTTAGATGAAGGGAAAAATAACAAAGGCAAGTCAAAGATGAAATCAGCCTATTGCTTGGCAGCAGAGGAGTGAGGCAGCAGCATATTGCCTATATGGAAAAAGATTAATTAACTTTCTTAGAGGATCTCTTTGGCTGCACAAAGACATAAACTACTCAGCAGATAGAAAGGCTGGAGTGAAGCTTCCCAGCAAGACCAAGTAACCCACTTAGGAACGGGCACTGGTGGGAAACTGGTTGATAAAGCTCAACTTGAGCATGCTGGAGCAAGAATCTCCCAGCCCTGCAACGGAAGGTTGCATCCAGCCACGGCACGGGAGCCACTAATGGCGATCCAAGGGTCTGTCTGGCAAAGGAGCTCCTTCTGCCTCGCCGTGAGCGCCGGCCGGAGCTGAGCCCGGAGCCGGGTGCTGGCAGCAGCACTGGGGCTGCCGCGGGGAGAGGAGCTCGGTTGCAATGCGTGCTCTGCAAGCCGTGCTCTGCAGTCAGGAATGGGCTTGTCGTGGCCATAAAACACTCATTTCCCAGACACAGAGCGGCAGCTAGTGCTGTGGGTGACACTGGCACCGGCTGTAAATCTGATTTTGGCAGAGCTCTGTTGATTTATGCTTGCTGGTGATCCAGCTAGCACGTCTAGCGTGAAGAATTGAGAACACGGAGGGCAGGAGATTATATTGCCCATCTAATAATCGAGCAGAGCGATGATGGGAAAATCTGTGGAGTGCAAAGTGTCAGGTCCCCGTGGGACTACCCAGAGGAGACACTGGGTAAATATTTGCTTGTATGGGAGATGTCTTTGTCTTCCACATACAAACGAGAGAGCATCAGCTCCATCTACAGTGTGGGAGAGCTGGAAGCGAAGGGCTATACGTTTAACGTGAATTGTAACATAGGTCCTAGAATCTGCAAAGGGCACAGCCTTTTCAAAATACATGTGTTGCACTGGGAAGAACAGAATTGGCAGGTGAACTCTTCTAAACTCTGCTTGGGATGACTGCTTGCTCCTTCTCTCCCTGGGACCTCGCTCTGGCCTCTGAGCCTAGCGAGACCTCACCATAGCCTGCCTTGGGGTGCTTGGCAGGACCAGATTTATCTCTCTTCACACATCTGATCGTTTATGCCCTCAATTATTCTCCATTTCTAGCCCACTTAAGAGGAAAAGAGACTGTTTTTTTAATGGGGATGCTCCACTGCATACCTCTTGCAAGATTTTCCCTGGGGGGCCATGACTGGTGCCCCCCATCCTCACCACTTGTCCTCCAAGCAATCCTCCAGTGCTGCCCGCAGTCCCCAGCCGCTTTCTCCTGGTGACTCAGCAACGGGTTTTCAGCTGTGGTTGGGGCTTCACAGCCTTCTCTGGCCACTGCTGTTTCTCTCTGTCCCCAATTCAAGGCCATTGCTGTTGTGGAGAGGTCATGAGTGACCCCCAGCAGCCCTGGGAGGGTCAAGAGCCAGAGCCTGAAGACAGTTTCCATACAGCATTCTCTCTCCTGAGGATGCTGGACCTGGTTTGGGTCTGATGCTCATCCAGGTGGGTCCAAAAACATCCCCTGGGCACACAAACACAGAGCCATTGTCCAAATACCAGCAGGCACGAACACCCCTTTGCAGCAAGGCAACGGAGCTCAGCACACAGAAGAAGCGAGCTCAGGCTTAAATCAAGACCTTTTCCTAACCAGACAGGCTGGGTCCCCTTGGAAGGAGCAATTTCTTGAGCTGCCATGTCCCTAACATGAGCAGATGTGCTGAGGACAGACTCCCTCTGCTCTGGTTTCCTCTTATCCAGCTGAAGGTACCAGGGGGGTTGAGGGGCTTTCGGTAGGGCAGGAGCTGATGGTCTTCAGATGGGCGGTCTCACCTCCTCTGAAAGCAAGTCCGCACCACAGAAGGTCTCTGCAGTAGACACCCTATACCTCTCCCCGCTCTCATTCCCCGGTTCTTGCATACGTGTCCCAGGTGGCAGAGCGTGGCATCTCGGGCTTCAACCCACCTCATCTCTCTCTAGCCAGCTAATGCTCAACCTACTAAGTTAGCAGAGTTAAATGCCGGGTGCATGGGAACTCCTTCTAGTTAATAGAGCAGAAGGAATCAGCAAAACCACCCACTTCTTAGGTCTCGGAGAAGAATGCAGCTATCTTCACCCAACAGCCCTTGCAGAAGCCAACGAGCAGCTCCTCCTTGCGTGACAGCTCCGCGGCTGCACTCACAGCTCAGCAGCATCGTTTCCCAAATCACCAAAAAGCCGTACGGCAACAAGCACGTCAGGCAGAAAAACCAAATAATAATCAGAACACTGCTACCATCGTGTGGGACTAAAGTCTTAGAAAAACGTGTTTCAGAGCTATAAACATAGTGCCCTGTGTGCGCTTGATTGAAAACTGATGAAGCAGTTATTCAGTTATCCAAACTTTATATTTTTCAATGCCAGCCCTGGTGTTGCAGCAGCTGAGATGCTCTCTGAGCTCCCGTGCTTTCCGACGGGAAAGCCTTTCCACCTTCCCCATCCCATCAGGCTGGACACGGAGGGAGCTCCCGTCTCCCTGCTCGGCGTAGGCCTGGTAGGGCAAGGCGAGGGAGCCCGGTTCTGGTCTGACAGTGCTGAGGGACCTCTGTCTTGTAGATCCAATCCCTACCAAGCCAACCTGCTTCGAGACGGCGTGCGGAGGTACCTGCAGCTGCCGGCAGACCAGACGGTACTGATACTGCACGCCAAAGTCGCACAGAAGTCGTATGGCAATGAAAAAAGGTAGGACATCACTCCAGCTTCTCCAATAGCCACATCCAAACCCAGCTACCTAAAGCTCGATTTCAGCCTTGCTAGATTTCTCTGATCTAAGCTGGTGAAGCCAATGATTTAATGTATCCCCTCTGCATCCGCTCATCACCACTTTGCATCCAAACCCATCGTTTAGTCTTCGTGACCTGATTAACACAGGAAGGATGTTAACCCCCACCTGCATCCACCCCAGATAGACATTCCTAGTGGTTAGGTTCCTCCTGTGAAGTGCTGGAGATCAGAAAGATGAAGAAGGAAAGATACTATTCAAATCTTACCCCCAAAGAATGAAATTACAAAGGTGAAGAGGAAAGGTTAGTGGTTTAAGTGCTCTGGAAATCTTGCCTTAAAATCTGAACAGCCACAGCAGGGACTGGGGCGTTTCCATCAAAGCCCACGGTCTCCAAACAGCTGCTATTTTTGAAAAATCTTTCCCACACTGCAAAAACACCTTGAGGTTCTGGCTTGAATCTCCAAAATTGCTACTCCTGGGCAGTGACGTCAGACTGTGGCACTGCAATATAATTAATCCTCCATTAATCCTTGTGATATAAATAATCCTCTGTTATTACTGAGTGTGGAGTAGTTATGAGGTGACGAGCTCTACCTCTAAGGCGTAACCCACCCAGACCCCAGGAGACAGCTCTTGGCTGGACAGGCTTTGCCTACAAAGTCCCCATCACATCCAGCCTCCTGCCAGGGGCTGCTGGTCCACAGGTAAAGGTTTTATTTCAGGATGGGGTCTCCCAGCCAGGATGGAAGCCCTCCGTATCGCTGAGCTTTCAGAACAGCCTCCTCCCCCTGCTCCGGACCCCATGCAAGGTCTGGAGAGGGAGAGAAAACCAGCACAGAGCTCCCAAAGTTTAAAGGTGCTCGTGCCATTTTCCTTTACGGTGGGAGTTAGGGGTTCGTGCTGGAGATGACTTGTTTAAATAAACCCGCACCCGGCACTTTAGGGCTCCGGAATATCCAACCCCCTGCACCGGTGTTTTCTCTGCTGGTGCTTTACGCAGTATCAATAGAGGATGAATTTGCACCATTCACACAAGTGCAAAGACAGTGGAAACCCAAATAAAACACAGGAAAATAGGTTTCCAAACCCCTGGCTATAGGTTTATTTGCATTGGGCTCCATATCTGGCTGTGAATGCAAACTCTGTTCCCGACCTGCAGAAACTCCCACATGGCAGGCGGGCAGAGGCAGGGGGCCCGATCCCCCCTTGGCTCCAGGCAGGAGGGGGCCGAGGTGCCCCGTCCTCCCCCCCGGGGCCGTCCCGCAGCCGATGGGCTCGTGGCCACCAGCGGGACCGGTAGATGTGGCAGCCACCCGGACGCTGCGGCTGGAGGCAGCCAGTGCAGGGCAGAGAGGCTGAGGCAGCTGCTTTAGCACAGACCAATTCCTCTGGCCAGCCCTCCCCATGCCCCCCAGACGGGGGGTCCCCAGCCCCTCGCTGAGCACCATGTACCTTGCAGGGTGCAGGATTGCTCCCGGCGCTGGCAAGCCCTGGGTGAAGGTCTCTGCTCTCAGCACAGCCGTCTCGTCAACCCCGAGCACCTTTCTTGGATGCTGAAGTGCAGTACGAAAATGCCCTCTTGTCTCCGCAGGTTTTTCTGCCCCCCACCTTGCGTTTACCTGAGCGGGCCAGGATGGAAGTTAAAACAGGAGCAGATAAAAGGTAAGCACTGGGCAGCAGCTCCGGACCTCTCCTCCCTCCCTTCCCATGCCACGGAGAGCTGCCCTCCACCTCCACAAAGGGGAGAGTGACCCAGTTTATTTTTTCTTTGCCCCCCCAAACTCCTCTTTCCCCCCTCGAGGCTGAGCTCTCTGCGGTCCAGACCCGGGCAGAGCTGAAGCCTGGGCCAACCCACTGCGCCAGGAGGAGCCGAGCCCAAGCCTGTGCCTGCGCGGGGGGCTGGAGGGTGCTTCTCCCTGTCTCTTCCAGCCAGGGACCTGGGAGAGGCGGGTTTTCAGGTGTGCGGGTACATGGGGCTGGACAGCATGGGCACCAGCCTGATGGAGACCCAGAAGCTCAGCTTCGAGGAGCAGCCGGACGCGAAGGTAAAGCTTGCTGCTCGCCGGGGCCGTGCGGTGGCACCCCATGGGGATCCTGTTCGTGCGTGGGCTGGGCTGTCCCTGGTGTCACCCCACGCGCTGGGATGTCACATCACCTCCTTCCTCGGGATGTCGTGGTCCTTCGTTCCCTGCTCCTGCTCTGCCACCCTGTTGTGGCACGGATGGCAGCCCGAGCAGCCAGGCAAGCTCCCCTGCCTTGCAATGAGCCCCGACTTTCTTCGGCAGCATTGTTTCAGGTCTGCAGCACCGTGGCAGGCGAGCTGCCAAAAATTGCACAGTTCCCTCAGCCCCGATGCGTTCTCCTGATGAGCAGCACTGCCACTTATCACAAAATGAAAGCCCAGTCTTTCATTTGCAGATAAACAGCTAAAAAACCCACCGATCAATCCCAAAGTTCAAGAGCTTCAGTGGAGACCTGGCAAAAAATGACAAAAAAAAAGCATTATCTGTGGTCCCCGAAGAGCTCGGGGTCTGATTCAGGCCAAAAACCTTACAAAAAGAGCTTTTGTTTGCAGTGCTCGTACTGCTGCTAAGGCATGGTGTATTGGCCAGGACGACGGGGAAACCATAAACCCAGGGTGATTTCTCATGTTATGTGGGATAAATCACACGTGAACATTCATTTCCATGAGGAATTCTCTGCCCCCAGTGTAAATAAAGCCTCTGCCGATCCCCAGCTCTTCACTCCACCTGTAATAACATCTCCGGTCGTTTCCCCCTTTAAATGAACCCGGGGCTCTTTGAAAGGGTGCTATTATGTCCTTGTGGGGTGGTGAGGAGGGTAAGGAGGTGAGGAAGGCTGTTGGGGCTGGGCTGGAGCTGCCAGCAGCCCCTCTCTGCCCTTGGCAGGGTTTCGGCTGTGCCAAGGCGCTGTACATCTCGGACGCGGACAAGCGCAAGCATTTCCGCCTGGTCCTGAAGCTCTTCTTCAGCAACGGGCAGGAGATTGGCACCTTCCACAGCAAGCTGATCAAGGTCATCTCCAAGCCCTCGCAGAAGAAGCAGTCGCTGAAGAACACGGACCGTGCGTAGGGGGGTGGCTCTGCGGGGAGGAAAGCGGGTGTGAGCCCAGGGTGGGATGCTTTCTGAGACCTCACAGCTTGGCTCCGGAGTGGTCCAGGCTGGACACAAAGCCCATGGACACCCCCAAAAGAGGATATATCTGGGCATATTGATGTCTCTTTCCTGAAGGGTTCACCCACCACGATGCACGATGCCAGTGTGCTCCTCACCTTCGAAAAGCCCAGCTGGGCTGGCACTCACATGCAGAGAAGGCAGCCAGGGGCCAGGCTGGTTACACGAGTAACCAGGACTTGTCCTCCCTTGCCTTGACAAAGCCACAGTTCGAGCCACACACAGACCTGGCGAGCGCTAACCCAGCCACCTCTCCCCGCAGTCTGCATCTCTTCGGGCTCCAAAGTCTCCCTCTTCAACCGCCTGCGCTCCCAGACCGTCAGCACCCGCTACCTCTCCGTCGAGGGGGGAGCCTTCATCGCCAGCGCCAGGCAGTGGGCAGCCTTCACCCTCCACCTGGGTAAGGAGCCTCACGGGGCTGCTGGCACCGGCCGTGCTCAGGGCTGCCTGCCTCCAGCCCTGGCTCTCCCCTCCTGCAAAGCCAGTTCTTGGGGGTGAAAGGGGTGGGAAATAGCCTGGGGGTGTGGGAACCTGGCTCATGTCTCACCTCTGCTCGGAGTTCCTCGTGTGTCTCTGGAGCCGATGGTCATTTCCCACTGGTTGGCATCATGCCATGGGGGCACACGGGCTGTGACCAGGGCAGCAAGAGCTGTATTGGTCTGGAGGTTCACAAATCCAAGCAATTAACTTGCCTGGAAGAGGTCAGAGCCCAGCAGCATCCCTGCCCATACTGCCTCCGGCAGTGTCCCTGCGAGGTACCACATCCCAGTCCCGCTCTCCCACGCTGGGCTCCCAGGGAGCAGTGGTCTCTCCAAGCAGCGAGCACCTACAGAGCAGAGAAAGCAGTAAGAAAGTTCCGGGAGCACGGCCAAACCTGTGCATAGCAAGGCAGCCCAGGTTAACCTGCTCCCCGGCTGCTCGGGGCGGTGACTCTGCCTCTCTCCTTCCCGGCAAGCTGATGAGCGCTGCACCCGGAGCGAGTTCCCTCTGCGGGAAGGGTATATCCGCTATGGCTCCGTGGTCCAGCTGGTCTGCACGGCCACCGGCATCACCCTACCTCCCCTGGTAAGCTTCTATCCCTGCGGATATCGGGCACATGGACCTGGCCTCTCCCTGGCTCTGAGGGAGCCATTCCTGCGGTGCTGCTGCTGCCCACAGATCATCCGGAAGGTGACGAAGCAATACGCCATGCTCGACGTGGACGAGCCCATCTCCCAGCTCCACAAATGTGCCTTCCAGTTCCAGGGCAGCGACCGCATGTACCTGTGTCTCTCCACAGAGAAAGTGATCCAGTTCCAGGTACAGCAGTGCGCAGGGGCTGAGGACCCCTGGGGTGCTCCCCTCCCCATCCTCTCTCCAAGCTCCTCCGCATTGCTGCTGGCTGGGCAACGTGTCGCTGGGAGGGGTCTTCCAGCGAAGTGGGATTGTGTCCAAATTAAGGTCAGAATTGCTGCAAAGCCATCTGCCTCCAGCTTGCCTGCTTTGGTGGGAACATTGTCACCGAGGTCTTTGCAAAGGCGTTACGATCCCCGTTTCCCAGCGAGGGAAGCAGAGGCACTGAGCCACTTGCTGGAACTGAGACACCTGGAGCAGAAGCCAGGCGTCCTGGCCCCGGTCGTGTGTTTGGAGCTGTGACACTCTCTGCAGGCATCTCCCTGCCCGAAGGAAGCCAACCGGGAGCTGCTGAATGACGGTTCCTGCTGGACCATCATCGGCACCGAGACGGTGGAGTACACCTTCAGCGAGAGCCTGGCCTGCGTCCGTGAGCCCGTCAGCCCCGTGCCGCTCATCGCTGCCCTGCAGGTAGGCACAGCGCCGGCCACGGGCCACCCCCGCCTCTCCGTCACCTGCCTCCGTCATGGCTCCTGCTGCTGAGCCCTTGTACCTGCGCTCAGCATCTCCCAGTTTTGGGATGCTGTGGGAATGCCTGGGTCTGGACCGCTGCAACGGGGAGGGGATGCGCAGGCAGAGCATCCTGCAGGAGAAGGAGCCTGCCATGCCCTCTGCCCATCACAGCTCACAGGTGGCGGGGACGTGGCCATGCTGGAGGTGCAGGGGGAATATTTCCACACACACCTCAAGGTCTGGTTTGGAGATGTGGAAGCAGAGACGATGTACAGGTAAGGTGGCCGAGGGGGCACAGCTGCAGGCAGGGAACGGCAGCTGACTGGGCTGCGCTGGGCAGCTCTGGGAGGGACGTGGCTGCCAACCTCAGGGACGGGGCACTGGCACTGCCCGTTCCGCAGGAACAAGTGGGCACATTTCAAGGAGCGGCAGGGATGAGTCTGGCTGGTGCCTGCTGGCTCTGGGTGCAGTCTGGGGATTGTGGCGGGTAGGGGACACAGGGACCTCAGGGTGCTGCAAACAAGCAAGGAGCCCCGGCAGAGAGGAACGAAATACCAGGGAGCAGAGGGGAAACCAGCCAGAGGCTTCACCCTTAGCTCCACGCTCGTGCAGTGGGGTCCTCCTGCGTTAATGCATGTTTTCCTCTCCTGCGCTGTTCCCAGGAGCCCCAAGTCCCTCATGTGCGTCGTCCCAGATGTCTCTGCCTTCGGCAGTGACTGGAGGTGGCTGCGATACCCCATCACAGTCCCGCTCTTGCTGATCAGGGATGATGGCCTCATCTACTCTAGCTCGTTCACGTTCACCTACACCCCGGAGCAGAGCTTCATCCCAGGGCAGCAGGTCCTCTCGGATGTCCCCCAGGACTCAGACAAATTACTTGACAGCATCCATCAGGAGTTCACCAGGACCAACTTCCACCTCTTTATGCAGAGCTAGCAAGCTGGGCGGGCAGAGGCTTCGCCTCAGCACCGGCCCTGGGGAAGGGGAGCAGCCCTGAGCCCTGCCGGGGTTCCCCATCCAGGGCTGGGGGTGGCCCTGCCACAGGGTCCTCCCCACACATCAAACGCCCACCATGTGATTTGCTGACTTGTCTCTTCTTCCTGGCAGCATCTCACCCTGCTGAGGGCTCACGTGAGAGCGTCAATAAATCAGACCTGAAGGACTCTTTACTGATTCAATTGCTTCTTTACTAACCTTCACGATTTACCTCCCGTGCTGGCAGAGAGCATCACAGCTCCCTTGGTGTCCTCAGTCCATATATTCAAAGGTCAGGAGAGACAGGGATGATGCATGAATGCGACCTGAAGTGTTATTTATTGATCTATAGCAGAAATCCTGCATTGCTTCTGTGCTTTTCAGTAATGAGGAGCTGATCTCCAGCAGCCAAGTACCCAGCACCAGATGTTTTGGTTTTTTTATTGGAGGCCCAAATGGGGTTATTTCAAAAGGAAAAGGGAAAAAAAGAGAGGAAAAAAACTTCAGTGTGAAACCCAGCCCCTTCCTAGCTGGCGTGGCTCTGCCGCTTTACACACTTATACACACACAGAAATTGCCGTGCTGGCATCAGCAGGAAACTGCTGATCTAAAGATGCCATAAAAACAAGCCAGGTTTCTTGGAGCCGGACCCGAGCGTTACGCAGAGCGGCTCTTACAGCTTTATTTAGTTTTCAGATCTCCGTGGCATCAAAAGGCCGGTGGTGTACCTGGAAATCTGTTGGTCTGGCAGTCCTGAGCTGGGTTTTGAAACAACCCAAGTGCCAAACCCAGGGAGGTGTCTAACCCACACTGAGCTGGGTGGCAGGGGACGCATGGTGTCCCACCACCCGCAGCACCCCAGGACTGCAGGGCACCCGGCATCCCTGGCTCATCCCAGGCTTACCTGCCTGTTCCCTGTGATCCAGCGCGGTTCGGACACCGGCACTGCACAGACCCGCAGCCTCAGCTCGTCCTCAGCCTCGCTGCGTGCATTCCCTGCCACGCTGCGGCTCCAGACGCTGAATTCGGGGCTGCAGGGGACCGATGGCCTCACTCCACCCGGCACGTGGAGGCACAGGGATGCCCGGTGTCTTGGCCTGCAGCTCGTGCATGGCCCCCACTCCCACGGGAGCACAAGAGCTTGGGTCACCTGGGTCCTAATGTGGGGCTTCCCAGAGAGCAGCACCTCCCTAAACTCCATCAGGAGATGGGGTTCCTTCTTCCCCTAAACAGGAACCTCCTGGAGGGTGACAAGCTGTTGGCAGACACATCTGTGTGCGTCCAGAGTTGCAGCTGCTGGAGGAAAGACTCATGGAGAACGTTACAGCTCGTGCCAACAGCCAAGGGCTGGAGAGCAGAGGAAGGGTAACCACGTGAAGATCCGCAGGGGGTTTCAAAAGGGAGCAAGTCCCCTGAGCAGGAGGCAGGTGCTGGTGCACTCATGGCGTGAGACCCTACAGCTCCCATTCCTGGCAAATGCTCGAGCATCACATACCGGCGCTGGGGGCAGCGGGGGCTTCCCCTGAGTGACAACTGCTGGGGCTTCCCCACCAGCCCACGCTGCCCAGCCCCTCCGCTCACCTCCCCAGCCCTAACGTGACTGAGGATGAGATGCAAGACAGTCCCTTAACCAACCTGAGCGGTTGCTCCCCAAAAGCATTCCTCCCCTCGCCCCATCTCCTCAGGGAAGAGCTGGAGGGCAGCGAAAGGATGGGGCCAAGCCTTTCAGTTTCTGCCTGCATCCCACGCAGGAATGTCTAGAGCCTGTGGACTCCTCAACCCTCTCCCGTCCCTCAGAGGCCAGGGCATAATTCACATTTTATGAATGGAAAGCACCCTTGGCTATATTTAGCAGCAGCCCAGTCTCAAAGGGCAGAAGGAGCGTTGCTTGTTGACTTCAAGGGCTTGGAACAAGCCTGCCCTGTTATGTTTACGACGCAGCGCTTTGCTGGAGAGGCCAAGAAAGCACCGAGCGGCTCATTCTTGAAGCCTGATGGATTCAGCAAACGGCCGCAGTAATTCAAGCCACATGGGGAAAGAGGAGAGGCGGCGGTGGGCGGGCTGGGGGGGCCTCGAGGGGCTCCTGCCTTCCCTCGACCAGCCACGGGCTGCGTTTAATCTGCTTTTCACAGCAGGTCCTGCAAATGGCAACGAGGAGCTTTGCAGCTCCTGGAGGAGGCACTTCCCTGCCACGGGGAACATATGCTCCATGTCGTGGCGGAGGAGCTGGTAGCATCAGCAGAGCTGTTTATTTGCATAACCACTAATTAACACAAATGTCTCAGGCACCAGCCATCCAGTTGTATGTTCTCACTCACTCAAGAGTCGGCAGCGCCTGTCTCTGCCAGATCCTGCAGTAACCCAGCACGTGTCGGGGAAACACGCACGGACTGTCCCACCAGCTCCGGCCAGCTGGGCTGCCTGCTCAGAGCTGGGCTGCGTGTCAGAGCCCGCCGGGCAGCTCTTTTCTGTGCTCCTGAATTGTACATGGAGCTTTTCCCTGTCCCCAGGGCAGCCAGAAAGATGAGCATAAAATGAAGCATGAAAAAACCTTCACACCACTCCAAGAGCTGGGGATTTAAGAAAAGCATCAAATGCTGTCGGGATGCTTAGGATAACTTACACTGTGTGCGGCCGTGGCATTGCGTGAGCGTCCTCGGGCGATGGCAAAGCTCAAACGCAACAGGGATCCCCTGCTCCCACAGGGTCGGGGTCCAGCGGGGGCTGCCCAGAGCCCCACCGCACCAAGGAGCCGTTTCGGGTCCCGGAGGTGAGCGTACCTTCAAAAACACCAAGAAGAAAACAAAATCCTGGCTTGCTATCCCTAAAACACTATTCCAGAGGAACACGAAGTCTGGCCTTGGTCTGTCTCCCTTTCTGCCTGGGCTGTGCGGCACCGTCCCGGCTGTTCGGGAGAAGAGCTGCTGCCATCTAGTGAGCCCGGCCACCAGCACCCCGCCTGCTGAGCACTGCCACGCTCATCACACTGCCTGCACCCACACTGCCCAGAGGCTGGGGTCGGCCTGGGGATCCCCTGGGCATCTCTGGCCATCCCTGGGGGACATTTTTCAGTTTGGCTGTTTTTTGGTTTTGTTTTGTTTTTTTTTTTTTTTTTTTTAAACAGCCATTGCATTTTTCCCCAAGCCACAGAGCAGGTTTCCTTATGAGTGAGTGGGTTTTGAGTTAAGTGGGTTTTGGGGAGTGGGGGGGCAGCTGTGGCACACAGAGGGTGCAAGGAATGTCCCTTCCCTGCTCACCTAGCTCAAATCCAGCCTGCCAACACCCCACAGCACTAAGCCCTTCACCTGGGGCTGTCCCTGCCCTGCACCCCTGGGAAGAGCCTCTGGGTGGTCCAGCGGGTCCACAGCCCACGCTGCTTGGTGTAAGTGTCTGTATCACCAGCCCACAGGAGCGGGGAAGCAGGGATGCTGCTCTGCCCACCAGCCAGGGGAAAGGTGCAGAGAAAGAACTCCTTTCTTGGAAACTTGGCTCCTCTGGGGCTGATGCCCAGGGCTGGTGCAGTGCACAAATGGGGCTCAGTCAACAAGAGTGAACCGAGGGGCCGGTTACTGCATCACAAGTCAAAATATCCCCCTCCCTACCCGGTCCCAGCCCTACCTGCAGACCCCAGCGGGGTCCCATTATCCCGAGCATCCCTCCAAGGGCACCCCTGGCCCCAGCCCAGTGTACGGGACCGTAGGTTTGGGCAGTGCCCAGGAAACCTGTGCTGACTTTATCCTTCTTCTGACAGAGCTATAAATAACCCAGCCGGGCAGCGGGATGTAAAACTACACCGGCGCCAAAATAAGCTGAGTTGGGTCACTGAGGAATTACAATTACCTGCTCAAGAGACTCCAGGAGCATTGGGAACTGCCCAGGCGTGTGGCCCAGCTAGCCAGACTCCAAAAAAACCTCAAACAGCACAAAGGACGGAGCAAGCCAGAGACACCAGCAGGTGCCTGCGTCACCCGTGACACCAGGAGCGGGTATTAATAGCCCCTGACCTGAAATGGGCTGTTTGGGGACAGAGACTGCCACACTCCTGTGCCCACAGCTCCGGGTGCTCAGCTGTGCCCATGCAGCCAAGAAGCCTGTGGAAAATTGGTTTTCCGGTTGCTTTGTTTGATCGTTTTCCTTAAAACAAGAAAAACAAGTTGAAAACAAGCTCAGTCCTGGCAAGCTCCGGACTCCCTGCAGCCCTGGGAAGGACTGAGCCTGGGGGCCAGCAGCATCCTGCCGGGATGCAGGGCTGGACCACTGCCTCTGGGGCTGTAGTTGGGGTTTGGTGGCCAGATTAGGGGTGAGGGGGCAGCGCCGGACACAGCCCCCCGTGGCCGGCCCCACGCTGCAGCACTGCCTGGGGGTCTGGGGAGCCCAGCGAGCGGGGTCAGGATGGAGGGAGCCGGCAATCTGCTTTCATTCCCCTTTCGAAAGAAACACACGGATAGTTTTCTCAGAGTTCACTGGGGAAGGAAAGTGGATTTTTAAATAGCTTAAATAAACAACCAGCCTTGAAAAACACAGGCTTGATTTCCATGTGCCACTGCTGTAATTAGGCATGCAAACCAGGCCGGCAGTTACAATTGCTAGGAGCGGTGCTGAGAAAGAACCGACTGGGTGTAGCTCCCTCCCCGTCAGCCCAGTGAGGACCCGGTGTCCTGGCAGTCTCTGGCAGAGGAGCTGAGCAGCACCCCTGGGTGCTCGTCCTCAGCCCCAGGGCTGTCAGGCTCGGCCGTGGCTTTGCTCGGAGCAGCACAGGGAGCAGGCAGTGCTGTTCATGCAGAGTGCCAGCAGCTGGGGTGCTGGCTGCAAGCACCCCCGGGCCCCCTGCCCTGTTAAATCTGGACCCCTGCCATGGCTGGGTTGGGCTGGGACAGCTTGGGGATGAAGTCCCAAACTTCCCTCTCAGTGCCCCTCACCTCTGTGTCAGGTCTGGCCGGGAGAGCCCGCTCCAGTAGGTCTCTGCGAAGGGAGCGGGATGTCAGGATGGGCACTGGGCTCTGCCAGGAGCAGCGGCTGGGAGAAGCAGCAGCTGGAGGGTTTCAGCCCTGCAGTGTCCTTGTTCCCTGCAACCAGAACATGGAGCCAGCCCCCGGCAGCACCGGGATTTCGGGGTGTGGGCTGAGTAGCACACACGGGCTGGAAAAAAAAAAAAGACAGGAGGAGTGAATTGCTACAGCTTTGATGTGTGAGCACAGCTCCATCCAGCACAAACCCGTTCCCAGAGAGGGAGCCTGGCCCTGGGAACCTCCCCGAGGAGCGGGGCTGGGAGCGAGGGGGCTGCCCCAGACAGACCCTGCTGCCTCAGCCCTGCCTGAGCCAGGCGACGCGGTGCGGGGGAGCAGCACAGGGGCTTTAGCCCTTCGCACACCCAGCCGCTCAGGGATGCTCAGCGTGGTCCTCGCCTGCCAGACCCACGCAGGGCTGATGCAAGGCCCTCAGCACACCGCTCCTGGGGGCTGGCTGTCCGCACCCCGCACGGGGGGGGGCTGCCAGGAGCTGTCTGCCTGCACGGAGCAAAGGGAGCAGCCCCCGCTGCTGCCTGCCCCCCCGAGCCCCAGACCAGCACCCAGCAAGGGAGCTCACGGGATCTCCCACGCACAGGATGAGGCACCACAGGGGCAGAAGAAAAGGCACTTTATTAAACCCGCTCCAGCGTATGGCTGAACTAACAACAAGAGCAGGATCAGTGCTGAGAGGCAGGGCGAGATTTGCTCTTTGCTTTCTGCCCTGCGGTGCACAACCAGGAGCGTGGCTCCGGGAGAGGAGCCCCCCACCCCGGCTGTGGCACTCAGGGTTTGTCCCCCCACCGCTGCCCGGTGTCACCGGTCCCGTCGGGTTGCCTTTGTGGGTGTGCATGGTCACCGGCCCCTCGCACCCCACTGAGAGCTGACACGCGTGCGTGCACACAGCCCCCTGGAGCTGTGCTGGGGGGAGTGGGCAGGTTTGAAGGGCTCTTTGTTCCCCCGTGTAATTATATCCGAGCCAGGGAATAGAAACGTGCTGAAAACCCCTCGCTGGACCTTTCCTACAGGAGCCGGGGCGTTTGGCCGCACAGTGGCCCCATTGTTCCTTCCCGCATGCCTGGGGCAGCCAGCCCACCTCCCACCTCCTGCACCCCCCGCTTCCCCAAAGTAACCAGCCTGTCATTAAAACCTGGATCTTTTCCCTCCGCAACATCAATACTGGGCAAAACACCCCGAGCCTCCCCCCTGCCCAAGGGCCGGCAAGGTGACGCTGCGGTGCCTTTTGGCACTGGAGCACCCTCGGCACCCCGGGTCCTCACACCAGCCCGGGTGGCCAGAGCCATGGGGACATCCACACTCGTGTCTGTTCCTGCCCATGCGAAACCCCACAGAGGTCTGGGGACACCCGGTCCTCACCTTGCTCCATGCAGAAACGCTCCTGCCCTTGCGATGCAGAGCAGTGATGGACTTGTGGCTGCAGCAAGCTGGTTTCCAACAATGAACTGGTTGGTGGTGGTACGGCTGTTCACCAGGGCAGTGGCAGGGGATAGCATGCCAGCCTGCCCCTCATGCTGGTCCTGGCAGGTTGGCGTCAAAATTAGGCAGCCCCAAGCTCTGGCTCTGCTTTCAGGCCGTGCTTCTTCCCCAGCCTGCTGCAAGGAGATGTGCAAGAAGAGCCCCCGGCCATCATCTCCCTAGTAGCCCCAGGAAAGGCTCAGTGGGAGGACCAGGGTTTTGGATCACCTTTGCCAAGAGTGGACTTGCAAAACAAACCTGCAAGGAGTCCAACAGCCTCAGTAGCCTTGGTGGCCAGATCCTGCACAAGCACCACCCCAGACAGGGATACGCAGGGACCGGCTGCTGGCAGTCGCTCAGCACCCCACACACCCGGCTGTCTTGGCCACAAAGGTGAGCACCTGGGATGAGGGACCACTGGTCCTAGGGGAGCTTCCCACCCCTGCAGCCGAACAGAGATGCACCCACAGGGCTCAGGACGGCCCCACTTGGCTTCTGTCCCACGGCAAAGCACACACCGGGAAGGCTGAGCCGAGCCAGCATCCCTGCCCCAGAGATCCCAGGAGTTTGGGCTCCGCACCGAGCCGCCACCGCCTCTCGCCCGAGGCTGGGGTTGCTGCTGGGAGCCAGGCTGGCTCCACCACACCCTCCGCAACGCTCGGCACGGCCCTCGCAGGTCGGGACTTGGCAGTGGCTCTGGGGACGTGGCTCCTGGAGCTGCGAACGCAGCGGCTCATTGCAGCACGCCGATCCCACGCCGGGACAAGCAGGGGGTCCCACCAAGCACAGGGTGGGCCTGGGGGAGCTGCTGGGGCTGCCAGCACCCATTGCAGAACCCAGACGGTGGGTCCCTCCCCGAGGCAGGCTGCCCGGCACCCCCAAGCCCCTCTCGGAGCAGGGCAGCCCTGGCCACCCCACGCTCGGCACAGCTGCGGGTGGGTTTTCTCGAGTGAGGTCCCAGCACTGTGGGGTCACACCAGACACGCAGGAGCTGCTTCCCCAGGGTCTGTTCCTCACCACTGAGCTCTTCCTCATCTCACTGCTTCAGTTGGACACACCTTCACTGCAGTAACGCCTCGTTATTAAGTTTAATCTGTTCCCAGGACAAATGTATCGTTACAGCTTTTCCCACCCACACTTTTCCCAAACCACCAATATTTTAGGATGGGAGGAGAAATCCCTGCCCCTTCTGGTTTCCATGTGGGGACAGGAGATCTGCATCTCCATCTGTTCTGCTGGGGAAAGGGAGAGGAGAAGGGCCCATCCCCATGGTGCTGGGCAGGGATGGGGTGCTGGGGGGTTGTCCCCACGCAGGCTGCAGCGTGAGCCACAGCGCATCCCGATCGCCTCCAGACGCAGAACCAAGCAGATCCTCGCACCGGGGTGTGTGTGTGTGTGTGTGTGTGTGTGTGTGTGTGTGTAAGGTGGGTGCTGTTGGGGAGGCGCAGCCTTTCCCAGCCCTGCTCACCCTCCGCGGCTCAGCGGTGACTCGGGCACGGGGTGAGCTCCCGGGATGCAGCTCTGAGCTCCTGAAACACGCAGCCCACACCCCCACAGGGAAAGCTAGGTCAGCACCTCGCCGGCCCGTGCTCAGCCTGGGCACCTCCTGCCACACGGCCACTCTGGGGGTCCCCCTTCCCCCTGGGCTCACGCTGCACCCCCCACCCTGCCCAGGTAACCAGCCGCTATGGGTGACCGTCCTCGCTCTGCTGCAGCGTCCGGCCACGTGCTGCTCCCCCTCTGCAGTAGAGCCCCACAAAGGCTCTTTTAATACCCTTTGCAGGGAAATGATGCCTCTCAGACCCCGGGTCACTTCTACAAAGCTGCCCATGAGCTTTGGCTGCAATAGCTGGGACAAAAAGTGACGTAGCTAATGCCTCGATAACACTTTCTCTGAATCCTTCCTGTAAGGAGCACCCCCAAACCTGGGCTGGGGAGCACCCAGGAAGCGCTCGCTCATGGCTGAGGATTCAGGAGCTGGTGGCACCTCCAGGTGCGAAGCCATTTCAGTCCCTCCTCCCCATTCCTGCCAAGGGCTCAGCACCTTTAGCTGCACTGAAGCTCTTGCAATGCACTGAAAAAAACAAAAACAAAACAAAAACCCTAAACAAAAAACCCCACAAAAAAACAAAAACACCATAAAAAAAAAAGAAAAATAATATAGAAAAAAAAAAAGAAAAAAGAAAAAAATAAAAGAGATAAACCTCTTAGCAGCCAGCCGGATTTCCTAGCAGCACTCGCCCTGTTGCAATCCACAGTCCCGCCTGAGACTGCTGCTTGCCGAAGAATTCCCCCCCGCGGCTGGGTGCCACGGCCGGAAAGCC
>VXBL01003747.1:35921-53719 GCA_013400195.1 Aramus guarauna | reverse complement strand
GAGAGGAGAAAATCAGTAACAGTGGAAAATCCCCAAGAGCAATTACACAAGAGATTCTAAATAACCCAAGAAGCAGACACTGCCCTGCCTTCCTGGTACTGCTGTCCACAGGCAGTAAAATCCTCCCTCTCCTTCCCAGCCTGCAGTGAGCTCTGTGCAGTTTTTAGAGTCTCCTAGAGCTCAGTGTTTTCCCGAACACACTTGTACTGGGACCAAGTGAGTGAGTCAAGCTGGAGGAGCAGCCCTGGGAAAAGTCCTCTCGCCCCGATGTCTCAATACACAGTTTGCCTGCTTAGCTCTGAAATGCAGCTGCCACTGGCTGAAGCTGAATTTCTTTCTTCTATCCCCTCTACGAATTTGGCCTCAAGCCTACAACAAAGCCTTGGTAAGGAGGCTTCAGGAGTCAGTAAGATTTGCAACTGTCTGGTTTTGTGCTGCCTACTCAGTTACTCAGTTTGGGGACCCACACTCAGATTTCATCTTAAACCACACCAGATTCACAGGGCTACAGGACGTGCCTCACACAAAGTAGTTCCGTAACACCTTCCTGAAACAGAGGCATCGGACATGCATGTTACCCTTCGCTCTAGGAGCACCGGGCAAATTGGTCTAATTCTCAGTAGAGGTAGGAGCTATGTACATGATACATTAAGAAAGACCCACCGCAGGAGGTTCAGAGCTAGCTGTCTACGAAAGCTCAGTGTCCCCAGCGAGGAGATACTGCCGAGGCACCAGTCAGACCACAGCCAGCCTTCTCCAAGAGGCAAGAACTCGGCACAGTACCACAGGGGACTCTGCGGCGCAGCCAGCCCCCCAAACAAGTTACTTTCTCCGTAGTGCGAGTTTCCAGCGCTTGCTTCAAAGAGCAGCCCCAGCTGGGGATCCCTGCTCCAACTCAGGGACCAAACCTGGCACATGAAGGACTGCAGACCGCTTCCAGGCACAGCCGGACACGGCAACACGGCCCCAGGGCTCAGGCTGCTCCCAGCTGCCTTCTTCAGCACTGATAAGACACAGTATGAAGGAGATCTTACAGTAAGGCTGCTGAAGAATTAACTCCAGCCCTTTCACTCTTAACTGTATATTTCTCAGCAAAATATATAATATATAGCTCTATAGGACTGATTATAATATATTACAGGCTAGAAATACTCTTGTCTTTTCCCTACTTTAATCATATTATGAATCCAATTTTGCATACAGATTAATCCTAAAAGTTATTGCCTTGAATTTGTAATTAAAATTCATAGAATAAAGCTTAAATAGTTTTCACAGAGACTCATTGCATTAGTGTTTTACATAAAAAGGATAAAAGTTACCAAATGAGAAGAGCAGCCATTTCAGAAACTATAAATAATTCTATTTAAAAAAATAATAAAACAAACCCCAAATCCTAAAAAAGTTATGGGAAACCCATAAATATCTTTACCCTCTATAGTAGCTGCTATAAAACGAGAAGAAACCTGTAACACACTGTAACTAACTCTGCTTCAGTTCAGAATATGAATCATATAAAACAACATCTCTAGAGAAATGCCCGGCCAAAGGAAACACAAAGGGAATGAAAAAAATAAATCTGAGGAAATTAAAAAAGTAGATTTTTTTTTTATTATTTCAAAACAATTTCTACAAACTTTATATAAACATTAGGCTATTTTCTTTAAAATTTTGTTATAAAAAAATCCTACAAGCAATCCTTAAAAAAAGGTAAGAGACCGGAGGCAAGGAAAGGGTGTAGTCATAGCCAAACCAAACTGGGCTGTCCTGATTTCATGGATTAACGACCCTTGCCTGAGGCTGACAGGAAGAGAGAGAAGTCTCCTGGGGAAGCTGTTCCCATAGGCCCTTTACGGCACTCAGGGATTTTGAGCCCCTATGGGCCTTTTACTCCCTGATAAGGCAACATTATCTGTAGTGTAAGAGATTCATAAATAGTTCTCCACAAAAATGCTTCACATCAACAGCCTGCTGGAAGACATCTATTAGCAAAGTTTATAAAAAAAAAAAAGCCATCTTCTATAGAAGCAGCCAATCTGAGCACGGCACGCTAGATGCAAACACACGGTGTTTGCTTCCATACAGTCTGTGTTGTGTTTACATACCCTCTATAAAAACCAAGCAGAGAATTTGGCATCTTTATTCTTTTTACACTAGCTTTAGGAAAGAAAAAAAAAAATACACTGAGGTGGTTTGCTTTGGTTTTGTTTGGGGTTTTTTTTTCAGACTCTTTGTATTTCATTGGGCCCTTGTTAGCTGAGTGGGATGGGAAGGGTCATGTAGGAAGTTTGTTTTTTCTTGAAGTCGCTTTGAAATTCAATCCAAAAAAAGCATTTGTTCAGCACATCTCATCTGAGGGCACAGTGTTTCCATGCAGTCTGTTTGTCCCTTGATCGACATAAGGTGCTGCTGAGCTTTAAGCATAGAACTCATTTGTAGGGGCCTTCTTGTAGATCGGTTTCTTCCCGAGGTCGTAACTGCCTTCGTCCTTTTTCTTCATGCGATAGATTAAGAGGAGAATCAGGAAGATGGCAAACAGGAGGCCCACCGCCCCTCCTGCAATGACAGCTGTGGGGGGGGGAAAAAAAAAAAAAAGAGCATGGAATAAGTCTGAACTTCTGGAGAACTCCATCAGCTACATCAAATCTGCTTCAATAGCACCAGCCCCCAGAACTGCCTCCAGAGTCAGCGTTGTCCACGTGCCTGTGGACATCGTACGTGCCAGCATTTTCAGCGCCAGCAGATGTTATTGGAAAAGGCCAGAAATTGTTCTTCATCTAACCACAGAATAATCACATGTTCCACATTAACCAGATTGTGTTAGTATTCCAGTTTAGTGCAAGAAAAGTTTTGACAAAAAGACATCCTCCCTGCATGGAGACAAAACGAAAACCCAGCCACCCAAAAAAGCCCCACCACAACACACAAACAGAGCTGTAGCACTTTTCAAGAGTTGATGGTGATTTGAATGCTTTGCTAACTACCTATGTGAGCACACTCTGGGGACTCTGTATTTCAATTAAACAACAACACCCTGCTACCACCACCACTTCCCTCCAAAAAACACTCCACCAACCAAAAACCACAAACACCCAAAAAACCACCAAGAATTTCTTTCTCCTCACACCAAAGGTGGCCACAAGACTTCAGTCTATCCTTTGCTGTGACGCTTACTCATGGTGCTAAATCAGCTTCTTTGTTAGGTGGCTTTGCAATCCACTCTTCCAGTTGCTCCTCCAACTGGGAGGATGGCTGCAGATTGGCAAAATGTGCCGAGGTTTGTACTCGGACCATCAGGCCAAGCGCTTGATACCTTTAGACAGATCTGTCCCACGTGCTGAGGGGAAGCCAGTCACTTGGTTTTGCTCTAGACAGAGTTAGATTTATTACAGCTGACTAGGTGTTCAAATCCCTTAGAAGGGTCATTTGGTTCCTGGTAAGGCTCAGAAAAAGCAGGACTTGGGCAGAGGTTAGAAGGAAAACACCCATATTTGATATGAAAGTCTGATGTCATTGATTTATGGCTAGATACGCCACTTGTTGAGGTAGTATCTGTGTGCAGAGCAGCTGCTACATGACTTGTATAGCACTTAAGCCAACAGTCAGCTGGCAGGCTCAAAAACAAGCTGTTTACCCCAGCAAGGCAAGCAGCTCTTCTGCTAAGGACTAGAAGGCGGAAGTGACCCTGCTGCAGGTAGTCACAGAGGTAATGCATCTCACTCCCCTTGTCAGGAGGGAACTGCTCCCCAGAGAAACAGGGGACAACAGAAGCCATTTTGATTTACAGTATTAATGATTTATCAGGAAAAGGTGGAGTATTACCTGTAAGGACTTCTGTTCTTTCAAAGATGCTGCTGCTGGCTGTGCTTGCCATGGAGATCTTGTTGGACAGGTTCTCTTCAACAGGTAGAGCTTTGTCTGGAATGATTTCATTGTCCACCATTGTGTTTTTCTTCTCACCTTCAATCTTTCTCTCAGTATCTCCAGGGATATAGTTGTCAGATATCTACAGAATATAGACAACCACACCCATCAGTAAGCAGCACCCAGCCTTCCTACAGTTGAACGTAGGAGGGTGTGCAGGGAAAAGAAAGTTTGCTTAGTGCATTATGAGTATGCTGTTCCCGCTCATGAGGGTAGATTCATCTCAATGCCAAGTCTTGCAGGGGGAAGGGTATTCAAAAAGCTTCACAGACAGACCAGAGTAGCTACAGCTACAGACCAGTGTTGCTTAAAGTGTGCAGAGGCAATACTTACCACAGGAGTATCCATGGTGGTCAGATATATGGCATCTTCAGAGTCTGAGTAGTCTGCAGAAGAGGGGGGAAAGTTAGGAAAAAAAAAAGGGGGGGGGCTGTCTTCCTTTCCTTACATGCCGTTTTTCCAACACTCAGACACTTCCTGCAATACTGACAACTGCAGACAAACCAGGACTCTTGTTCTCTGCTGACTTATTCCCTCTTATCTCCTAGTACTTTCGCCAGTTAATGGCTTCGATTGCACAAGACCATGAGATGTAATCTTAAGAAGAACACCTCTCGCATGGAAGGGCTCTTCGGCTGGATCCAGGGGTCCCTGCTGCAGACTATCAGGAGCTGCCCTGTGAAGCAGGTCTGCTATAGCTTGCTAAGGGAATGCCAATGGAGGGCAACACGCTCACCACCCATCCCTCAAGGATAGTTCGCCAACCCTTTAGTTACCAGATCTGCCTAAACATGTCATGCACAGATTTCAGCACTTGTTCTTTTCCTTTTAGGGAACAAGTGTTCACATAAAGGGGACAAGGAGCTACAGAAACTGGTTTGGGCAGGGAGCTTTGCATGTCACAGGGAGTTCACTTGAACACCAGTGAGTCCTTTACCTTGTTTGGCCTCAGCTGAGATACTAACTTTAAACCTTTTAACACTGCCTCACACACAAATTAAATTTTTTTAATTTTTTTTAAAGTTTCTCAGAAATTCTTTGGCATTCAACAGGAAAGAGATCCAGCCAGTGCAATGCCTTTTCACTTGCAGTAAGACCAGCTTGGCTGGACTCCATCTGTCCTCCCCTAGTGATTCAACATCACGGTACAACCACTTTCACTGTTCTCATCTGTGAGTGACTACGATTCACACTGCTTTCTCATCTCCACCTGACTAGTACTAGAGTTCCCTCTGGAGCTCTAGCTGTGCATTTAGCCCACCATTCATGGGCTGGTGTTGGCAGAACGTGTCAACTGAGGGAGATCCATTTTCCCCTTCCCCACTTACCTCCAGACCCAGATGTCTCATCTATATCTAACTCATCAGAAGTTAAGTGAGGCCTGAATCCACCAACATCTTCATCATCTGGCAAGTCTCCAGAGGCAGGGTAGTCAAGCCATCGGGCATCCATGGTCTCTGTTTCTCTCACCTGTAAATGGGGGTGGAGAAGTGTTAAAGATCAGGCAACTACTCATAAGCATCTCTCAAAAGGTGAGGAGTTCAGAGCCTGTGCTGAGAACATCACTTCTATCAGAAGAACATTAAATGCTGCACCTCCTCTTCACTAAAAGCATTATCTTCATCAGCTGGGAAACAGCTGAATTTCCCTACAATTTCTCAGAAGTGAGAACCAGCCCGGGACGGGAATTTCCTGAGTGCTACAGATTCAGGACCTTCACTTGAACCCACAGGGTGACAAATAACACAACAGGATCTTGACTGGCAGTTTGTAGCAAAAGCATTTGGAAAAGCAGTACCTTCAGTTTGCAGTAAGGGAGGATTTGGAAGGCCTTGCTATTCCCAGAGAAAAGGCCTCGCACCTACAGGTCAGGTTTTTTTCACAGCACTGAAGCCTTGTGCCAAGGAAATGCATTGATTCTTGTATTGAAAACAAAGCTATTTTATCACCCAAGGGTTAAAAACTGGTCTGTCAGTTCAGCTGAATTGCTCTGCAATATAACGCAAGTTCAAGAGCACTTGCTATCAATAATGACTTGCCTGAAGGAAGAGCTTGCCCTGCCTCAGCTCTTAAAACGCACGTAAACAAACAAGTCTGTAAAATGATAAAATGAAGTCCGTGATCTTATGGCCCAACGACTGCGGTTACAGACACACATTAGTGAAGCAGCAGGAGAGCCTCCCAGAGACCCAGCTGTTTGGCCACAATGGCAATTCACACACCAGAGCAGCTTACTTGCACTTGGATGTTCAAGGAGCCACAAGCCCAAACCTCCTGCCCTCACCAAGGTTATGCGATTTCCACAGAGCTATTTCTCCTCGCCCCACAACCCTGGGGCCAGCCTCGG
The DNA here is from genome assembly GCA_013400195.1 of Aramus guarauna. NCBI lineage: Eukaryota > Metazoa > Chordata > Aves > Gruiformes > Aramidae > Aramus > Aramus guarauna. The sequence continues at coordinate 47,451 of VXBL01003747.1, read as the reverse complement.
TGAGAGTACTGCAGGTACGAGCTCCTGGGTTGCTCAACACCAGCCCGGAGATTCCAGCACCTCCAGATGCTTCCACAGCCCTGAAGTCATCGCCATGGTGCGGGACTTTATCCCTTTCCCTATGGCAAGAATGGCAATGCAGATGGATGGGTCCCACAGCTAGGGGCTAAGCTGTCAGCATTTTTTTTTTTTTTTGTGCTGTCCCCAAAGAAAGACTGAGAACATGTTCCTTGGGTGTCTCCTAGAACTTGGGCTCAAGTCTTGAAGGTATAAGTGCATTTTTAATGCACTCCAGTCCTGCACATCTGAGGGCTCTTCTTAATGTATGGGTTTACCACAAGCCACAGCTCACAGGGGGTGAAGATCAGAGACTGGCAGGGACAGATAGAGCTGGGAGGCACCACCTAAGTTCTGGCGCTTGCTGTTTCATCAGGGCAGTAGCAAGACCCTGAGTATGAGATAAGGGGTTTTACAGCTCCCATGGCTAGCATCAGCCTTCTGCTCACCTGGCCATGTGTGGCCCATCCTACAGCCCAGTGGTGGCACTGACTGATGAATCACATCTGCTATTGATCTTGCAAGCAAAGGCCAACAATCAGCCACAAGCCATGTGCCAGCTTCCTTTGCCCACAGCCCCAGCCCCGCTTCCGGCCCAGATTTCCCTGTCCATTAGCATACTGGTTTTGCCACAAACAAGGCCTTGTGGTCTGGACAAGATGTTTCTTATTTTCCATAAGCAGCAGTGGCTACTAGATGTGCTTTTCATTAGCTTACTGAGGCATCTTTGGTTTCCCCAGCAACTCTGCTGGAGGATAACCAAATTAACAGCCCAGAGGGCATGAAGTGCTGAGGCCAGCTCTCCTCCTAAACCCCCTGTCTCCACTCTGCCCGAGCCTGGCACTAGGTGATGGGAAGGGAGCTGTGGAGGAAGGCCAGCTGGGAAGAAATCCCCTCCCAGCCTGGAACCAGGCATTCCTACCATTGCGGATCACTCACTCTCAAGTGAATTCATTTCAAGATATGTGAAATCTAGCCAAAGCCAGACCTGCAATGGAAACTGCTGCTAGCACACAGTAGCTGTTCCTGTGAGAGCTTCTGGCCAGTTCATCAAGGGGCAGGAAGAGCCCAATTTCCATCTGCCCAAGTTAGGGCACCAGGGCTGGGAAGCAAGTTTGCTGCAGATCCGTATAACCCAGCTGCTGCACTAAGGCAGATCCATGTTGGCAAGAGAGCTCCACTGAACTGCACCCCTGTGCCAGCTCACGCCATACTTCATTATGAATCACGGCCAGCTAATGTCCTAACGAGGGCGGCTCAAGAAAACCCATGTTTAGGCCACTGAGTGGCTGGACAGCAGGCTGACCTTATCAGATCAGCCGAGCTATGACCAAAGCAGTGGCAGACAGCCACAGGGGTTAGTACATACTGTGGAATGCACCAGGTTTGGCTATCAGAAAACTCTATTTACATCAGGACAAACAGTGTTTACAAGCCAGAGGACATAACAAGGAAATTACTGACTCACAAGCGTAAATAAGATTATACAGGAGCGTTCCCTGAACTCACTCTTCATCATCCTCTTGAGCAAGGACAGGGAAGTTCCTGGAAGCCATGAGAGCTGCTCAAATGGTATAGGAAACTTTTCTCGTGGGCAGTGAGCCTAGTTTCACAAATTCAGGGAAGTTTGATGGCTGCTGGGCATTCCCTATGCTTACCTTCCGGGTTTCAAGACATGCTGTCCTAGGGAGCAGGCTCCTCCGGGGAGCTGGGGCATGGGCAGCCCAGGAAGAGTTAATGCTGGCGTGCTGTGCTCGCAGGGCAGGTCTGGAGCAGGCACATTCCTCGCATACACACCTGTGATAGGGCACACAGGCACTTTCAGACTTAAAGGCAAGGGCTTTAGGCTTTCCATATAGAGCTCCCTGGAGAACTGCTTAAAAAGTGCATCCCTTTCCAAGGGGATTCAGTCCTCCCTACGCCTCTGCTACCAGGTGAAGAGGCTCCAGGGAAGTTGCCCCTGCTTCCTCTTGGCTGGCAGGCTGCAGCCAAGAGGAAAAAGCCAGGAGACTGCCACAGGATGACAGTCAGCCCTTGCCAAGTCTTCTCTGGCCACATTCAGCTTAACACCTCCTGCAATTGCCAGCTGGAGAAGGGCACCGGCGCTGCTCGGAGTCTGCTTTCCACCACCTGTTATCCCAGCACTGGAGCTGGGCCAGGGACTTGCTGGGAGAGTCGGACTGGGCGGCTGCACAGCCCCACCTTGTCCCAGCAGCTGAAGTCGAGCCCTGCTATTAATATGCTCCTCTCTGGGACAGAAATCAACCTTTTCTGCAGCAGTCTAGCTCCAGGATTTCTTCCTCATGTTAAGTAGCTTTATCCCCAGTAAGCACCAAGGGGGATTAACCAATGTGCTGGGGGGAGCAGAAGCTTTTCCTGCCTGCCAGTGGCAAAAAAAAAAAAAAAGAGTTTATTCCCTGCCAGACAACCAGCACGTCAGGCACGTGAACTATGAACGTCATTCCTGGAAAAGCTGGGCACAGAGGTCTCATGTTTGAACCCGAGACTGGCTGCACTACTAGATGAAGCCAGACACTGTTTGCTTAGCTCAGGCACAGGAGGTACACTCCTGGCACCCCAGGCAGGGGCTTGCAGTTTTGCCGTGCTCCATCCCTAGCCCACCCCACTCCATTTTGTGCTCCTGTGGCCTTCACTTACAGCCCCAGCATACTACTAGCTTCTTCTCAAAGCAAAAACATCTATTTATTGAGGCAGCAAGTAAAGTTTCTGTCTAATGCGTGAATTTCCCCAGCCACTGGCTAGTTCTGGGAAATAACAAACCCCAGCAGCTTGCCTGCCCCAGCCCACATGTCTTCACCACAGCCTTTGCAAACCCTTTCCAAAAAGCTCAAATGATGTTTTGGGGCAGAGACAAAGTTTTCCAGACATGGAACTGGCTTTTACAGCTGGCCCTTATCTTTGATCAAACACATCAGAGTTCGTTAAAAGCTTCTTTGAAGGGTCACAGCCACCAAGCCGCAAAGGGAGTCAGACCTGCAGGGACTCCGGCATCCAAAGCACAGGGAGCTCTTTATCAAGTTTGTAACTTCAGCGTGGAGACCCAGTGCTCACTCCCGCGTCTCCCTCCCCTGCACTGTGTACACAAGTCTAGGAGTAAACAGGAGCAAGGTGAAAGTCAACCTTTCCTAGACAAATCACATGGAGCTGGGCCAGCCTGGGAGGTGGCAGAAGAGGGGGCAGAGGTGCAGAGCTGTTAACTCATTGCAGCCTGCCAGGACAGATAAATGCAAGTGGCTCCTGGGGCTTCTGTCAGGGGCTCTGTACTAGGGGACAGTTGTATAGATCGCGTTGCAAGCAGGATTACACAAAACATCTTTCCCAGACCTGTACTGTCAGAGGCAGATGTCACCTCACACCACCACAATGCACATCCAGATCGACTTAACAAGAAAGCTCCTGGATAACACAAGCAGCTGCCCAGATGGCCCAGCCTCAGAGCCTGGTTACTAAGAGATCATTCTTGCAAAGCCACCACGCTGGCCCTTGTGCTGTCCTGCATCACGAACCAAAGAGCACCAAATCCAATGGGGCCTTTTCAGCGCAAGGATGCAAAGCTCTGTGAACCACCAAGCACAAGAGAGGGAATTTACTTACAGTTCACTTCCACCGAGCTCACAAACCAGGAAGGTTTTAAAGCTCAAGCAAAGCGTGCAAAGGAATAGGGGTTAGGAGCTGAGCTCACCCCCTTTGAAGCACACCAGCTCCCCAAAAGCAATAAAATGGAGGAGCCATGGAGTGCTGGAAACGGGTGGCTGAGATTGGTGCAAGTCAGCCAGGTAGAGCTGACCTCCAAGGAAGGGAGGCACACAGCGAGGTAACAGGCAGACAGCTCTACCTTCCCATCTTAATAAGCATTAAAAGTAAAGTTATTCTAAGCGACATGAGCTTCCAGCAGACAGCTTCTGCCAAACTAGCAAGGGAAGGGTCTGTATTTCCCCCCAAACAACCACATACTCCCTCCATGCTCCAGCTCTGTGTAGGGGGGGGAAACAAAACAAACAAACAAACAAACAAACCACACACACACAAAAAAAACCCCACCCCACAAAAGTCACTTCTGTCCTGAGAGCAAAGCACGTATCAGTATTTCAATCTAGGTAGCACTTAACTCCTTCAACACATCAGCCACAGTAAAAAAATCCACTTGTGCTAGCTCCTTGTGCCCATGCTCAGTGGGTACCATTTTACCTCTCCTCGCTACTGGTCAGTCTGTCCCACATAATTCACAGCACACACAGCCCAGACAAGAGTTAAACAGCACCCATCCAGACACATGCGCATATTTACTTGCATGACAGGCTCACCCCGAGGCTTCCAGACACGGTTAAATACTATTGTACCCTTGCTCAACACTTTTCAAGCAGTCCTAGAGCAGGACCACAGGCAGAGCAGCTTTGTGCAAGGCCAGCCTTGCCCATCTCCTCTCCGACAGCCAACTGTACAGGTGCACTCTCATCACAGTGAGCGGAAAAGGTAAATCTTTAACATCTCTGAGGACTAAGGGGGAAATCAGAGACAGAAGCACAGACCAGGGCTTGCAGGCAGCTCCTGGTTGGCAGCAGGGGATAGATAGCACTGCATGTCCAGTACCCCAGGCTTGGTTATTGCACACTACCCCTCCCATTTGTGCCTCCTACCAAAGAGGGGAAAAAGAATATGTATTATTTTTTTAATCATGCTCAGTAATACAGGGAAGGAGCAGGGTCTTGCTTAGTAAGACAGAGCAAGAGCAACATGCAGGCTGACAAACTGTTCAGCATCACTCGGTCAAGGTGACCTAAGAGCAGCATCCCCAGTCCCTGTCCAACTAGGTATCCATCTCCCCGCAGCCACATAACCAGTCCTGTATGCTCAGACTCGGCACCCCACGTGCTACACGGGGCAGGCGCAGTAACGTGTGTCCAGCAGTAACACAGCCTCAGCCTGGGTCAGTCCCCACTTGCCCCGGCTCCCCGTGTGATTCTTTAAGCTGCATTGCCACAAGCAGCTCTCCTGGGGGCTCATGCAGCAGCGGAGGCATAATCCCTGTGACAATTACACAGTAATCCCGGGCTCTGGAGAGCAACCCGCTGTCATGGGTGCCTGCGCTGCAGGAGGGATGAATCCTCCTGGGCTTTGCTTGCTCAAAATAGGCTTCCCTGCACTGACAAAGTCAAACTTCAGTTACCTTTTAACTCGCGTGTGTTTACTTACACATAGCCTGCTCTCTTCAGACCACACCGTACCCAAGTGCCTTTCAGGCCATGCCATAGAAGCAAGCAGAAGGAGGACAGAGAGATTATAAAGGAATGAATTCTTGTTTAACTGCTCTTGCCTGATTATCAACCAAGAGCAAAGCCATAAAGATTTGAGGCACATGTTGGGATCTGTTTACTGCAACAGTGGCAAAATAGCTGCTCTAAATACTCAGTACCCAACTCCAGAGAGCTATGGAGGGAAGGAGATGACTGCATCCCCCTTCCAGCTAGACAGATAAAGCTCAGCAAGCAGTTGCAGATGGCTGTGTGTCAATCACTTGCCCTGAAGCAAATATAGATATGGTTCAGAGGAAAACTGCAGGAGAGGAAAGCAGGAACTCTCATGTGACTCAGGAGGAAAACAACTGCAGCAGACTCATTTTGTGCCCCGAAAGGTTCTTGTGGTCACCGGCAGCAAAACACACCTTGCTCATAATGAGATTTTGTTTTAATGGTAGTTACAAAGCTGATCATAGGTATTTCATGCACTTTATTACAGAGGGCTCAGCTCTGAAGTTGGAGAAATGGAGAAATCCATTCAAGGTTAAGAAAGGGATTCAGTTTTCCAGCTCACAACTCTCTCCAAGTTGCCCTACTGTAAACCAGGGGGCTCCTATTGCATCCCTGTCTGCAGAAATAAAAAAAAGGATATAAAGGCCCCAGCAAGGCAGCTTTTCCATCAAGGATGATTTCTCATGCTGATACTTCAGACTTAGGATATTTCATTTATCCTATTTCTCCCTCACATCAGGGAGAGCCCTGCCCTCACTGCCCTTTCCTAGAATACAGCTACACCCCAGTATTTCCTCAGACACACACACAAGCAGAATTTCCACTTCACAAGAAACACACCATGTGCATTTTTGGGTTCTTTATGCTCCCTCATGCCAGAATGTTAGCAAGATCAAGCCAGGCAGACACTCAACTTCAAAGGGTGCCTTTCCGAGCAGGCTCACCATGCAGCTAATCTCAGCTTGTTTGTACAGTCAAGATTCCCAATGCTGCACCCTGCAAATACTTCCCCTCCCACAATCCAGTTTAATCAGAAATAGTAGCCCAAAGATTTAGGCTTAGCCCCAGCAGTTGAGCTCTGCCAGCACAGTTAGGCTTTTTAGAGTTTTGTTCTGTTGGCAAAGCTACCAGCAAAAAATTGTAGCAGAGGAAGTTATCAGCACAAAAGCACTTGAGACGGAGTATCCATGGCACTGCACTATCAGGCTATACCCATGTAAACATTTAAACAAACAAACTTTTCAACAGAAGGGATTTTCCTCCTTAGCTACACCAGCAGAGGCTGGGGTTTTGATGTGTGTGAGCTTTGGAGTTTTTTTTGTTTGTTTTCTAATGGAGACATTTCCAACTTGCGTAGAGGTTGCCTTGGCTTGGGCCCAGAAAGCAGCAGACACAGCGTGTGCTATTGGGGATAACGCAGCTGTACTTTGGGAAACCTGTAACTCCCAGGAGCATTTTCCTCTCTCTGAAAGCTCTGCCCTCCCAGCCAGGCTGCTTCCTCCTCTCTCCGAACCAGGGGTGAGCAGCTGGCAGCAGTTTTCCAGCACTCCCTGACCACATCTCTGCACCCTCACTGTCACAGCCAGGAGCAGAGGGACCCAACTCTTGTTTTGGTCACTCCTTCCCTGGCTTTGCAAAGCCTGTGCTTGGCTGGACTAGCAAGTTGTTTAGTAACTGATGTACAGGACTAGCTCCTCATACTCAGCCTCAGGAAATTTAGAATTAGCGCCAAGAACAGCCCGCACATAAACAGTCTCCTGCAAGATCCTGGCTCCAGAGTCTGCTCCACTGCACACTGTGGATTTGCAATAAATATTTATCTCGCTGGGAAACAGAGTCTTCCAAGCAAAAGCTCCTGACATCAGTAAGGACTATGTTTCCATAGTGGGCAAGAGACCACTAGAAGCTTCTCTGGTTTTAAGGGGAGACATTAGCCCACAAAAGAAGCTCCTGCCACCCTCCCAGCACCAGGCTGGCCAGGATCTGTCCCTCCACCTATGGGTCCCACTCTTCTCCAGGCCAGCGCAGGAGCACTCCATCACGCCAGGCATCCTCCTTCCAGCTGTGCTCCCCTTAGTCACTTTGCCTTACCCACAAGACTTCTGTGCAAGTCCAAGGCATGCACTTTCACAGTCATTAATGCACGTAAACACTTCTTTTTATTGCTATAGTTTGACTATAATGGCAGCTAAAGGGCAGGAGGCAGGGTTAGCCTCACAGCAAGGTAAACAAGGCAAGGCCACAGCACTTTGATTTCAAGTTTTACAGCAGACAGCAGCACCGTTTTAGTTGCACTGTGGTGGAGACCCCTTTTCCTCTTCAGCAGCTAAGGCAAAGCAACACCACAAGAAAGAAATCCTTCCCATGGCAAGCTTTGCTTTCCATGGCAGAACACAATTTGTTTAAGCAAAAAGAAACGACACTAGATGCTTGGGTTAACAGTGCCATGGGTCTCCCAGTCTCCTTTTTGCCCCAAGGAGTGTCTCTCTGAGATTTTAATGAACTGCTTTGATTTTTAAGTTATCCCAATAATTTGTCTAACAGCCGCCACTTGGCATTTTATAAGCAGATTCTCAGCCTCAAAGGATTTAAGGATAAACTGACGAGAGTACCTATTTCCAGCAAAAATAAGACTTTTACAAGAAGTGAATTTTTGAAGTCAGTCAAGCCTTCAGAAATTGAGAGGGACGCAGCTACATCTTGCGTGTTTTCCCCTCCCACGCTGACATTTTCTCCAGATTCAGGATTAAGTATTTAACCCCCTTTTGAGACTTTCCACTCCTTCATCTTGCTTTGAGCACTTTCAGTCATTTCAGATTAATACTGCTGCCTTCCTCTCTCCCCCATGGAACTCTTGTTTCCCTCTGAAAACACAGCCACCACAGAGCTGCCAGAGCAAGTTAGTGGCTGCTCAAGATAAGGCCATTTTCTGATCTGCCTTTGCCAACACCAACTCAGCTACTAGCAGCAATCATACATCACAGCCTGATAGTTTTTTTGCCCACTGTAGTCACAACCCACTGCCTGTTAGACAAGAGGCAGCAGGTAAGGCTCTTGGTGTCAAGAGTGGCACAGACTGTCTGCCGAGCAGCACTGGTTTTGTTTGTCACCCCTTTTCTTCCCCCATGAGAAGAGATCCACCTCTGTGCTGCAGCATCAGAAGTCTGAGTCATTACTTTGGGTAAGGGGCCAGGGCCATTACTCAGAGAGTGACAGCAGAGTCTCCGGGAACTGCAAGGCCAGGCAAGTGCCAGAAACCCTGAGTTGGAGCGTGACCGCTGAGAGTCTGGGCTGATGGCAATACACAGCAGAGCTAGTCAGAGGCAGCAGCATTTACTGGACAACCATTCAGGCACATGCTTAAAGACCAAGAAAGAAAAAGTCTGAACTAATCTAGAAGCCCAGCCCTAACAGTTCATTAACATAGGATCTTTTATAGCCTCTCAGAGCAGTAGCTTCTTACAAGTTAAACTCTTTTAACTAGGCTACCCTGCCTATTCCGAGCCACCAAACCCAGTCTCACCTCAAGAGTCTCATTCTAGTGCAAATCATTTGAATCCTTAATCTAAAGTGTTTGCATTCCACAGAGTCTCAAACAAACAGCCACACATGCTCCGCAACAGCAGCCTGGAGGTCAGGCCTGCACAAGGTTTGTCCTCACCAGTTTTGTAGTGTTTCAACTACATTAGCTTCTAGTTTGAGGCAGCAAAAGCAGCACAACCCTGCTGTTGTTACAGGGCATAAAGGAACAGGCTGTACAGAAAGGAGGGTGAGAATGCAGCTGCAAGGATCTAAGAGCAGGCTGAAGAGGATAAATGTTAACTCAAGAGCAAGGAAGTATTCTGAAGGATGGATGCTCCGTTTTGTCTAGCCAAAGTGATAGCTGGGAAGTTTTGCAGGATCAGTGAGCCACAGTAACTTAATGAAGTAATCTTACAAGTCAGGCTAAGTCACTTACTTTGCAGACTGCAGAAACACAGTACCATGCTTCACGTTGGTAAACTATCACCAAATTTAGGAAAAAAAAAAAGCTAGTTTTAAAGACAGAGCCCATCAATCTACCCATTTGAGGGCGAACAACTTAACACACACAAAATGCAGCACAACATGATGATAACTTACAACCAGCCAAGTGGATTCAAGCAGCCAGCACGTTTCCAACGGAACATTTACCAGCACTAGGAGTTGGAGGAAAGGGAAAAGTAGCTGCAGGAGTGCTGAAGTTTGCATGCTAAGCAGCAGCCAGGTTCCCTCTTCTCCGTTGTCACTCTGAAAGTCAAGTTAGCAGCTTGCGATAGAAGTGGTACACAAGCGTACCAAGAAGGCAGTAAGCCGCCACAGGAAAACCACGGCAAGGTCATATTAGGCTCCACTTCAGGCATTTGAGGGCAGCAAATGGCCTCCCCACCCCAACCATTCAGACAGCTCAAGGCAATAGTAAAGCCATTAATAGAGGCTTGGAGGGGAGGAGAGAGGGGAAAACACATGGGAAAAAAAAAAACATTTTCACTGTTGTTGGACTGGATACAGGTCTTTGCAGGACCTCAAAGTGCCAAGGCCTTTGGAGACAACAACAGGAGGGGCAGGAAAGAGGGCAATCATGTTGACTAACATCCTAGAGTGAATAAGCCTCTGGTACCGCGAGTCTGAAAAGTACCAAGTTTAGCCCCAATTTGCCTCTTGTGTAAGCTGTTTGAAAAACTGAATCACAAGAAAGCGCTCTGCAGCATGGGAGCTGGCAGGCACTTCAGACAGATGAGAAGTGGGCAGCAGCACTGTTTCCCTGACTGTGCCCCAAGCACCCCAGGGGTGACTGCTCACACCCACCTGGGTATGTCCACATCTAGTATGGGCAAGGTGCTGGGCTGCAGAGAGACTGTGCACCCCTCAACTCCCACCCCATGAGGTGCGTATGCAGTTCAACAAGGTGCAAGGTGCTAGAGAGGCTATTTCTTTCTACATGTTATAGGCATTTCATCCCCACAGTCAGCTCTAGGTTCAGTTACCAGCAGTCGTGGTCCTTCAGGACTAAGGGACATCACCTCAAGACATCATCATTTTGCTGCTCTGTGTTTTAGGAAGGCAAATCCAGAATTAGCTCTACAAGTTCGGCTGCCCCGTGAGTTTGCCAAGTCAGAAGGTAAAATAAAGTAAAACGTGCAGATAGCAATGTCTTGATTTGATTGGGAGGGACAGATGAGAAACTGGGCGAAGAGCAGAAAGAACAGGCCTCGGGGATCAATGGCAGCGGGACAAGCCAAACCGGTTTTAACATTAATAATGCTGCACTACTTTCCAAACACAGCTATCATCAACAAGACACCAGCTTTGCCAATCAGGAGGCCTCCAAGCATGATTGCTTTAAACTAGCAAACAGAGCCCATAAACAGCACAAAGCCCCCCGCCCCAAGCAATCCTCTGCCAGCAGCTTCTGGGTTGGATTTCTGTTTGTCTACACACCGCTGGACACACACACACACGCTCGATGTGGTGCTGCACGGAGACTTTTTCTGCTTACTTGAAGGCAGGAAAGTAGGACAGCTGCAGCCCACTAGCACCACTCCCACCCTGCTGAGCTCAGGGCACTGGGAGCCCTCTTGCAGCCCCAACGTAGGAGGAGCCCAAACGCGCAGCAGACAGATACTCTTTGCTTCCTCCTGTGCTGCCAGGGGCACTTTTAGATGCTAAAAGCGCAGGGAGAGCCCAAGGATGCTGAGCCCAAGCAAGGCAGACCTCAAGTCCTTCGCACTCAGCCATAGGGCCGGGGACCACCAGGAGATGTCAGGCATTGGGTCCAGCCTCCCCCTACCAAACGGGGACAAGGCGATGTTCTCACACAAAGCTGCTGCGCTGTTGTAACACAACCCACTCACAGCCTAAGCACCAACGTCACACTTCAGCACTTCAGTAATATTCCCCACCCTCTTACACATCCAAGATTGCTTCACACAGAGAAATCCCATCTACACCAGAAAGCCACACAAGGGAAAGGAGCCAAAGCATTTTTGTTTGTACAGGCTTGGGGAAATATTCAAGCACCGAATCACTCTGAAAAGCCATGCTCTTACATAAGCACAAGAAATACAATCCCTGTCTTGTTAAGAAACAGCTACCTGTCTTCACCCTGCCCGCACAGAAGAACTAAGAGCCACATGCTGTGCAGCCCTGCACGTTTTGGCAGTGCTATTAAAAAAAAAAAAAAA
>VXBL01003747.1:16349-27185 GCA_013400195.1 Aramus guarauna | reverse complement strand
CGGTAGACGCCACTTCCGGCGCGCTGTGGCGGGCGGGCGATGGCGGCGCAGTTCCGCAGCTACGTGTGGGACCCGGCGCTGATCGTGGCGCAGATGGTGCTGCTGCAGGCCGGCTACTACAGCTCGCTCGGGCTGTGGCTCGCCCTCCTCGGCACCCTGGGCAGGACNCTGAGGGACCGCCCCGCCACGGGCAGCACCCCCGTACAGAGCGGGTGTAGTCCCCGCCCCGTGTAGCTGCCCCCCGGTGTACAGACGGTGGGTGTGTCTGTGTAGGTGCCCCCAGCATGGAGGCAGACACCCACCCCCCCCTTTGAACAGGTGGTACCCCGGTACAGAGACAGCACCTCGCGGTGTAGGTAGTGCCCCGGTATTGAGACCCCGTGTAGGTACCCCCAGTATAAAGACAGTGCCCTCCCCCATATAGGTAACCCCAGTATGGGGACGCACACACCCCACACCCTCTTTAGGTGTCACCCCTCAGTATATAGACCTGTCCCTTTTCTATAGGTACCCCCAGGCAGAGAGACAGACCTCCTAGCAGGACTGCCGTCACTGCTCAGGCTCCTCTTACGGATCGTAATCAGCGCAGGGCCGTGCCGATGCGGCTAGGCCACGGGAGGAGATTACATGCTGTGGGCTGTGATTTGTGCCGTGCTTTCCTACTAATAGTCCCATGTAGATTTTAGGCTTCTCAACCCCGCCTGGGAGGCTCTCCGTGATGGCTTTCATCCTCAATGCACTCACCTGGTAAGTCGGCAACCAGCTGGAGCACCTGTGTCTTGTTCTTTCTTGACATTAAAGTTTAAGAGAATTCAATGTGACCCACTGCCTCTCTCTAAACATCTCCCAAAAGCCCTGTGCTTGGACGAGCGTGTCTGCTGAGGGCAGCTGGGAACTGCTGACTCCTGAATCTCTAGATCCTGGATAAGTCATTTCACTTCACTGCCTCGATTTCCCTGCTGGGAATGAGATTTGCTTCTGTGAGAGCAAATCTTTTACTGAAAGAGTTAATGGATCTCAGTGAACACTGATCTATAAACAAGAATGTATTTTGCCCCTGCCACTGTGCAAGTATTACTTGGGGACATAATTTAAAAAACTCCTGCTTGCTTTTCTACCCTAAAAGCTCATTTGCCTGCCATCACATAATTAAAAACCTGTAAGCGTTTAAGTCTTGGTGCAGCAGCCAAGAGAGAGGTCAGAAACAACCTATCCTTAAAACATTTAAGAAGTTTTAAAACAGCTAAATAATCATCACTGATAGCTCTTGCTGTATCCCCTTTTCCATAGGTGTGGAGCAGGTTGTTATTAACCTCTGTCCTTACTTTACAGTGCTCTGGGCTTGCTGTACTTCATCCGCCGAGGAAAGCAGTGCCTGGATTTCACAGTCACCGTTCACTTCTTCCACCTTCTGGGCTGCTGGATTTATAACTCGCGCTTTCCCTCCACCCTGACATGGTGGCTGGTGCACATTGTGTGCACCGCGCTGATGGCTGCGATCGGGGAGTACCTCTGCATGAGGATAGAACTCAGAGAGATCCCCCTCAATTCTGCCCCCAAATCCAACGTATAGACTCGCTCTGGCAACAACATGCTGCGTTATGTCATTGTTTCCAGCACAAGTGAATCATCACTGAAGAAGCACAGCAGGTCTGTTAAGACTTTTGGTTTTAGTTTTTTTCTTTTGCGGACCTTGGTGGCTGCATGAGCCTCTCCTCTGGCATCAGCCGACAACGGGGAGCAGCAGATGTTTTATTTTGTTAACACAAAGCATTTAATATGACTGTATGGCGTGCGTGCTCTTAAACTCTTCACCACCAAGATTGTTAAAAGCCAGGTAGCAAAACTTGATGCGTGAGGAGCATCTGGAATTTAACAAATGGGGGAGTGCCCTGTACGGGTAATGAAATGGTCAGCTCTTCTTGTGGGAGCTGGCACAGTGAGCAGCGGGGCTGGGAGCTGCTGCTTCTAAGCTGTAACTTGTTTGGGCTTTGGTTGGTCAAAAAAGTCAAGGAAGCGAATGGATGAGGAGAAAGAAAATAGTTGTACTTACCTGAATCACCAGCTGAGACACTAAATAACTATAACATTTAGATGGGTTTGTTTGCTGTTTCCATGTTTAATACATAGAGATGTCAGCAGTTTGCTGAAGAAATCTTTTGTAATAATAAAAATACTACATTGCTGTGAGTGTGTTACAGTTCTCTTGGGAAGCTGAGCACTTCAAGAAATACCGTGAGTGTCTGTATCATGGCAACAGAAGGATTCAGCCACAGAACGTGTGGCTGTAAGATGCCCACTGTCTAGGGCGCTTAAAATTTCCTACAATAAATATTTCATAACTCTGCTCTGAAATGAAGGCATCAGTGAGTGCTGTCTCGGGAAGTCAGCCAGCATAATCCTCGCTTCAGGAGGAGTCTCAGCAATCCAGGCTCTCCACATGTTCAGCCGAGGCTGCAGCTGTCCTGGGGAAGCCAGCAAAGGTGTCCTGGAGCCATGCTGCTCTTCCCACTTGTCTGGGTCTTCCTGTCAGGCTTCCAAAGTCTAGGAACAGGTCTGGTCTGGTCAAGGTGATGTTTAGTGAAGCAAGAGACTGCTGCTTGTTTCTCAAAATAACAGGATAAAGTGCCTTTATTTAGAGGCACTTCAAATAAACATTGCTTGTGGGCAGGCAGGGACAACGCCTCAGTGCTAAGGGGCCAAAGCTGGGTGGCTCCTCCAGATCCCACCGCACAAGCAAGCAGACCCGCATCCTGCCTAGTTCCCACTGAGGGATGGCCAGTTTGTGCCATCCCGAACCAGGGAAAAGCCAGGTCTAAAGACACATTTTTCTCCTGTGCAGCATCTTGCTGCAGTAACTTTCCTTTGTTAATATTTGTAAGTGTTAATTTGTATACATTTCCTAATTCATCTTGTTAAAAAGTGGTGGGATGGTTTCAGATGCAGAAGTTGATAAACTCTTTGAAGCTGCTCTTTTCACTTCTGTTCCTGAGGGAGCTTTATTTCAATTCCTGCTGTCATAATCGGGTACTGTAAATTGAGGCAGGAGAACATCCTGATATTTTCAATGCCTGGCAGGTCTGCTACAGAGGAGGATTGCAGGTAATATTTCTTTAGACAGAACTTCTTATATTCTGAGATTTCGCCAGGACCACTTCCTGACCCCAACCCCTTTAAACACAGTTTTAGAACAGCAGCGGTCTTTCAGAGTGAAGAATTTACACAAGTTTTTCTCTGGGCAGGAGCCAGCGCTTGCTGCAGGGCCACCCACAGGTCACTTCCTAGGGCTTCCCCTGCAACTCTGCTCTGCAGTCAGCAAGCAGTTCATCCCTTTTCAGAATCTGCTTGTTTCTCAGATATATATGGATACTTGCCTTTCTCCCAGTCACCTTCAGCCGGATATAAACTGGTCTTCCAGTAGGTGCCAGTATCTCCTTCAGGAAAGAGCGGTGACTGTGCTGCGATTGGGATGGGCGTGCAGAGCAGAAGGCACATTCTGCCTTGGGGCGGACAAACACCGGCTTGGTGTCGGTCTTATTTTAAGACTCTTTCAGGGTCATTTTGTCCTCTCCTGCTTTTTGTTGCTATTATTGAGGAATAATAACCCAGTCCTGCACAGGAAAAATTTGCAGGTTTAATTCAAGGCTTAATACCAGACCAAAGTGTAGTATGAACTCCTGTGTTCTTCAGGGGTGGTCTTAAAGCAAGTATGAGCTAGAAGACTAATTACAACAAACACAACAAAGCAGAGGAAAGCCACATTCAACCCATTTCTTAAGGGAGAATGGGCAGCTGATCCCAGAGTTGCTGTGAGACCCTATTAAAGATGTGCTATCTTTGTGGCCCTGTAAGAAGAGGGATGAAAACTTTGGACCGAGGAGCACTTACCTCCTCACCCTTCTGCATGCACGAGGTACGCTGTAACCACTGCCGCAGCCTCCCTTGCGGGGCTGAGGGTTGAAGTCTGGGTACAGCTTTGTATCTGAAGACACTCGGAGCAAGGCCATGAGAGGAATCCTTGACAAATGTGGATTTAACACTGAGTCTGTGGGACATCCAACAAGCTGTGCTGCATCAGCATGAAGTATGCTGTGGGATTAGAAATGCTTTCTGAAACTCTGCTGACTTTGCCTTTGAGGACTGAATCTGTATATTACTTTTTTTTTTTTTAAATGAAGTCTGTTGTAATTATCCTAGTCATAGGGAAGAACTGCTAAAAATGAACTATTGATTGAGGAAGGAGCCTCTGAAAGTCATCACTCCCATACTGTGAGGCCTAATTTCCACTCACATGCTTTCAGTTGGATTTAGGAGCACCTTTGGCTTTAAAAAAAAAAAATAATCTGCTGCTCCATTCCAGAATAGTGGCAGATGGTCTTTGTTTCTTAATGAATCTTTGGGTTTTGTGCGCAATAGTTGAGGGATTTGCTTCCAGGGAAGATATGCCCCAACACCTGCTCTTCTTAGAGCCAGCAGTAGTGTCAGCTAGCCACGTGCTTCCATGGTTTTGGGAAAAAAAAAACCCAAAAAAACCTAAACCAAAACAAAACAAAAACAAAAAAAAACAACCCAACAAAAATATACACCACTAAACAACAACAAACCAAAACTTGAGACTTTAACATTCCCCTTCCCCAAAGCTGTTTAAAAGTAGAAGATTTTAAGAGAGAGGAAGATGCCAAATCCAAAGAGAAGCTAAGGCTGTGGGGTTTTGCAGGCTGTGCTTATTTGTTTTCCTAAAGGCATTAAACACCTATTCTAAACAAAGAGCAGGGACAGGATTTGTATCCAAAAGACTCCAGCCTTGGTGGGACACAATACCCACATGCTTCAGCTTTCCCCCACTACAACCCGCAAGCAGGAAAAGAGATAACAGGAGAGAGGAGAACAGGATCAAACGGCACGTGCTGCTGTTGGAGCAGAATAAGAAGAAAAACCAAAGCAGCAGAGTGGTTCACTCCAAGTTCTGCAGTGCTCCGGTTTACCCTTTCTCCTCTACTTACCATAAGGCTTTGTGCCTGAGATGCTGAGTACATAAGGAACAGCTCTCGTCTGTAGAAAGCCTAGGTGCCTTGTGCTGTCTGAACACCAGCTGCTCCTCCCTGGCTTATTTCTTGGAATTTGCCTCAATTTATTCCTACCCTCCGGCTGCTGCAGGAGCAGAGTGCTAAGTGATAAGGAAGGTAAGAGAAAGAACATATGAATGGCAAAGGAGAGCAGCACGACCCATCATTAAAAAGCCCAGCACAGGGCTACCCTTCGCCATTCACAGCTGCCTGCCCCTACTGAAGACAAAGCGAGTGCTCTGCTTAGGGGCCAAACAATCTGTGGGAATGGCCAAAGCGATGCGTGACACATCTAGAAAAGTTGGGCTGAAATATCACAGGCAGGGCACAGAGCTTCCTTAGCACCCTTAAAACACAGACCTGCCTTGTACTGCCCTGTAATATCGTTGCGTTTTTCTAACTTAGCCAGAAATCACTTCCGAGTGCCCCTCTCTCGCAAATATTTTCACCTTTGTACTGAAGCTGCAAAACTAACAATGCTCTGAGCTGGAAAGGAGACAAGAAGAGGCTGCACTATCAAACAAGAGCTGGGACAAATAATTTCTACCATGCTGTAGGCTCTACAACAAACTTTAATACTCTGGAATTACACACTGCCACCCACCAAGCTGCTTGCAGGTACCTTGGGGAAAGCTTTAAAGCTAAAGAGGTGTTATAAATCCTTTTTGTCCTGCTAGATTGACACTCCCTCTCCCCCCAAGTATTTTTGCCCTCTATTTCCTTAGAAAAGGGATTTACACATAACACAGGAGTTACTTAGGAATCCAGATGTGTGCAGGAGAAGAAGTCATGCACCTGTGATGATTCTTCAGCAGGGGTTTCACCGTGTCCCCAAAGAAAAAAGGCCAGTACAGGGCGGTAAGGACGCTTCTGCCTTTGACAGAACATACACCGTCCCTTGAACTTCACAAATCAGTGGTAAAAATGCCCATCTTGTTTTCAGTGCCCAAATCAAAAAATCTGGAGGAAAGAATCAGCAAAGTAAGCAGGTTTCATTCCAGTAGCATAGAAGATTGCAAAAGAGTCCAGTGTTCACAACTAATTTCTCATTTTTCCCCAAATCCTCTGTTCTGTATCTACAAGTTCCCAAATTCTGCAGTCAGCCAGATCTGTGCCTGTGCCTCGGGGCAGAAGGGGACAGACACCATTCCAAATTACAGAGAAAGAACAAAACCCAGGAGATGCCGTCAAGCTCTTCTGCATCGCGCAGGATGGAGCCAAGTGTTTGCTGAGCATCGCACAGTGTATTCCTGCAAGGTTTGGAAAAATGATCAGAAAGATGCCACGACACATGCTGCCGCCACCTTTGTGCGATACTTACAGAGCTGCAGTTTATAAGTTGAGCCAAGTGATGATGAGGGGGATGCCGAGGATGGAAACGTTGGGAATGTGGATCCAGGCAAAGCTTTGGGCTGTGCTGGGGCTGCAGAGGTCAAACAAACTGCCTTGAAATTTGATTTTTCGAGACTCCCTTCTCAGCATCTCCCAGATGGCTGCGGCTTCCTTCTGGCACTCCAAGAGCGCCGTCAGGGCACACGTGTGAAATTCATCCCAGTACCTGCAGCCAGGGGAGACACGGCACCATCGGTCCCTTTGCACAGCGCCGAGGAGCCAGGCAGAGCCTTGCTGCCCTGAGCCCGCCCTTCGAGCGGCAACAACCTCTGTGTTCTGTGCAAGTTCCCCAAACTATTCACCCCCTCTCCCAGAGGTTCTTGGCTAAAACTCCAAACATCAAAACACACTGAAATTATTTTATGACTTTTTTTTCTTCTTTCTCTGGAAGTCAATAAAATCCATTATTTTCCAACAACAAATGTTTTCCTTTGGCACTGAGCACCCCAAATATCTAAAATGGGCTGTGAACAAAGGCTGAGCACGTTTCATTCCTAATGTTCTCCAAGCTGAGTCAAGGGTGAAATGTGAGCACAAAGCAAGGAGAAGGATAACATCTCCCACAGACGGTCACAGCTTTATAACTAAGGTACGGGCAGGGGCGGGAGGAGTTATTCACTGTGTTCTTGTTAGCCACATCTCCATTTATCTGCTGGGTATTACCCTGCACAAGTAGAAGCCGTTCAATGGAAAGAGGCTCTTGGGGAGCACCAGAGGAAAACCAAAAAGACAGGCAAAGGTAACCCACAGTCCCAGTAACAAACTGGGAGCTGCTTGCTGAAGACCACTTGGCTGCCTCCCAAAAAAACAGCGACTTGGATTTTTTTTTTTTTTTTTCCCCTCTGATCCAGAGCTAGAACCAGACAGGGAAAAACCCCAGCAGAAATGGAGCTGAAAGCCACAGCCCTCAAGAAGACTCTCCCAGGCAGGGTGCAGTGGACACCACCCCACCAGTCCAGCACGCTGGGGCCAGTGCCACGTGGGACAACCCCACACTGCATTTATCCAGAGCAGTATCCAGCCTGCCAAGGCTTTATCCCCTCCCTGAGCTCCTTCCTTACCTCTGGTGAAGAAGCACGTGGCTCTGAAGAAGCTGGGTTTGAGCCGTTTCCAATGAGCTCTCTCCCACAGGTGTCAGGGACCAGGACAGCAGGGACCAAGCTGGGCCATTTCCCTCCACCCAGCGCAGAGAGGACAAGAACGGGCATCCCTGCCGGATTTTTTTTTTTTTTGCCAGCTGAGTATCTGAGGATAGCAGGGCATTAGACTCCATATCAGAGTCCCCAAAGGCTGAATTCACAGGTGAGATCTCTGGTTCGTGGGTACAAACCCGCAGGAGCCCAAAAGTCTCAGCAAATGCCCTGAGCCATCTCTGGAAGTGGCCTCTCCCCAAGGGACAGGTAAGGCTCTATGCCACACTTGCCACTGACCTTCCCCCCATGACTTCTGTCAAAAAGAGGGGTTTTTACCCAAAAAGAGCTTCACAAAAATCACTTGGTATTGCAGCTTCTTTGGAGCAATACATGCCCTGGCACCCAACACCGGGGTGAGGCAGGGACCAGCCACGGGCAGCACCCCCCGGGTCCCAGCCAGCTCCCCGGCCTCTGCCAGCCCACAGCACCTAGGGACACGCACCCCGAGGTGCCCTCCTGCCCTCCCCTCCACCGCAGTTTTAGCTGGGGCTGGGCACCAGCCATAAATTATGGCTCCAGGCCATAATTTACCTGCAAGCTGGGGATGACCTAGAGGACAGGAGCATTTGCTCTGCCCCGTTCCCCATCCCGACAGGACACCAGGCACACGTGCCACCCCTCGGGAAGGGGATGCAGCCAGCCGAGCAGCCACCCTGCACACGGGAAAGGGGCCCCTTGGTTTCATCCAAGTGCCCTGTGCTGGAAACACCTTGGGCAGACACACGGACCTGACCACTCCAGTCAGGTTTTTCTACTAGGGCTTACGTCAGAACACCAGCTGTGAGCGAGTTCATTAAACAGAGTCACTGTGGCAGAATAAATGTCCACAGATAATGAGAAAAACTGGTGCCAGCCCAGGTAACCTCCTGCGCTCGCTCCCGAGCTGCGGCAGCGGGCAGCTCTGCCAGGCGAGGGTTAAACCTGGCCCGTGTC
This sequence comes from Aramus guarauna, assembly GCA_013400195.1. Lineage (NCBI taxonomy): Eukaryota > Metazoa > Chordata > Aves > Gruiformes > Aramidae > Aramus > Aramus guarauna. The sequence continues at coordinate 18,601 of VXBL01003747.1, read as the reverse complement.
TTCGGGCAAAGGATGGCTGGGGGAAGGCAGAGGGGGATGACAGCTCCTGCCTGGTTCTGCTTTCAGCTGGGATGGCAATTCCCAGTGTTTCACCCTTCACAGCCTCCATCTGCTCATCCACGCAGGCTGCTGTCAAGTGACTTGCCCAGCCAGCTCCAGGGCAGCACCATACAAGCACAGCCAAGGCACCACCAGCCCCACGTCTGTCCCTCACTCGCGCTGCCAGAGGGGACCGTGGCACCAGGAAAGCAGACTGCAGTGGAGAAGGTTAAGGGTTAAAGACCAACGATTCATAAATATTTCCTGGCAGGAAGGTAGAACATCATCAACTTTCTCCTCCAGCCACAGCAACCCTGGCGAGCTGTGCACCAGGACTGGCAGGAGAAGCTGGCACATCCCAGAAGGTGCAGAGCCCCGGCTCTGCTGGTGAGGAAGAACCCAGGACCAGTTCTGTGATGGTTAGTGCCCCAGAGCCTGTAAGAAACCTCCACTCGCACATTTTGTGTGAGTTTCAGCAGAGGAATCACTGCTCCGGCACTCAGCCACTGCACCTGCTGGGCTCTGTGCTCGGTTGTTGTCTAACAAGAAGCCACATGTTCAAAAAAAGTATGTATTACAGCCCAAAGCAGAGCAGCTCCCTTTTCAACCCAGCCTTCAGCCACATCCCAGAGAGGATGTCCATCCTGAGCCAGGCTGTCCCAAGGAGAAGGGGGGAAGAATGAGCAGGTCACAGCCAAGCTGCCCTCCACATGTTTGCTGGCAGGGAAATGCACACAGAAAAGAAATAATTTTTTTTAAAAATGGGGGAGGTATTTGCTTTTCCATTCTCCTTCAGCAAAAGGGTTTTGTTGAAGTATTTTCCTCTTCTGGCAACAACCAAAGTTCATTCTTTCGGCCGGGGCAGGCGGCAGAGCTGGGAGGACCCTCCGCTTGCCTCGGCAGCGGCGCTGGCTCCTTGTCCCAGCTTGCTGAGAGCCCGACCTGCCTCCACCGACTGCCCCATCCCGGCTGCCCCCCGCCCTGCCGCAGCCCTGACGGGTGGCAGCCAGCTGAGCAGGTCCCAGAGCCTCCAACCCCACCGCTCAGGGCGATGCTGTTTGCAGCAGCCCCAAAAGCCCGACCCGCAGGGCAACTCAGCCCTCCGCCTTGCCCTGGCAGCTTTCCACCGCCCCGGGGTGTCTGGGGTTTCCATTAATTGCTGTCTGCAGTTCCTCATAACTCCTTTTCACTCCCCACAACTCACCTTTCACTTGCCCCATCTCGACACTTCTGCTCCTTCGTGTTTTGAAGCGGAGCTTTACCCACACCCGCTCCGCACCACCCCTCGGTACCCAACTCTGGCTGTTTCACTTCTGCTCAGGTTAACGTCCTCCCAACACCATCATCTTGGGGCACTTGCTACCACCTCAGGAAAACCAGGGGTGGGGCAAATTCAAACCAGAAGGACAAGGGGCTCAGCAGGGAGGGAGAAGGCTTGATTTGGGCAGCAGGATCCAGCTCCAGGTGCTCCCTGCACCACTGGGACAGCCTGGCCACGGGGGAGCTGCCGGCTGAAACCTGCGTGTCTGGGAGAGCCTTTCCTGGGGGCAGAAGGGGTCGGGTCCCACCAAACCCGCTCCTCCTGGCTGTGGCTGTGCAGGGGGACGCGGGACAAGTCCTGGAGGCTGCAGCTATTGCTGAGGGATGGGGATGCAAACTCTGGCTACAGCCATGCAGTGGNAGAAATGCACAGCATCGACCCAGGGAGGAGAGCCGGGACCCCGCAGCACACCCCCACCGGATCGACAGCCCAGATGCCACCTGAAAAGCGGCCCCTCCACAGNGATGGATGGATGGATGGATGGATGGATGGATGGAGCTCACAGGGTCTGTCTGAAATCAGAGCAAGGCGCAGAGCGCACGTGCAGGCACCAGCAGCAGCCAGGGCAGCAGACTACTTCAGACAGCAGCACCTGGCCCAGGGGCAATGCCAAAAAGCCACACTGGCCGTGCACCACAGATAACGTCCCCAACCCACCCTCCCCTGGGGACCAGCCCCGCAGGCAGGGACACACAGGGAGCCTGGCATGGGGCCATACTCACCCACAGACTCGGTGCAACCCCTGCAGCTCAATGCCGTCCGCCTCCTCGTATGTGGCCATGTTTTCCCCCAGCTTGAGGACACAGTCCGAGAAGCCTTGGTAGACGCTGGCGCAGGTGGTGCCCGATGCCAGCAGCACAGCCAGGTGCCCTGCCAGCCACCAAGGGGGTCG
>VXBL01003742.1:362817-378005 GCA_013400195.1 Aramus guarauna | reverse complement strand
TTGATTTGCAAAAAAAGTTTCAGCAGAACCAAAACCAGGTTTTGGCCAGTATGTATGTCTTTGAAACTGCCTGCAACTAGAAAGTCTGCTATTCACCCAGATCTGGCACATGTACAACTGTATTTTGTCGCTACAGTCTTGGGGTGCCCACACAACTTACCAGTCAGTTTCTCTGCATGAAATCACATTCCCTGTCTGGAGAAAAATACAGAATGAAGAGAGGCAAAAAGATATTCAGAGATAGATAGGATCTACTCAGAAGGCAAGTGCTCAGGATGGCCTGAGGTCCATCTTAGCAAAGCAGACGAATTATTACTGTCACAGCCCCCAGGGTACCCTGGCAGTGTTTGATCCTGAGTCCTGTCATGCCAGGACGAAGGAGGGGATGATGGTGACGAGCCTGTATCACCACATGCTCTGCATGTACTGCACAGAGGCTTTTGGGTTTTGCCTGCAGAAACATTACAGGTTATATAAGGTTATAACCTTATAGGTCTTGCTGTAATCACAGACATGTTTTTACCGTGTAACCCCTGCCATTGGAGCCTGGTATTTCAGGCACCGCTCCTAGCATCGCTCTCACTCCCTCCTGCTGCTTCCCCGGCAGATGTATGGGGTGTCCTGCCAGCGGGTGACGGCCTGGGTCCAGCGCACACACATTTTTAACAACTTGATTCAATGAGAACTTTCTACAAAGGTGCCTTCCAAGCCACTTTTCCTGCCCACCAAGCACGCCTGGGCCTGGAAGAGCAGCTCTTTGGCTTCCCCTGATCCTTCCACCCTGCCCGGCTCGTCTCAGGAGCTGGCTTGGTGGCCGCGCCATGCCTCAGCGCAGAGCAGGAGGTAGCAGAGTCACGGCACTGATGCCACTTGGCAGGCACTCCTAATGACATCGCGTCCACATGAAAGCCAAACGCAGCCCTCGGAGAGCCAAGGCCTCCTCTGCAAAGGAGACCTGAGCCCTTTAAGGAAGAGAGAGGAGCAGAAATCAATTGTCTGCTCGCCTTCCTCCCTGGGCCCCCCTCTCCCCCTCCTCCATCACCACCACCACCACACACGCACCCTATTCACCCTGCTGGAAGGTGACATTTGCTATTAACCTTATATTGGGCCATTTTGTAAATCAATGTCACTTACATTTAATAACAAGTGTAATCAAAGGAATTATGCAAATTTAATTTGATGCTTCTTGAATTATGCAAATCTGCACCACATATAATGGCTTCTGACATGTGCCCAGTTGGAGAACGTTCCATTACCTCCTCTCTTATTACCCCTATTATTATTTTTATTTTTTTATCCTGTGGTGGGGGGGAGGGAGAAGGGAGGGAGCAGCGGTTAGGCTTGGAGGCAGGGGGGACAAGCAAGTGCAGGGGGAAGAGAAGGGAAAGAAGAGGGGTGGTGGAGGAAAGCGCTCCTTTGCCTGCATTTTGAGTAGAAAAGCCTCCTGAAGGCATTTCTGTTATTGTTATTGCAGAGCAAGGAGAGCCGGGCAGGGAGGGGGGGAATGGGGATGGGGGGAATCATTTCCCATGAATGGCTTTGCAGGCAATAATACTATAAGCCTCTGATTCTAAATTACTGCCCTTCCAGTCCTATCTCCAGCACGATATTACTCTCCTTGGCCTCTTCTTCCTGAATTACTAGGCGAGCTGGGGGAGGGGGAGGGAAGAGGGGAGCAGGACCCACAGAGTGGAAAATGCAGAATGAATGGGTGAAAAGGGGCTTCAGACTTTTTTGCTTCATGGCCACCCCGGGTAGCCCCACATCCTTGTTCCTCCCTCCAGGGCCCCAGGAGAATAGCTGTTCTTTTCCCCTTGGCTTTCCCACCGCTTACTTATTTCCTTGCATGTGAGCTCAAGATCGGGGAAAGACCGCCACGAGATGGATGTGCCACAATTTGCAATATCTTCTCAGACACATGGGGCATCTGCATCCAGTGGCACCCCAAGTTCCTCCCTTGGCAAGGACTTCAGCGTCCGCACTGCCAGAAGTCAGGTTGGACCGACCTCTTTCTCCATTGGTTTTGCTTGTCAGAGATGGCAAGAAGATTTGATGATCACAGACTGGATCTGAAAGTCAGTGCAGTGATGGTAGTAGAATATATCGTGCTGGACCACACTTTCCTCTGCTGGACCACTCACAGAAACTGATGAGTGACTCTTGCCATGATAATTTGTGCAGTGTGACCTTGGGCAAGACCGCTCCCACCTCTGTGTCTTGGTGTCCTCATACTTGTGCAAAGCATATTAAGAAATCGATCTCTTTTTGGAAGGAGGGGAAGAAAAAGGAGACAAAATGTGTTTTTAGAAGTCTGTGTGCTCATCTAATGTAAATTGATATGCATTATGAGGGTACAGTACCAGAATGGCTCCATAAGTTCTGTAAGGCAAACAGTCAGTAATATCAGAAGTCTCCCTGCTTTAGATTTGAGAAGTGAAAGGCAGAGGAGGATTTCTACACTTCCCAGCCAATTTACGCTTGCCATGTTTCCTTCCAAAACTCTTCCAAAAACCTCATTTTTTTCCCTCTTTGCTCTAAATATTTCTGCTTTGTTATATAGCCCTACAAGACTGCAATTTTTTTTCCTAATGAAAGATGATTTCCAGAAACACATTCTGCATTTGGATTTAAAAGATAATAAACCAGAAAATATTTCAAGATTTTTTTTTGTGCCTGTCAATAGTTCAAATTCTTTTTAAAGCTAAAGAAATTTTTTTTTTGTTTTAATGGAAGGAGTGATTTTTCATCTGTTAGCAAAAATGTACTCTCACAGAAACTTTGGTGAGAGGAAGCTGTCCCTATTCTGCCCAAACTGAAAATCCAGAAGTTCTTTGTGGAAAATGCCATGTTTCAGCTAGTCCTTGATAATATGGCTTCCAACAATGACGGGGTGAAGTGGATGTGCTTACCCCACTTCAGGGCTAACATCTACTGGGTTTGGAAAAGAAACCTGTAACTCACCCAGGGGATGCTGCTGACATTACTTTCATGCCCTGATGATAATTTGGCAGCACAACCAGCAGCTCTCCAATGCCATAGGTACTCCACCACTGCTGCCAATTCTCTGTAGAGCCCGTACAGAAAACAAGGGTGCATCTTCATCTCAAAACCTGTGGCTGCAGGTAGAAAACCTGCTGGGAAGCCTCAGTCCAGCATCATCTGCTCTTGTCCGGGGAGCCCAGCCCCATGCTCTCCAGCTCCCAGGACTGCAGTGCCTGAAGGGATGGTATCAGCAGGAATGTCAATAATGGTGTGTGGCACTTGTTCACCTCTGCCTCAGGTTGTTGATTCACTGCCCAGAGATGGTGTCATTAGGAGGCTGAAGAAAAGAATGAAGCTTGTTTCAGAGTCAGATACATCAATAACCTCTAAATTCCTCCTCCACCCAAGGCTTCTGCATTGCACAGAGGACAGAGAACTTCTTGCCTTGCCAGTAGAAAACCTCCATCACTTCCATGGACATGGGGATGGTCAGGACCTGCTCCCAGCACCTAGTGCCAGGTGCTGCACAAGCAGATCAGCAGGAGGGTGACCATCACAAAGTGTTGCAGCTGAAGTGCCACTGCTGCGGGTGCCCACCTCACACAGCCCTCGGCCCCCAAGGTACTTCTAGGGAAGCAGGTTAATGAGTGCATGGAGCTGAACGTGTCCCTGGTGTTAAGCCTGCTGAGGTCAATGGAGGTACCAAACAGCCCAGAGGGTCCTATTCTTGAATTCAAGAGGTGTGTAGCAGATGGAAGTGTCTCTCCTGCAGAGAGAGCTCAGCACACAACACACTATCTCATAGCTGGTGTTTCTGGGCTTATTTCTCCACGGAGCTTTTCAGGAGGATGTCTCTGAACAACTCCAGCCATGGATATTCCAGGATAAAAGGGTCTATGTTGGAGTTTGTTGGGAATAGCTGTCAAGAACAGCTCTGTGGCAATAGAAAATGTCCTGCACACTACACTACAGCCAGCAGCACCAGCCACAAAGCTAAAGCAGGGTACATCAGTGACTGTTGTAACGTGGCCTCACTGCTGTCTACGTGTTCCTCAACTCCAGTCCCAGCTGGAGGATGCTAGGTACAACAGAGCAGCCAGAGGAGCCTGAAAGCAAAATGCCTTTTCATCAGGCAACCTGTTTGTTGGAGCTTAGGTTCTGATGCTGCAGGTTGATTCAGAAATGGGCAATGCAAAGTTCCAAGTCCCAGCTGAAAAACCTTTGTGCCATTGCTGGGAGAGGGAATTTGCTTTGCTTGAGCTCTGGAGGGGGCATGCTGGGCTTCCCCAGAGTAAACAAATAGAGTGGGGAAGTGCCTCTGAAAGCCGTAATTGACACAAGAGCTCTAAAAGGGACTGCTCTCAGCAGGAGGCCACACTGCTTGAAGTTTCCTTGCTCTCCCCTTCCCTGGAAATCACAGGTCATCACTTGCAGCGGCCTCCTCCCCACTAAAACTGTAAACAGCGAAGAGCCATAAAAACACCGAAGCACAGAAAGGCTGAGAATCTGATCTGATGAGAAAGGACACGCTGACAAAATGACCATGAAACATCCTGGGAAACAGTTTGGAGGGAGCAGGCTGGGATGGTGCAAGAGAAAAGCTGCTGGAGGAAGATGGTGAGGGCTTCGGGGGCAGCCAAGACAAGGATGAAGGAAGGCCCTTGAGACATCTAGAAGCTGTTTGGAGAGGAGTTTCTCAGGAAAATTTCATGACATGTGCCAAGGCCTTGCTACCCCACTCCCAGAAGGGACTTAATCTCTAGTGCCCTTGATAATTTACACAATGCCCAGAGCAATCATTTATTTGCTGACCAGAGCAACTGGCATGGTCTTTTTCATTAAAAGAAGCTTTTAAATGAGAGCTGAAGAAGAAATGAAATTACGGACAGTCCTACTTCCGACCAGGCTGCCAGCTCTCCCACTGCTACTTATGCTTGGCCAGGGCACACAGGAGCTAGTGGGTGTCCCACCCGCTCTGTGCCTCAGTTTCCCCACCTGCAAAGAGGAGATGAGAGGACAGACACCCCACAGGGCTGGCACAGACCCCACCAGCAGTGGTTCTTCTGCAGTGTCACTCCATAGCCATCAGTGGCAGACCCTCTTGTTTAGCAAAGAAAAATGGGGGGGCTGAGGGCAATGCCAGGAGGGAAGATGTTCCCATTTACCCTTGGCCCGATAATGCCAGAGGACAGGGAATTTCACTGCATAGGCACCAAAGTTGCTGCTTCCTTTCAATGCAGGTGAAAAGAGGATAGCAGTCACAGTCGATGTAGAGTGGGTCATATGTAGGAACAAAACCTAAGAGCTAGACAAGAAACACTGGTGAATGTCACATAAGAAACTAAACAGGTAGATCACCCGATCTTTTACAATGAGCTCATTATACATTTTGTTAATATGTTTTTATGTGTGACATAATTTAATTACTGCATATTGCTCCAGGAGTTAAACATTTGGAAAAAGATATTTTGAGGACAAGTATTGTCTTCTTATGAACATGACTGGGATTTGCATGGACAGTCTCCCAATGCCCATTTTAAGCTGGCAAGCACCTGATGAAATGCAGAAGCAGCAAAGTGAGGACCTGTTGGGAGCCGGTCTCTTTTGGAGCTCTTTCCTTCCAGCACCCTGAAAGGTTTGGCAGATCCTGCTGGCAGGAAACCCACAGCCTGCTTCCCACGTTAAGCTGGGAAAAGTCCTGACACACGAGTTAATGACAGCAAGAACATCTAACATCTGTTAGATGGGGAAAAAATAGCGAGGCCCCATGGAGAACTCTCTCTCTAGCCACTTGCTGTAAGGTCCACTTACCAGAGGCCCCTGGCAAAAGTCAGCATCACCCTGCTCTGGCTCCCTCTCACATCCCAGCCCAGCCTCCCCTGGCTCAAGCAGCGGTCCCACCTCTTTGCTGCCTGCATCCAGGTGCAGGGATGATGAAGGGCTTCTGGTCCTCACTCAGAGCCTCTCTACCCCGCAGCGCTGCAGGAGTCACACATCCGAGAGCTGCTTTTAGCTCAGAGGAGCAAACTCACCCTGGTGCAACCTATCAGCATCAATGGAGCCTCACAGAGGCTCAATCCTGCTTGCTCAGCTTCTCTCCAGCACCTGATCCTGCATGCAGAGAGCATGGAGATCTTTTAGTCTCTCTCTCCCCCTTTCACTCCTGCCCATTTTTCATTCCTTCTTCCCAAACTCATGGGTGCAGCTCTGCTTGTAGAAATCCCACAGAGTTATTCCTGCTTCATACCAGGTCAGTTCAGCAGAGATGGTGATCCTCTGATTTCTCCTCTTACACCCGTTCCAAGAAACTAGTTCTTGGCACTGCAGGGAGATGGATTATTTGATCTTTATTAATTTATTGAAGGGAAGGAAGAGGGTGGAAATTGCAATGAAAGGGACAGCCAGCAAGATGGCAAGGAAGAGAGGTTAAAAATGAAGTCATCATCTAATTGGCCCGCAGTGAATTATTCACATGTATAATCTTTTTAAAAAAAAAAAATATTCAGCACAAGGCAATGCAAGTAAATGCTGTTCATGTTTAAAAGTCATTTCCATAAGTAAGTGCAATTTCTCTACTGTTTGCCCCTGTTTAATGAAGTGAAATCTTGTTTGCATTCCTCCCAATTTCCCAACGAAAGGCGCCCAAGCGTTTGCACCAAAATTACTCGGCCCAAATTAAAACCCTCCAACACTTAAAAAAAAAAAGAGGAAAGGGGGGAAAAATCAGACTTATTTTTAAAATGCCTTAAGTGCATCCCAGCATCCTAATTTATTTTTAGACACTCGTTATTAAGAGTAGTAGTAAGTTTCCCCTTCTCTCTCGCTCTCTCTCTTATTTAAATGAACTTAATGGCAATAGATGCAAATGTCTGGAAGAGGAAAATAGTTAACATTTATTTATTCTTACTGTTGTCTCTTCCCTGGCTGGTGTCATTAGAACAGTTCGTTGCATCCCATTCGCTCCCATTAGCTCTGCTATCAGAGCCACCCAGCACGACTCCAGCACGGCTCGAAGTGCTTTCTGCGGCCCACATAGGGACTACATCATCATCTCCGAGGCACTGGCTTAATGACAAGAAAAAAAATCGGAATATATTGCACAGCGATCTGGGGAAACAACAACAAAACCCACCGCTGCCGCCGCCGCCGCCGTCACCCGATGCCATCTCCCCTTGACCCGGGGTGCACGGCCCTGCCTCAGCCAGGTGGGAGGACAGACAGACGGACCGGCTGCGATGATGGGACAAACATGCCTTTGCAATTCATTGATCTGGGCAATGTGCAGAGAAATATGCCAATGGGGACCCAGAGTGCTTGGAAATGCGCTCAGGAGGACCCAGCGAGACTGGAATGGGTTCAAACAGCTGCTCGGTGCCGGCAGAGCCATCTCCTCCCGACACAGGGCTGCCAGCCGGCTGGCTCCCGGCTCCCCAGTGCAGGCAGGAGCAGCCAGTGCTGGTGGCAGGGTGGGGGGCTTGCACCCCCTCACTAGACAAACCCCGCTTTCCTCCAGTGCCCCCACCGCTCCCCAGCAGCAGCATTTCCTAAAGCAAATCAGACCAGCCTCCATGTGCGAGCAACCACGTGTCTCAGGGCCAAGCGTCCTGAGCGGCCAGCTCCAGCGACAGCACACGTCACCCCACAGGGTGCTTTGTCCCAGCCCACCGGCCACCACTGCAGCGATAAGGGGCTACCCCAGGGAATGATGGCCAAGGGCCAGCACTGGCAGGCAGCAGCCCGGAGAGGCAGGTGTCCCGGTGCCCAGGAGAAGTGGCCGAAACCCACCATCCCCCTGAGCACCAGGGTCCCCCTGGATGTGGAGGTGGACCTGGCCCACATCAGAGAGGCAAAGTCCCTTTGCCAGCAAGAGGGACACAACAGGTCACCCACCCAGAGTGCCCGCGGGTTTTGGGGTCTTCTGAGCCCTTCACCCTCCAGGCAGCACACCGGCGAGGGTGGCGGTGAGCGCGGGAAAGGGAGACTGGGGCTCTGTGACAGCACCGGCTGACAAAGCAGCATTTGGGAGGGAGGACATCAGCATCTGCAGCGCTGACACATAAAAGAGAGGCGGCAGCTATTGCAGGCGGGGATGGAGCTACACGAAGGGCCCTCCCCCCTCCATAAAGTTGACATTGTCTCCCGTGATAACTTTTCTGCTGAGGTAGGAGACACTTTACTGCAGAGTTGCACACAGCAAGTAGCTGCCCTCCCCCCCGCCCCTTCCCATCCTCTCCCTCTCTCTCTCCAGCATCATTTACATCCTTAATTAGCTGTAATTCTGCAGTGCTCATTAGGGAAGGACTGGAAAATATCAAGGAGCCCACAAGCAGGGGGCTTCAGGGGAAAGGGAGGAAGAGGGGGATGTGGGCATCAGACTGAGAGGGGATGCCCAAGGCTGGATTGTGGATCCAGGAGCCAGGAGCTACTTACTTAATTTGGATGGGATGATTACACTAATTTGGGAGCACTGATCCAGTGATGGGGTTAAAGAGGCCACACTGTCCCACATAAAAAGGCAGAACACTTGTCCAGAGAATAGCAGCATCTCACCAAGAGAACTTGTTCTTACCTGCTTGCTCGCAGGTGATGTCTCTCTGCTGGGTTACTCAGTGCCCCACGCTCTTAAAGTCAGTCGTCAGGTGGAGGAGGAGGGCAAGCTTCTCCTCCAATGCAGGCAGCTACACAAACCTGTCCTCTCCTCCAGCCTCAGGAGGAGTTACCCAGCAAAGGAGTTTCTCTGGAAAATTGCAGTTGACTGGGCTGAAGCACTTCTGCCAGGTGTGCCACTGTGCTGCAACCTTATGGTTGGAGGAAGAAAGACTCAAACGTGAGCTAGAAGAAAATCTGAATGAGGAGTTAATTGTTTTTTAAAGCAGATGTTCTCTTGATGTGAAACAAGGAAGGGTGAGTATTTTGAATTTGACTTCAGTGACCTAAAATAATAAAAAAGCAAGAAATTAGGACTTGAAACTATAGTCAAAATTTACATTCTGGGTTATTGTATCCATTAACCCCAAATGGACAAACATCGTGAAGTTCTACTTTTGGTCCAGATATTTGACATCTGGGGACCTACAGCAGACCTGGACAGTTCTAATCTGGACTCCCTTTCACTCAGGAGTATACAAACACAGAGAGAGTCAAGTCCTCCCTCTTCACACTTTCAAAGTACAAGACCATTAAGGAGGTATTATTGCCGCCTTGCCTTAGCTGGAAAACAGAGAACAGGCAGATTAAGTGAATTGGACAAGGACATAAAGGAAATCTGTGGCAGAGCCTGGCAGTGACCCCAGATTTCCTAATGCCTCTCTTTGAACTGCGAGTTACAAGCCCTCCTTCCTTATGTTGTAGCACACAGACCTTTGCATGCCTACTTGCTCTTGCAGTTCTGGGAAGACCCTTGGCTGGTTTTTAATTCACTGTGTAGCTGTATCTTTGCTCGAGGTTAGATATACATGTAAAAGTCTGTCTGGAAATTCAGTGAAGTTGATGAGGATGGCCTTTGCAAGTCCACTCTCCTACTTTTCACTTGCTGGCAATATGTGAATGCCTCAGGACGAGCTGTGATGGTATGTCCCACCAAAGACTCAAAATTACCATCAGTGCATGTGGGATTGTTTACGAATATATGGGCATCTGCACAAATGGGCACTTGCACTTCCAAGTATCTTTCTTTTTTATTAACATCTTCAAATTCCTGTCAGTGTTTAGATGAAACTTGCCATAACAGAGAATCAGAATAAGCAGATGTGCCAGAACAACTCAAGAGAAAACCTCAGTGAAATATAACTTTACGGAAGTGCCTAGGACCTTTGCAAAACAGCATTTCAGTGGTTTGTGTCATTGGCTCTGAGGTTTAATCCAGGTTAATTCCCTTCACACTTACCCAAGACAAATTATTTACATTATTCAAGCAAAGAGAATTCTGGCCCATCTTTCTGTCTCAACATCTGCGTTTTCCTGTAATGTTTGGTACATAGATCTCTAAGGTCTTTACAAAGGAAATAAAATTTCCAGCTCTAGTCTACATGAAATTTGAGTTGCAAAGAAGCAGCAGTGGACCAGAGACTGCCTGGATCTTATTGCGGTGCTTTAAAGAGCATCTTCTCTGCACTTCCAAGGGACTACTTAGTCAAGATTTTCAATGACAAATTGACAATGACAAACCTTCAGAATGGATTTGGTCCATTATCATTCTAGTATTTGGGAAGAAGGAAGAAGATTGGGAAGAAAATACTAGATCCACATGCCTATTAGAGATGTTCAGCTGGTACTAGGAAAGATGCCTCATCATTGCCTGGGTGTAGAAGACAGGGATGCCAGTTGGCTTAGACCTCTCTGTGGCCTTAGCTCTGCCCACATGATGTGGGTGGCTGTTGGGCTTCTGCAGAGGGTAGATACCTGCTCCCAGACATCCACAGAGGAGGGTGTGGAAGTGGAAAGAGCTGCTCGTGGTTGTTGCATAGCTCACAACTGCAAATGCCAGCTCCTGGGCAACAGCTCACGCTTGGGTGAAGCCTGCACTCTCCCACTCACGGCAGTCAGTGATTTCCTTTGAAATGGCTCAAAAGTGTCTTTTGCAAATTGCTCATTAGTGGGTTCTTTGATACCTAGAGTACCAATGAATGGCATCATTCCCACAGTCTACTTGCCATCATTACATTTTCCTCTTCTGTACTTCATCCTTCTCCTCGAAAGCCTACAGGAACAGCAGGAGCTGTTGCAGCAATAGTCAGAACTCCTGAGCTCAGACAAACTGAGTCTGGGACAAGCAGATGTCTAGAAAAACAGGTAAAGTACGAATCACAGATCTTCAAATATGAGCCACGTTTCCCAAGGGTTGGTTTCGGAGATGGCTGTACAGACGATGAACTCAAGGCATAGTGTTGTACATGACTATCAGAATCAGCAGCAAATCTGCACCAGGGATGGACGGCCCTGTATGACCAGAGACAAGTAAGGAGGAACACACTGACATGCACAGAAGTAAGCTTTTTTGTGTGTATATGTCGATAGGTACATGGGAGTTAAATGATATATGTGTGTGAGCATTTATATTTGTGTGTGTGAGTTGGGATGTGCCTGATCCTGCACATCAATGTGTGCAGATGGCAGGAGAGGAAGGGGGACTCCCCAGGCTGCACACCAGCTAAAGTGTGGGCGAGAGTTTGTGGACTGCTACTGAATAGCTTGAGGCATCAAGCCTTAGAATAAACTGTAAGGGCTTATTTCCAGTACAGAGCATTTTCCCCCACTAAGAGTCAATGAAACTATTTCTGCAAACCTCCCTCAGGTACCACATAACAAATGTAACACCAAGGAGACATCGGGGAAGATTTCTGGTCACTCAGACTGTGGTAACTTGGGGAGAAAGCCTAGCCTGTGAAAAGACATCACTTATGTAATTTGCAGAGATACTTGGCTGAATAGCCTCCTGCTTTGCAAGTATTCTTTCAGTTTGCAGCAACATCTTTCTCCACCTCCCTGATTCTTTCACAGGGGCTTGGAAGAGACACAGATTTGCTCCACACCAGCTTTCCTGGCATTATTGCCTGTGGTGACTCCTGGCGGGAGGAGCTGGGAGGAGAAGAGCTCTGAACTGGCCCAGACTGCATCCCCACGCTGCTCCACACCAGGCTGCCGTGGGGATGCAGCACCTGGGATCCTTCTAGCCCTGCTCTCCCCTCCGCACCCCTACCCAAGCTCTGCGGCCAACTCGAAGCTGCCCCTACCCTTGACCTGGGCATGGCCTTCTGACGGGACTTCACTTGCTCTCTGCAGTGCAGGTCCGGACACAGTTTTAGAGCATCTCCTCCAGAAACGGGTCCTCTCTCAGCAGTCAAAGCCAAGCCTCACAGTGCCTCCTGCTGAACCCTGGCATGGCCGGCACCTTGCTCCTTGGGCATCCTGATCCTTCCCGCAGGGACTCAGGCAGTGGGAGGGAGGGAGATTGATAGCAAGGAAAAGCAGCAGATGAAAAGTAAACTCACACTACATAAATTCTTAAATGATTTTTATAAGGACACAACATTGTAACAACTTGCCAAGAACAACACCGAAATTATTTCAAGGTTTCCTGTTTGTTTGTAAAGTGAATATTAAAAGTGCAGGCAGCAGTCTCCCGGTGTTCCCCTGGGAACTGTTAGTGTCCGTAGTAACGAGGTCATTCCTTTTTTATTAGGAGAAGGGTTTCTGTAAAGTTAAATGTGCTGACAGCCTCTTGCCTTTGATGTTGGGTTTCACCTCAGTCCCTCCTGCAGATATTGCTGCTCCTCCCTCGCAAAGACACATCCCTGACAAACAATCTCCCCTCTGTCTTCCCTACTTGTTTGTTTAGATGCATGATAGGCAGCTCTGTTAAAGGGCAGCACATGAAGGCGGGCTGGTGTTTCAGTGGACGGGAGAGATGTGAGAGATTTGGTTGCTGTAATTAAGTCAGTCCTCATTCCCCCAAACTGCCGGGAGTCAGTACCCTTCATTTTATTGACCAGACAGATAATTACAGTCACAAACCCCCCAGTTACAGTTGCACTAAAATTGCGACGGTACCACATTCAGACGAACATGGGACCTGCAGAGCCCCTGCCACAAAGCCCAGCCTGGAGGGGGAGGCGAGGAGGAGTACCCCAGCTCCATGTCTGCTCCTGCAGGGCTCTCCTTGCTCTGCAGCTACAGAAACAAGTCCTTGTCCCCGGCAGACTGGAAAGGCCCTCCCCCAGGATGGCACGCAGGAATCTCTGCTACTGCCCTGTCTCAGTTATCACAGCTCCTGCCCAAGCACCTTCCTTGTCCTGGACAACCCTGCGGAGTGGCCTCCAAGCACCCACGTACTGTGTCTACCTGAGCACAGCCAGAAAGGATGCTAAAATATAGATGGGCTGTGGTTGCTCCACGGTACACCACAACCGGCTGACCTGTGTGAAAGAAGAGACATCTGAGGACAGCATTGAATCACCACTTGGAAGACTCAGTTCTGGGCTCTACCAAAGAGTTTCCCAAAGGTCCCAGGCAAATTAACTAAACAGTCTCCACACTAAAAGCACGGGGTGGCCCCAAAAGCCTCATTCAGCGGCTGCTCAGAGACACGGCCACTGCATGCTCTGTATGTGCACACACCACATCCAACACAAGGCAGCCCGAGTCCCGACCGGCGCCTCAGCACAGCACAGTAACACAAAGAAACTAACATTTTTTTTTTGTTTGAACATTAAACAGGCAACAATGCCCACAAAGTGTATTGTGTGTAGCCACTCCTTAGAGTCGCAAAAGATAAATAATACGTTCATGCTTCAAAGTGAAGTGCACATTGTGTGCACCCAAATAATAAGAAATAATGTGAGTATCCTTGTTCATCATGGACATAGTAGGAAGAAATCAACTTCTTCCCTGGGAACGAGTGCTTAGAAATGATTTATTCACTCTTGGGAAATGAATGCAAAAACCAAGGAGACACTGTTGTGCACTGAAGTGGACCAGAAATTTCCCTGCTCATATTTAACCATAGGATCAAGAATTGCAATTGGGTGGCTGGTGATGGCACCAAAACCACTTCAGCTCTGGGATCAATGTTCAAAACTAACCATGAGCCAGTGATGAAGAAAGGCTGTGACTCCAAGTCCTACCGCTGTTCAGTGGCTGACATCAAACAGGTTGCTACAATTCAGATTCATTTACAGACCACAAACATTTGTATCAGCAGACCGCCAGAAGAGGACCTCCCTGCTGGAGTCAGAGATATCTACAGACTTCTAGCAAATACAACCTAGCAAGCTCGGATCTTATTTCTGGCTCAGTTGCACTTGCTTGTTCCCCTGTTTGCACCAGGCTCTTTGTAACACAGGCAGCTTTCAGAGGGAGGTGGGTCAGTACAAGCCTAAAAGCAAAGATGAGACCAGGTAGTCTAGAGTAAGTAGTTCAAATTCTTGGTGACTGGAGGTCCCAGATTAACAACTGAGAAATAGGAATAATTTTGGCCATGGCACTGTGCTTGAGACTCATTCCTCCATGATCTCAACTTGCACCAGTGGTCTCTTGCCAGGCTCAGCGCTGACCTCCCGGCACTTGGCACGACCCACTGCTCCCAAACACAGCACCACTGAAACAGAAGACAACCTTCCCACGGGAACGCAGCGTGCCAGCACCTGCCTTTCAGTTGGGATGCTCACAGCAGTGGTGTGGGCTGTCCCCAGAGAGATGCAGCCAGGGCAAAGGACTTCCCCCTAAGACAGTCAGGACACGACACAAACCAGAAGCCAACTGTGGCAATGCAGCACCTCTGGGGACGTAGTCCCTGGGCTCTGCCCGCCCTGGCCATGCAAACCCGCAGCTGGTGGCCCTGGCCCTGGCTGGGCTCCCGGGGGTCTGGGCGAGGAGGAAGCCAGGGAGGGGGCAAGTGGGGATGTAGCGGCTTCACCATCCAAGCAGGAAGTGTTAGAGGCGGGATGTTTGCCTAGAGAGTTTATGAGTGACACTTTCCAGCCCCCACGCTCCCCTCCCCTGTGCTAATTTCAAGCACTGGGAACTTGGCTATTACGCTCATTGTTTGCCCTGCTTTGGCCTCTGCTGCCCTTTCTGATGCTTTGTGCCAATTTCCTCTCGTACTTTCATCAGAATTCAATTTCCTCCCAGTAAGTTAACACCAGCCAAACTGCTCATGATTTCTTCTCCCATTGATGGATGAGTCCACGCGGGGTCTCTGCTCCTGTCTATCACAGCCCACCATTACCAAACAGAGTGGCCCACTCCCTCCAACACACTCTTCCTCTCTTCTGTTTTTTCCCTCCCCTCTCCTTCATTTTTTCCCTCACTCCTTCCCTCCCATCCACACACACATTTTCTCCCTTAAACCACTTCTGCTTTTTTTTTGCCTTTTTTTTTTTTTTTTACACTAACACCTCTATTCATCTCTGGGAGAAACATCATTTATTTTGCACTTCCCAGATAATTTACTTTTTTTTCCCTTCTACAGGAATTCTCCATTTCCCTATAAAATGAAAATTCATCTAGAATTACATCTTATGTCATCATTATGTTTATTAAGCGTGGATGATGTATATGAACAGTACTGGCTTGCTGCTGAGTGCTTAATGGTGCATAAGATTAAGCCGAGACTCTCAGCTGTGCTGCGACTCCCCTCCGGTTCCCATGTTGTAAAGGCATGCTGGGAGTACAAGTTCCAAACGGACAACCAGGTGAATACTGCT
>VXBL01003742.1:331131-353631 GCA_013400195.1 Aramus guarauna | reverse complement strand
CATGGTATTTATTTTGCATTTCCCTTTTTGTTCAGTACCTCAGCGGATACAGTGTTTTCTATTTACTGGTAACAGATGCATTCCTCTCCGGGCTGTGCTATATTCCTGCAGCAATTCCATTTCTCTTTGGAGGATTCATTTCTTCCTGAATTCCCACCCCATGCAAAGTCCTTTATCAAGTATAACCTTTCCCAAAGATGCACCATTTGCCAAGTGCATCCTCCAAAGGAGGACTTTGCTGCAGGACACAGGCATTTGACATAATCCCATTTACCTCCCAAATAGGCTGCCCCTTCAGAAAGTACATTCGTCTGCAAGGAACATTTTGTTTACAAGGTTTATTTTGTTAGCAGGTGTATTCCCACTAGTAAGTTTTCCACTGCACCATTTTTTTTTAAAGGTCT
The DNA here is from genome assembly GCA_013400195.1 of Aramus guarauna. NCBI lineage: Eukaryota > Metazoa > Chordata > Aves > Gruiformes > Aramidae > Aramus > Aramus guarauna. Next base: position 353,227 of record VXBL01003742.1, on the reverse strand, counting down.
TGTTTGGTAGCCAGATAGCCGAGACTGCCTGTGATAAAGCCAGCACAAGTGATTAATAGCAAAGTCTCTGCCATTTTATTATTAATAGCAGTGTGTTGACTCAATTAAATCCAGCCTGCTTTTTTTGGCAGGCCTTTGCAATTATACATATCATTATGGGCTGCAGCCCAAATGCATCCTGGGAGTAGACCAGAACTCCACATTAACTTTTTCTGGCTCTCTCTTTGCAGGTTGGCCACTGTAACATGTGGGCTATAACCAATCCGGGCTGCTTCGGGGATGGCAGAATAGAGAAAGAAGGACAAATGGCAGAGGTGAGGATCACACCTAGAAAGGGCATGCTCCCCCACAGCCATAAACAGCCTGGCAAGCACATTCTGGATCCACCCCTCCACACTGAACCCCATAAACACAGTGTAATGTGTCTGGACAGTACCTGTTACCGGCAGGGGTGATTTTCCAGCACGCTGAGGGGAGTGTTCAGTAATCCCTTCCAAAACAGACTTGCAAGCAGCTTGGCCTGGCTTGAAGAGGCACTGAACTGAGGTTCAAGCCTTTATTGTGAGACAGGCTCCAGCAACTTGTGTTTTGTGGTGGTGAGAGACTCATCTCCTAGTAAAGCTGGGATACCCCAACTCAACGTACCCCATGGCACACTGTAGGCATACTCTAGTGCTGGACACACTGCCCCTACCTTTTGAAACATCCCAACTAGTTGTGGGGCTAAGGCAGATGACCAGGACAGAGCCAAGTTCATTTCTCAGCACTGATATGGACTCCATGTGTCATTGCATACAAGTCCTGGGGCATTTTCTGTAGCCTCACAACTCAAGAGATCCATGAGTCATTTAGATCACTTGTTATGTGGGAGCACCAAGCTGGGGTGCCTAAATGGTCAATGGGGAAATGCAGAGACAAGGGTAGGTTGCCTTACCTTGAAGGAAGCCAGATTCTGGGGGCCCTGGACAGCTAGTGAAGTGAAGCACTGGTGGTTTCCTCACGGCCTTTTGTGACATCCCATCCATAAAATGATGACCTGTTAATTATGGGAGAAAGCTCTTTTTGGACACAAATCTCACTGGACTTGTATATGCAGAACCTAGCACAGTGAGAGTCTGATCGAAGCTTTAGGCCTTGCCATCACTCAGGTAACAAATCACAGTCATGAAGTGCTGGAGGAACCAGGTCTGGCCCCTTGCAAAAGCAGCATATGTTGCCCAGCAGCACTGACCCATCATTGTCATTTGCAGACTGGGTGGGCTTCATCTTCCTGCAACCTGCTAACTAGAACTGGCAACTGCCATTATATCCTCTAGCATGCATACGATCTATAACACCTCTCATAATGACTGCTGGATTTTTCTTCCCAAGCCCTCTGCTCTCTACAGCTGCAGATCTGGATTCTTCTTTTCAATGGAGCCTGGAAATGTCCCACCTTGCTGTAGGCACCCAGGACACCACTCCTCTTCCTGCAGCATTAGAGGAGATCCCACCAGCCACAGCTGAAGCCCCACCAAAACCAGTAGGTCCCATTTCCCATTACCTCAACACAGGGAGCTTTGCAGCTGAAGGCTCTTTCCAGCTTGTGCTACTTCATCTTCCAGAAGCCCATTAAGACAGGAAGGCACACTGTGCTTCCCATCCCAGCTTGGCCTGTCTCCATCCTTGTCATCCATCTGGTTTATTTGCTGGCATCAGACAATCCACAGCTGTGGGGCTCTTGCTAAACCAGGGTGGAAGAGTTTAAGCACTTGGCCTATAATCTCCTCCTGGTGCCTGCAATGCCTTTGTGGAAATAATTCTGCTGCTGGACAAGGGAGTGCAGAGGAGCTCTGCTGCCGATATTCCCCTGTACAGCTTTCAGGAGTTGCAGAGAGGACTTCATTTGTACCCAGCTCCAGCCATTGATGAAGCTGATAGCTGCAGAGTGGGACTGCAGCACTGAATATGGGTAACAGACTGTGTGTGTCGCACAGATCTATAGATCTAAGAGATCTGTGGCAGTCTTCAAGGAAAGTTCCCATCAGTCTGTGCAGACGTTTAGCTCCATAAGCCCCTTTTGGCTGTCCCAGAGAAGGAACAGTCCAGTTAGCACCCACAACTGAGCTTTCCCTTGTGAAAGGGGAGGATGCATTGCTATTTCTACAGATCCAGATGGTGGGTGGCTTCCCACCATCACCACCCTTGCTTCTTCTGTCCCAGAGGGTGGATTTCCCAACCCAAGGCCAAGCTTTGGCAGGAAAGGTCTCCAAACTCTCGCCTCCCTTTCTGAGGGTCAAAGCAGAGCTTGTGAAGAGTGAGTGCCTCCCTGAGGAACCTCAGCAACATGAGCAAATGCCACCTGTGAAAACATTGAGTTCAATTACCCTCAATATACCTGGGAAAGACCGAGGGAGTTCCGGCAGCCAGGACAGGATGCACACATAGCAGTAGGGAAGAAGGGACCAGGAAGATTGGTGGAGGTATTTGAGGGTTTTGTACAACCTGTGTTTCTTCCCAGACAAAAGAGGCTGCAGATCCATGGCTCTGGCTTACAGGAGTGCCTCTCCCAGCAGTATGCCTGCTTTGCCCATGCCTGTAGCTCTAAGAAAGACAAACACACACAAGTCTGGTCAATGGTCTTCAGAAATCTGCTTAAAGAAGATGTACCCTTCGTGGACTAGGTGGACACAGCAGCCACGTCCACACAATGATGGGACAATGCCACTTAGATTCTTAATATATTTTTAGGCAAAGACATTTGTTCCATTCCTGTTTCAACAGAAATCTCATTTTAATTTTTAGATATATGGCACTGACCATCTTTGAAGCTGGGCAGAGGAAAAAGACCTTTTTTTGCAGGATATTAGAAGCAATAGTCAATTTTCTTCCAAACATGTATGCTTTCCCCACTAAGATATAAACCAGACCCAGATTCACCCATGTCTAAAACATGGGAGAATGGGACTCAAACATCATTCTAGAGAACCCAGCCACAGTCCAGCACCCAAAGTTTCATTATCTAGAGCAACATCACATCTCCCACTCTAGACATGGGGCTACTGACTTGCAGTGTGATGTCAGCAGTTCTCTCACTTCCAGGACTTTTTATTTTTAAGGGCAATGCCAGACATTCAGAGAAGCCAAAGTTCTCGAGCCCCCTGGTAATAAACCAGAATGCTTATTACCTCAGTAAGTCTGCCTTCCTCTGAGACTTCCCTTAACCCCAGGATGAGCGACCACCAGAGAGGAGATGATCAGACATTTGCAAGGGCTGTTTCTGTCGCCCCAGGACCAGTTAGTGGGAACCGAGCTGTTACTGCTTCTCTGTTATCAGTTACGGCAGGAGCTTCCTTGCCTTGTGGCTGAGGCTGCGTTGTACCAATGACTCACAGAACATAACTAAACCATGTAAAATGTCATCCTGTGTTTGCCATTAATAAGCTTTCAATTAATAAATTTCCAAGAATACCCCAAGCCTGAAACTCAGCGCTGTGCTGCCTAGCAGAGCCAATCAGGGCACTCTCAGAGTCAAGCCACAATTAAGTAGTTTTGCTTTCCAGGAAAGATCACTCCTTGCTGCTGCAGTTGAAAAACCCCGACCCCAGCACTTATACAGACTGCACTGCTCCATGTGGGATAAGATCTTCTGTGACTTAGAGGATCCCATGAAAGCTTTCAGAATGGGTGCAAACTTTTCATTTGTAAATATCACAAGACCTTATTCTGCTTACTTGCTGGTGTAAGTTACCTACAGATGTACATGCTGTTGATCAGCTGTAAAAGCAGGAAGACAAGAACCACATCTGTGTTTAGGAGGGTCATAGTCAAAATCAAATGCATTCAAAATGACAGGTACTGCTGCGATGCCAGCTGACACCAGATCTTCCACCACATATGCAGTTTTTCAATACTCAATGTATACAAATGAACTTTTTCCCTGTTCTCAGCACAAGCATACAGGAAACCACGGGCAGATTTAGGCTTGCATCAAACACACATCAACCTTTCTGAAGGCAGCTCTAAAACGCATGAGGACGTGACCTAGGCCATGTGTATGCCCCTCACGCACATAAAGGCAAAGACAAGGAATGCAATGTCACCCACCCGGGCCCTGCACCCTCTGCTCCCAGCACACAGCTCACCTTACCTGGAGGAAAATATTCCTCTCTCTGGTATGCAAAGCCACTCAGTATCCCCAAAGGCACCCTCTCTCACAGACACACAGAGCAAGGCATCTTCCTTATTTCTGCATCACTCATGCAACTCCTTCTCTGTGCCTACAGTCATACACAATCTCTTGCTGTACAAATCTATGTCCACAACATACACACCTTCAGTAAGCAGGCATGCAGGCAGACGTGCTCGCGCACACACACACACCACCCCCAGGAGGAGCTCCAGGTATTGAGAGGTAATCCTCCCGGCTCAGAGAGCGTAGTGAATGGAATAATTAATTTTCTGACGAGCATGAATATCACGCAAAAGCAGCCACCCGGATATGGTGGAATGTTTCCAGCCAATATCCATGCAATCCGGATATTTGGATTCACCCATCCCCAGCTTCTGCTCTCAGCAGTGCTGATGGCAGCAAAGCTAAGCTTGCTGCGCTGGTTGGGAAGGCCTCCTGGATCTGGCTGCCTGGCCTGGATGGTAGAAGACAGCTCAACTGCTGGGCACAGCCCTCTCCTCCTTACCACCAAAGACAGAGACCTTGCCAGCTCCCATCCCTCAACCTACTGCTCCCACATGAAATTAATTGTCCCCCAACACCCACCCCTCACTCTGGTCTATGGGACAGGGGAGAGAATTGAACAAGCAGCATCAGTCTGCTCAAACCTGACAGTCCTCCCTGGTGCAGAATTAAGGGCAAGTCTCTGCTGCAGGGACACTAATTCTCTAGGCTACAAATTGAAATTCTACCAGCCCTCAGTTTCCTTCCATCTTGACTTAAGTCAACTTGCTCTCCTCCATCTTACAAAGAAGGGTGAAAATACTTGTGGAGAGCAACTACAGACCCTAATCCTAGGGGAGAGAGGAAAAGGGAGCTTAGAGAGGGACAAAGGATGCTAGGCAGAATGGTATTCTTAGACAGCAGTTCAAATTGCACCCAAAACCAGAGGATTCCCAGTTACAGAGCTATGATGCTCCTAAAGACTAAGATATACAGCTATTTGCTTCTGTACAAATATTCACCCAGTGTTGCTTTAGCATAATTGACCAGTCTAGGCAGAAACAGAAAGAATGAGCTTACCATGCTGGAGATCTGAGTCCCATTCCCAGGTCTGCCTTCAGCTTTTCATGTGATCAGGGGCAAGTCACATCTGTTCCACAGCTGTAAGATTAACACAAAAGTACTTGGGTTGTCTGTTTTGCCTGACCACCAAAGACATCACAATCTCATCAAGCACTCTGGTCAAGAGCTAGACCAAGACAGCACTAGTTGCCTTATAATAAAAGGATCCCTTGCTGCTGTAGCAAAAGCACAGGCATGTGTGGCTAGAGACTCATGGATGTGGTCATTTCCACATTCCCCAAGATGCACGTGTGTATCTGTGCTCCTTGCATGGTGCCACATGTGTCACATCGGCAGCCTCTGCACACATCCCACCTCTTAAGTGCTTCTATCTTGGAATTCACATCAGAGGAGAAAATACCTGGCACAACTCTTTACCAAAGACCTGAGACCAAGAACTTAATTGTATACTTTTAGAGGGGAATTTGCTGAGGATTTTGGCAAGAGTTCAAATCTGAGCCAAACTTCAATGTGATAAAGTCAATTTTCCACTGTGTAGGTTGGGTTCTATCAACCTTCTGTTCTGATCCTTCCTGGTACACTTGGATTTTTGAATTTTTTCAGCCACAGTTGTGATGCTTAGAAATAGTGCCTGGCTCTTACTGGGAACCGGCAACTTTAACACTCCTTTGTACATATGAGAAATCTCTTAATCTTCTTCTCTTTTTCTCTAAAAGAAGCTAGGAAAAGAACTCAGGGGAAATATCTCACTGTAAAATTGATGCTTTCAAGTAAAAGCAGAGTCATGAAATGAAAAGCTAAAGGTCCTTAGTCATGCTGAACTTGTCTTTTCAGCTTTTGGGGTTGTTTGCCATCCACAAGAGCTCAGTATGTCGCTATTTATATTTGCTAATAGGTCCTAGAAAAGAGAGAAAGGATTGTTGTGTAAGTCATTGCCCCAGTCCAGAGTACGTTGGGAAATTCCCACAGATATATACAATACAGAAGCAACCAAAGACATCCAAATATCTGCCTAGTAAAAGATACATCTAGCTTTTCAAAGAGTGACATACCAATGTGATGAGGAATTAGTCAAAACCCTGGATTAGATCTGGGTTCAAACTCCACTTTCCTAATGTGACTTCTCAGCCTTGCATGGCTGGGCTGAGGCTGCTGTGCCGGAGACCCTGGGATTAAAAAAAACAAAACCACACACACCACAGGTGGTTTTCAAGACTACCAAAAGGGCTTAGGCGTGCAAGTCAGTGAGATGTGTGCTCCTAAGTCCCTCCGCTGCTTTGGAAGTCTTCCAGCCCTAGGACTTAAATAAAAACCAGAGGCTGCTAGGCCAATGAAGCCTAATTTTTCCATCTCCTGTTTATTCTCTGGTTTCACTGTAAAGCATTGATTTCACATTCCGGCCTCTTTCAGCTATGCACATACATTTCATATATAGGCAAATATATACAGACAGACCTAGGCATGGGAGCGTGCTCATATGTGTAAAGCAACTGGGTATTTACAAGATGTTTCTAAGGTTATAATATACATTGCTATTATGAACTGCTTCATTAACCTGTCAATCAGATTGTTTTCTCTCTTTCACCCCTCTTCCGTGTTACTCTGTGTTTTGAAAGTGAAGCGCATGTATGTGTCAAGTGTATTATTTCAGACAGCGCAGACACACAGACACACATGGACACACACACAGAAACTAATACAGTTTCATTGCTGCCTCCCCAGGAGCTTGGCTCTGGTCTACCCTCTGGACTTTGCTAGCCATGGAGATGCCTCACACAGTCATTTATCACCCAGCCCCTGGCCAGTGGCACCGGGGTCCCGGCGTTGCTTCCCCAGGCAGCCTGGCTGCTGCGCTGGAGGAGGGGCCTGGCTGCAGCCTGTTTGCAGTTTGGAAGCACTGCTGATGGGCTAGTCCCCAATAAACCCCCCAAAGTGCTGATGTGCTGAAAGCAGCTGACACTGATGGATCTGCTCTCATCTTGCCTTTCAGTCCTGCTGCAAGAGAAGAGAGAGAGGAAGAGAAACAAAGGCAGAGATTAACTCTTTTGTCACAGAGCTCTGCAGTTTTACAAGGCAAGATAAAGCTGCTGTCCAGGTTGGGTGCAGATGGGACCAGCTCAGCACAGTCTGTCTGATTCTCTATGGAGTCCAATGCAGGAGAAAAAAAAAGCCTGAACTGCACAGTGATTTACTGACAGGGCCAGTGCTGCCTAACCGAGCCTTCTAACTTTCCTTGCGGTTGCAACCACAGCCAGGGAGACTGGCAGGGATGTCTGGACGTGGTCCTGAGCAACTGGCTCCGTGTGGTCTTGCTTGAGCAAGGGTTGGATGAGACAACCTCCAGAGGTCCCTTCCCACCTCAACCATTCTGTGATTCTGTGATTCTCCCAGACCTGCACACCAGCCGTTAAACCAACAACACTGCTTGCACCCACACTGCTTTAAGCACAACAGACCGTAGGTACACCCAGACAAATCCACCCAGTCGGGTTAACACACACAAGTGCAGCCCCTTGAGGCGTGACACGCGCTGCTCAGCCAGCAAGGCACACTCCCGTGGATGCAGGCTCAATAAACACGGACATCCAGGTGGATTCATACGTTCCTTTGAATGAAATCGTGAAGTAGATTTTGCATGTCCGTGATGCCAGGCATCAGACTCCTCAAATCAGGTCTCAAGCTGCCACTTGTGATACCCCTTCACAACAGGCAGTCAGAATATTTTAACGTAATTGCATTTAAAAAACTAAGTTTTACCAAAATTGAGCTATTTGAGGTGCTGGATCCATTTAGATCAACTTTTTCCTGAGAATATTGCAGTTGCCAGGGGCTCAGATATGAACACCCAGATTGCATTTCGATGTCATTCATCCATACAAGAAGTGTTTGGAAGGTTTCCCTCTTCTCTCACTGTGCTAGAAAGAAACTTCAGCAGCTGCCAAGGAGCAGCTCCTCTCTACAAAGGTCTAACAACGTATCCGCACGGATGTGGCTTTTCCCCACACAGTCACAGACAGGGTTCAATGTAAATACAGCTAGAGGTACACTCTGGCTCTTTCAGTGCCTTTGCACAGCTGTATTTAGGACTGACAAATGTCATAGGTACAACAGGACCCCAAATCCTCACATACCCCAGCCATAGGACCAAAAGCACTCAGAAAGGCAGACTGCGTCACATTAAGCCTGAGCACGCAAGCAGATATTAACACTCTTAGCAAAAGAGAAACAATAATATTAGTGCTAAGTGTTACTAATAAAAATGTTCTTTCTACCTATGGCAAAAATCATTTCAGGTTTAACTTTGATTTTCATTGATTTGGAGAGAGGAGGAGGGATACTTTTTCTAGGTTCTTCTCAAAAAAAAAAACCCAAATCTAAATCCATATTTAAAATGTGATCATTTTCCAGTTTCAACAGAAACATCCAAATAGCATCTTTTTAAAAAAAAGTTCAGATTTTTAAATCAAGAAAAAGTCACAAAAAAAACATTTTCTCATTGGGGACCGCTGCCAAGCTCTAACGCTGCACAGCTCTAATTCTTGCCTGGACTTTTCAAGCCTTGTTTGTCCTGCATTTGTGTTGCACAGTTCACAAGTATTCCCAGCAGCTTCAGGCAAACCAGTCACTGGGTAAAGGACAAAATAGCATGAATAAAGGGGGCAGGAGCCAGCCCCAGCTGAACATTGGGGATGTTTTGGGGACTATCAGGACTGGGGCCGCATAGCGCCGAGCCCCATGCAGTTTTACAAACACACAGAAAGCACCTGTCAGATCTGCAATCCATCCATCATAAAGCGCATCAATACAGACAAGTACATTACACTTGGACATGGACACACTCCAAAACACAGACACGTCACCACAGCGAAAACTCCTGCTCTCACATACACTTCACTGAACATGCAATCCTTCCTGAAACGCAAACAAGATCTGCAAGCCAACAAACAGAAAATGGGGCCTGGGGGGGGAAAAGTCTTGAGATTTTAATTTTTTCTTTTTAATTCCTAGAGAAAAAAGGGCCTTTTTAATTTTATTTTTTTTTTTAAGGCAGTATTTCCTGAGGAAATCTCGACATGGTATTTGCCGCATCTTTTCTGGTTTTGTCTATTGCCCCACATTTTCTTTTAATGAAAAATTCTAAAAGCTAAATCAGACTCCCAGAGTCTAAAAGGGGCCTGCAGAATACTGCTCCTGTCTAGATGATGATTTAAAATGAAACCTGAAGTAGAGGGTCTGTTCTAAAGCCTGAAAACAACTTTGAAATTTCAAAGTTTCCCACCACACACAAATAACAAAAAATCGTGTCACCATGTCAAATGCAGACAGTCTAGGAAACAAGCCCACCAAGGAATTATCGATCATCTCTTCACATGTCCTTAATAAAATCTTGGTCTAAAAATCTATCCACAATGTGCCGTCTGACACACACTGAGATGAAATATGGTCTGTGCTCTTGGCATCTAACACTCTGATGAACCATTTGTGAAATCTCTGCAGAATTTCACATTCTCAGTAGCATACTTTTCTAGGGGAGTGTTTTTCAACTTTAATTTTATCTATGGGCTTTTAAAAAAAATATAAAAAAGATCAGTTTCTGAAGAGCTTCAAAAACAATCTGCAGATTGTTGTACAGCTGGTTTGAACTTGCCTTTCTCTGTGGCTTTTGCAGACTCACTTAGGAACGGCCCAAGGTTGCCAGGGGGTCCTGTGGACCCTGAAACCACTATCTGCTGCTGTAAGGAAGCGCTACATGGACTGTTTGAATTGCAGTCATGGAGGTTTGCAGTGCCAGGGTTAGCTAGCCCCTGGCTGTAAACACCTCTGAACAAAACCTGTCTCCCTCTCCATCTCAGAGCACTGACAGCACTGAGAGGTGCTTAAGCGGGACACTTGAGCAAGCACCTGCCTTCAAGCACCTGAGGAGTGCTGGCGGTGCAGTGAATTCCTCATGTGCTCCAGGCCGGGCATGTGCGTAAGCTGTGGAGAAGTGGAGCCCTAAGCAGCCACTGACCGCAAGTGCTGCCCAGCCGCCGGAGCCCTGCGCCCAGGGAGAGCACCCGAACAGAAGAAGACTTAGCTCCCCGCCCCATGCACCCACCTCAGTGCCCTCCACCCCCAGTGAGGCCACAAGGGCCCATTTATTCTAAGATATGAAATTTGTGTTGTTTCTTTATTGTGCTTTAATGAAACCCTGTTTATTCTAAGCTTTTAATTCTTTCCATCTATTATGTTTAGACAACTCATTAACAATCATTTGTTATCATTAGACTTCAATTTTAAGCTCCTTTTCCCAGAGGAGGCAACGCAGTGCTTTAAAACATATTTGCATCATAAACAATTTCAGGGCCCCGTGTGCCATCTATTACCCTGGCCTTTCCTCCCTTCTTACCAGCCCTTCTGCTTAGCCGGGCAGGAAGGTGCTGAAAGAGCCTTGCTGAGATAGATTTTAGCCAGGTCCAGGGTAATGCGGGTTTCCCCCAGGCCTGGAGCCACAGAGAGTTCTGCATCAGGACAGCAGCCTGGTGCATTAATAGCAAACTCTCGAAATTCCAGCTTGTGTAATGGTGAGCTGCTCTTTCCACTGGGATTAATGACTACATGCTGCAGCTGAATTCATTAGGGCCTGTTAAAGATAGCATGCTAGCCTGGGATAATGCGTGGGCCTCATTCTGCTCATTTATGGTTGTTCAGCTCCACTGGATTTAGTGAAGTCATTCCTGATTTGCAGCAGGGTCCCTCGTGTGCATGCTAGATAAGCACTACGTCACACTTTGCATTCATTGACAGTTCCCAGCGGGCAAAAATCTGATCCCTGATATGTCGTGTAAATCCAGATCAACATTCACTGAGGCTGCAAGGCATCCCTGGGATATGCAGTGGCATCAGCATGCATGGAGTGTGGCCTGCATGATGAAACTTGCTCTGGTAGAAGGGAGGTCCCTTAAGTTGTATGGAAAGCAGGAAAAGAGTTGCCTTTCCCCTCCCACTTTTTCAGATTTTTGCTTGGTGCTGTATTTATTGTATGCTGCTCATCACCAACCCTGACCAATAAAATGCAGAAGAAAAAAAAGAAATCACTAACCTGGAATGTTTTAAGGCATGTTTTGGTCTCCAGAAATCTCATTCTAAATTATGGTAGAAAAATGTTGGATGTGCCAGCCATGTCCACTCTTTCCTACATCCTGGTGAGCAATCCAGTGACACATTTGTTTAGAAGTTTATATCTTATTAGTACCATTTCTAGATCATCGCTGTCAGTGCCAAGTATTGTGCTGGTGCTAATGCACTGTCATTGTTGTCTTGATACCCTGGGATTTGGCTTTCAAAGCTCATCTGGTGGTGCTACCTTATGTCCAGTAACATGACAGAATGCACATTTTTGAGCTATCATGTTTCACTACGGCCCCTGCACTCTTGAATAGCAGTCCAAAAGAAAATCACTGCCCAAAGGCCCTGGTTCTGCATAGCTCTAAGCTTGTGCTCAGCTTTAAAGACTTGAAGGCCATTCACAGGGCCTTTCACTTGTCCAAAAGCCCCTTCACACCACCAAGTGCAAAGGAGGTGCTGCACGCAGTCAGATTTTGCTGGCCAGGGGAACAGCAGGCTGGACCGCCACACCTATTATAGCTTTCCATGTGGATGCCTGTGCCTTAAGAGAAGATGAAAAAACTCTATATGTAATTTTGTGGACTGTTCATGGAGCTTTTACACCTCTGATGAACTCTATAGCCTGTGCTAGAGATAATGATGATCCCAGCTGCAAGGCTCCGCCCTGCATGCTAAGTAAATTCCTGTAATTTTCTGTCCTTCCTATTGTTATTCTGATCCAATTAAAGTCATTGCAGTTAAGTGAAAAGTCATGATTGGCTAATTGGATTTGGTAAGGCAGAATACCCATCAGGGGCCAGCTTTAATTTAGGTTTCCTTAAATTTTCTAAAGCCACTTGCAGGCTGGAAGAGGGAAGCTCCATCCTTGGTTAGCTCCAGCTCGGAGAAAAGGGATTAGATAGTTGCTGAGTGAGCTCCCTGCTGCCTCGTGTCCATGGAGCTTTCCAATTCCAATGCCTGCGTCAGAGTCTTTCTTTTTTTGGAATCTGCCTGCTGCAATGGTCTTTCACATATTTCCCACATACTCCTTCTAAGTCTCTTGTCGTCAGTCTGGTCCTGCACCATTCACCATCTCTCCTGCTTTCTCCAAATATCAGTGCAGCCTCCTCCCCAAAAACAGGGTCTCCCATGTTTTTAAGAGGTACTTCTGTGCAAGTCATGTCCATGACTGGACCTGCACTCCTGGATGTGAGACATGACTCAAACTCTTCTGAAGTCAAGTGGAAGTTTTACCATGATGGTTGAAGAGTTTCAGCACATGGAGAGCTCTAAACACTTCTCCAAATGCCGAGTGGCCAACTCCTTCCAAGTGCCCTAGATGCAGACCCCTGGGGCTCCAATTATGCAGTGAGGTGAATACAATAAAAGGTCAGTTTCCACATGTATTTGGAAGTGACCAGAAGCCTATCTGTGACATTTCCAACATAAGCCATTGAAAAAAGGTGTGCCATATCTGCTAAAACCAGAAGGTTCACTGAAAGTCATTAAAATACTTCATAATATCATAGATCCTGAGTACCTTCTGAATTTTAAGCTTCTAATAAGTTCTCAGGCTATTTATTCTGATTTAATGCCCACCTTGGGCATGGAAACATTGAAAAAATAACAAGCTGAAAGGACAGCCAACAATGTCATATGTGCACCTGATTCTAAAAGCTGGGAGTTTCAGAAACTCAGTAGTTTTCATGAAACATACAATAAAAATAGAATAGAGGCACAATAAGCCACTTGCATAACAACAGTAACAATCAAGAAATGTGTCCTAACAAACATTAACAAAAGTAAACAATAGTTGAGATGGAATCTAAATTGCCGGTTTCAGGACACTTTCAAAATACCTTTATGTTTTTTGGATTGGTGCCTGCTCCCCTCCTTTTAAAAAAACAAAACAAAACAAAAAAACAAAACAAAAACAAAACAAAACAAAAAAAAAAAGAAAAAGATCATGCCTGAGCATTTAGAAAATCCCAGGTATTTCCAATCTTGCACCCAAAACACAAGACTTTCAAGATCACTGGGCACGCTATGAAGAGATAAGGGAGATCAGCCAAAGAAACAGATCCCTTCCCTCCTACCTGTTGCATTTTTTTAAATGAAATCATTATTTTTACTTTGTTTACAACTGTGGTGGAAATATGCTCCCTGTCCCACTATTTCTAACCCCCTTGGGGATTTTTCAAAGCTCATTTCAAATGAGTCCTTTTTTGCAAGTGTGGCCCTTCCAGCCAAGGATGTTGCTACTGAAAAATCTTTTGTCTTCATCACTGCTTTTACACAAATGTCTAACACATGCTTCCTTCCTATGGTCTTGTCAGTATTGGACCACAAGCCAGAAATTGCCAGGACCCAAGTTACCAGCTCCACCTGATCTTGGCATTGACTGCCTTTCAGAATCTGGCCCCTGAGGCTTCACAGTTGGCTCTTGAAAAGAAAAAGGGCCCCTCCTTAAAATCACAGTCCGTGCAAGTTTGTGTCTTCCATGAAAATTAACATGCTGGACAGCAGATGGGACAAACACATGCTAGAGGCCAGATCCTTATGTTGGTTACACCAGCATCATCTGTAAATTTGAGGGAACAAGGGCAAACAATGGAACTAGAGCAATTTACATGAGCAGTAGGTCTGCCCTCCTGCTGACTAACAGTAACAGTTTGGATTTTCAGGCAGGGAGAGAGAGAGAGAAATAAATACCTTTATCCAAAATTCCAGCTCACTACAAAGCCTTTCTAAGAGGACCCATGCTGTGATATTTCATATCTGATTCAGATGCTTTAAAAAAAAAAAAAACCAAAACCAAACAAACCCACAAAAAACCCCCAAACCAAACACACACACAAACACACACCCTGGCAGAAAAGAAAAAAACAAAACCCTAACCCAACAACGTACCATTTTGCCAAGCAACAGGCTCCACAACCACTTTTGGAGAGCCACGCTGCCCCTAGAGATACAAAGGTGACTTAATTTTCCCCTCTCTGCTCCCAGTGCTTGATTTAGACCTCCTAAAAATACTTATTTATGGTGAAAATAATCATGGTGCATTCTCATTGAAGTTTCTGGCAGCATCCTGCAAAAGAGCACCTGCCCACAGTGTTCAAACAGTACACGGAAGAAGGATGCATGACACTTTGCAAATGGAGCGCTTCCTCCTTGGAAAGCCTTGACCCCTTTGAATGGAAGACCCAGATCCTGAACCAATTTCCTCCCCCCTGCCCAACTCTCTCCTTGATTCTTGGCCACATTGATTTTGAGCACACTCATTCCCTCTTACCATTTCTTTTTGATGTTTTTTGCCTGGCCACTCTGGAGGCCAGAAGGGCCATGCAACTTTGTGGTTCTACCCAAGTCCCCCTTTTCTCCTCAAGTTCTCACACGTTCTTCTCTTTGGGATGCAATGTCTTCAGTTCCTTCCACTCAAATTACATGTGATCACTGTCCATTTATTCCTTTGCACTTTTCAAAGGGAATTGGCACTTAACTTCCCGAGGATGCTGTGCAAATTCCAGCTGGACACTAGGAGCAGCAGGGATTATCTGCCTAGATAGTCAGACCTGAGAGACACTCATGGATTTCGGACAACAGTGAATTCAGAGTAAGCACCTCCGCTTTTGGATCCTCCAGCAACTGTAGCACAAAGATTTCTGTGCTCCCAGGTCAAACGTGTCTCCTTCATGGACAGGTTCTCTGGACACATCTGGCACGTTATCAACTTAATTTCCATTGAGCTTGATCCAATGTTCATCAAAGTCAATAGTGACATTTCCTGGGTCATGCCAGAGGTCCAGTAATGCTCCATACCTTCCCATATGTAATCATTTAATTACCTCCCACTAATTACCTCTGCAGGGAGCTTTAGGATGTTCAGTCTGCAACACCTCTTCCTGATGCTCCCTGAATCAAGCCTTTGCGCAGGAGAAGAGGACTGGCCTGACCCGTGTTATAGGAAGGGTTCTGGCAGGCCCATTATTGACCCACAGGAGGCTCGACAGCAAGCAAGGGGGAAATATATTGAGCATTACTTCTCTTGATCAGGATCTATTTACTGAAGACTCTTTGGAGCAGGAAACTCTGGTCACATCTATGTGTACATACATGTATGTCTGCAAAGACAAACAACCCCAAAGGTCAAAGAGGACTGCTACTCTAAAAAACAATAAGGCTCTCAGCTCAACTTCAAGGAAGAGGCAAAAGCAAATGATCAGAGAGAGCGAGAAAGCAAGAGAGACAGAGATAAAGAGAAAAAACCAAGGGGAAGATGATTTTCTATCAACAAAACAGCAGGGACGAATTCTAGTTCATCTCATCGAAAACGTCTCCTTCGTGTGCAAACACCGCCTGGAGCCAGCACTAATCTCCCAGATTAAAGCCTTTTAATAGCAATTAGTCCTCTCTGCACTAACCCACTGGACACTCCACTGCATATTTGGGAAAGGGGGGAGGCTGGAGGGAGTGTCACCAACAGTTTAACTCATAAGTGCCCTGATGTGTCCAAATGCCTGTCTTACACACACACATTTGTGCATAGGCCAGGACATCATGGCAGCGAAATGTGTTTGGACTGAAGCAGAGCATGGGATCACAACAGCAAGATCTGTTGGTTGCATGTGCAAATACTCAGGTGAGTTGGATCAAGCAAGGCAGAATTTCAGAATGGCACCATGACAAGCCAGAAGCGCTAGCCAGGTACAGTCAGAAGCACTGACCTACCACCAGCTCCAAGGGCTATCCCAGCTGGCAACAAGAGACAGCCACAGGCAACAAGATGTCCTTAGAGCTACCTTCATGCTACCAGCCTGCTGAAGCAGCCTTGGTACTGCTCCTCCCTAAGACACCTTCCACCATCCCTGGAGGAAAGGAGGAGGACAGATTTTTTTTAATTGTTTTTGGTTGGTACATCTCTGTATGCCGTCCAAGGCCTTGTGTGACCTCTCTGTGAGTGTTTACAGGAACCACGAGCTGGTGCCCCATCTGGGTCTGGCAGAGGGAGCAGCTCCCACCTCCTGCACAGGATGGGAGGGAGTCAGATCACTACACCAAGAAACCCAGGTCCTACAGAAAAGGACCTCAGACTGCATACCAGCCCTCATTAATAAACTGAGCAGCTTGGCTGAAATGGCTGAGAGAGGGAAGAGGAAAGCCGAGGACACTGGTGTGAAACAGCAGTCTCTGCACAGACACTCTGAACTTCCCAAATGAAAAGCCAAGCAGAATTTCTTGGAAGAAGCCACATCAGCTGCCCTTTGAGCTATTAGACCACACAAACAGGACAGAGAAAAACCTTCCATGAGGTGACTGTAGGGAGGGGAAGGAAAACTACCCTGAGCCATTATTATCCTCTCCCCCACGAGCAGTGGGAGCTGCCAGAACCCCTGCACAACCCTGTGGTACCCCCCGCCCTGTAACACACATACACACACAACATCCATAGGGGTAGTGCAATTACTATTCAGGCTGGGGGCTGAAGATAGTCTCCTGGCCCTTCTTCTAATGTAAGGTTATTGTAATTGATATGAAGGTAATTGATAATGTGTTACGGTGAATAATGTCTTCAATTTTCTGCTAAATCCCATTTTTGTAGCCATCTGGGCTCCTCCAACTGCCCCCCTGGGACGCAGAGTAATAGATAGTAATTATTCTCAAGTCATTTACTTTTTCAAAGTGTTTAGTGCTTATCTGTTTTACAATTAAAATGGAAACGACCCTGATTCACTTCCTTTCTTTTTTATTTAAATAGCATTCACACACACACACACTCTCCTACACGCACTGGAGCCTGGAGGGTGTGTGCCTGTATGTGTGAGTGCATGTGTGCGTGCATATTATTGTCATACAGAAAAATACAGGACAGAGGGGTGTAGTTCATCATGCACCTTCACTCTGAGCCGCTGTGAGAGTACAATCACACAACACTAAGAAATACAAATTGTGTTCCTTTCCCCTGTTTGTCCCCATGGTGACGCGCAGAGTGAATGCCTCAAAACACCCCACAGAAACACCCCTGGGGAGGGACGAATCCAGTGCACAACTTAACAATGCAACACCTCACAACCTACCCCAGAAACACACCGCTAAATACACTTACCTGACCTATGCCTGGGGACTGTACGTTTCCACAGGATCAGCTGCTGAACTAGAAATCAACTGTGAGTGCATCAAAGTGATAATGTTTTACCCCAATACTGGTAATCTGTATAACGATAAACCTGCAAGTTTTAACAACATGGACACAGTTACACCTAGAAGAATACAGTTAGGCATATAAACGCAGAGGCCCATATTAATATACAATAGATGCCAGTATATACATGTAAATAAACTAATGCAAACAATTAAACGCACCACCAATGAAAAGCATACTTTGCGCAGCAGCTAAACCTATTTCAATGTATGAGTCAAACCTCCCTGGCACTAGCAGAACCCCTTTGGTTTCTGCCTCAGTTTGTGGTATGCCAGGTGAGATGTATATGAGCATATCCACAATGTTCATGGGGAGCCACCATGCTGGATTTAAGGATTACTGTAACAGTTGTAGCCTAAGCCTCGGTAACCAATGCACAGGAACATCTGCAGCTGCAAACTACCTCAGTGAAACGCCGGCAAGGAAGGGTAATAGGAAAACGGTCCAGGAACTTTCCCGGGGCCAATATTTGGGTGAGAAAACCCCTCATTTGATGCTGAGCTCCAACATGCAGAAGTAAACCCAGCAGAAATGCTGCTGTTTCTATGACGGTTTGAGAAGGAACCTGAACTAGGGACTGTGTCAGACCCAGGCAAGAACATGGCTCGTAGGACTTTAGAATGAGACTCTACAAGTAATCGCCAGAGTCTGTGCTCTGCCACTCTCTCCCATCACCACCTACATTACCAGCCTGCAGGCTGCTCTGACCGCAGCAAAAATTACCTGCTATCTTAAAGTTTCTGCCTTTGCCCCAGAGCCCTAAAAAGACATGTTCAGGCAGGTACAGGCTGGTGTTGAAACAGAGGGAAGTGAAAATGGTGAGGATCCTGGGACAAACCAGGTTGCAAGCACTCATCCAGAACTCAAAGAACAAGCCTTTTAAAGATGACTGCTCATGTCCTGTCGTGATTCAGACCAAATGAGTGGCTGGCATCTGAAAGAGCCCAGACTTCTACATCTCAAGACAGACTCAAAATTTAGCCAACTATTTTGGGAAAACATTTATGGTACTGAATTCAAATTATAAACCAGGTCTTCCCAGACCAGACACACACCCATACCCTTGGAGCTCAAATCTCCCTGGAGACAGGACAGGAGGAACCAGGAGCTCCACCCACTCTTTTGCTTCCCAGCTAGAGCAGTTGCTAACACAGGCTGATACTTCCCCAGAGCGAAGTGGAGGAGAGACACTGTCTCCCTGGGATGGGTACCTTACACACTATTCCCTCTCCAAAAGCCAGGATACAGAGACATTTTCTGTTTCAACGGATGGATGAGTCAATCTTGTGTAATTAATTTAATTCTGTATATATCATTTTTTTGCCTGCCTGAACAATCAGATGACAGCTTCCACAACCAGCCCCATGACCTATGTCAGCACTGCCCCAGCAGGATACGGCCAAAGCCTTCCTCCCTTCTCCCAGTAAGCCACTGGTGTACTGCTGCCCTTTGCTGCCAGGCAAGGGTGGCCCAGGACTTTGAGCAGGAAGAGCCTGTTGTTCTTTTGTTTGAGTTTGTAACTGTTTGGGGCTGTTCAGTTGGGTTTTTTTCCCTCTTCCCTCTCTCTCTCTGTTTCCTTTTTAATTCTTTTTAATGACTTTCCCTGATGCAATCGGCAGAGGACCGCGCAGAGACTGCTTCCCCCTGCTGAGAGGGAAACAAGACTGAGGGAAAAGGGCACCAAGGGAACTGTTCACATCCTCTATTCATCTCTGCCAGCCCCATTCCCTGGTGACTAACCCCACGCAGCCCGGCTGTGTGGAGCTAGCATGGAACGAAGCAGAACCTTAGCCAGGAGAATCTCAGCTGGCACCATGGGGTCTGGCTGTGTCAGGCATGTCAAAGAAAGACGGGGTGTCTTGACCATGAGTATGACCCATGTGGTCCTACCACAAGGGCAGCAGTGTGGGCTGAGAAAGGGGAAAACAGATTGTGGTTCACGTGAGTGCAGCAGAAGACCCCTAGACTGGGAGAGCTGTTGGAGCCCACAGCTCAGCTGTTAGGGAACATGCATGAGCACTGCGGCTTGGGAAACCTGCTGCTGGGAAGCCAAGGAGCTTGGCAGAATCAAGCTTAAGACTCCTACAGTACTCACAAACTCCCTAGTCCAGGTGCTCCCAGGCAATGCCATTCTTTGTTCCAGCAGATCCCCCAGCTCCAGCCTAGGAATGAGCTTGGAAGAAGCCAGATGGCTCTTCCTCATTCTGCTCCCTCGTACTTGGCTGCATATACCTCAGGGACTAGATGGGCAGACAGGAGTGCAAGGTGGAAGCGCTTTGCAAGGAAGCAAAGTTTGCTCCAGGTGGTTGCATTCGGTGAAGACCAACCCCCTCTCCCACAGGCTCCATCTCAGCCAGTTGCAGGGAGTGCCTCACCTTGGCAAACAGCCCCTGTGCTGCACTGCACGCAGGACAGCTCTGGAAAAGCAGCTGCTGCCATAGCGGGCTCTCCTGATTGCCAGGCTGCTGCTAACGAGCCATGCACATGCCAGGGTTGCAGGGAGGGAGGGGGGACGAGAGCTCTGAGCTGCCAGTGGCTTGGGCTGGAACAGAGGAGCTGGTGGCTGGTGGAAAAGCCATGTGCTCACTGCACTGCCTCTCCGCAGGGGCCACCGTCCCAAAAGATCCTTCCCCGAGGAGATGCCAGTTTAATCCTCAGGTTTTTCCAGCACCAGAGAGTAGCTGTGATCTCTGTTGCACTGTGTAATAGTTGTTTGATAATCAATCGTCTTCCAACCAGGAAATGTCAAAGCATTTTGCATCAAATAGCTAGCTAGATTTGCTTTCTGTTGGTGGGATACATAGCATGTGCTGTGTGTTTTCATTGATACTGTAGGTTTTCCACTGGGAAAAAGGAAAAACCTCAAAGTACAAATTCCTTTCAAGTTCCCACTGCCCTGTCAGCTTCCAGGCAGATGAGAAGAATGGAGAGAAATGCATAAATGTAGCCTGAGACAAAACAATACAATGGCCCAGGTACTTCCCTGTGGAGGCAAATACATCTAGACCATCCTTGGCTGATGTATATTCTGAAACATGTCCAGCCAAGATCTCAGCAGCTACATGGTAGACTCTACTGGCGCTTCTATCTTCCATGACTTAGCCAGGGCTTTGGCTACACAGTCTCCCTCCATTCTAGGGATACCTGTTTCTTTCTGCTGTTAGCAGGTGGGCACAGAAAATGGTTGTTCACCTGCTTCTTGATATCATTCATTTATACACTGAGAAACTGAGCATTTTACATCCATAGTCATCTTCTCTACTCTCCCATAAAGCAGTTCCTTAACCTTTCCTCACAGGCCCTGGTTTCCAGCTCTGTTTCCTCCTTGGTCTTCTCTATGGACACTCTCCCACAGATCACCATAGCCATGGAACTACAGCCTTCAGCACTAGGCAAGACTCCACTGCAGCATGCCAGAGAGCTGCAGGGACCTCTTGTGTCTCAGCAGTGACTCTGGCATTGATGTACTCCAGACCTGAACTTTTCCTTACTGCAGGAGTGCAACATTACCGACTCACACTCCATTTGAGATCTGCCCTCCCTCCCTGCCAGCACCTCCCAGGCAGTGCACCAGTTCCTGCATTCCTTAGTCGCACAGAGTCTTTGCATCTACTGAATATTACTTACCTAATTTTAGATTATTTCTCCAGCATATCAAGCTACTTTGAGTTACAACCCTGTCCTCTAATGGACTTGTGACCTTCTTCCGGTTTACTACCTCCCACAGATCATGCCTGGTTGGTTTCCATTTTATTATCAAACTCACTAATACAAATATTGATCAGAAATAGGCCCAGACCAATTCCCTGCAAAAATTCCTCCCTTTTCAGGGAATAATTATCTCACAGATAGCATGAATAAGAATCTGACCTGTATTGGGGCCTGATCCAACCACATCCTGAATGAGTACATAGGAGGTATTAGAAGGCGGGCAGGGGCTGGAAATCAGCTCTGAAAAATCAGAATAGAGGTTCAGCCAAGAATGACTGATAGTTGGAAACTGGTCTTCAGCTCAAGCTGGGGTAAAAATCTGGGGAAATCCCAGGACTACACTTCCAGATGAAAAACTTGTTGACTGCCATTCCCTTTCTGGCCTAATGGACTGGAAGAGAGGAACAGAGAGAATCTGAAACCCTCAGCAGATTGCTTCCAGGTCTGGCTTTTCTCTTGCAATATACACCATGTGTGGATGCCAAGCAGCAGCAGGGGAGAATCAGAGTGGTTAGATGATGTGCTTTCCTTCTGCTCTGCCATGCTATAGCACTTCATCCTGGTAAAGAAAACCAAGAATGAAAAGATTTGAGGTTCATAAAATAAGAAAAAAATAGAAATTGAATTTTGTAAAAGCTGAAACTTGTCAAAGAATTCTTGAATAAAAGTGCTTCTAACACAAGACACTGGCTTTATCAGAAGCTTTTTTCCCAGTATCTTAGTTAAGAAGGAAACACAATTTTCATTTTAAAAGGTACTGGAAGTTTTGAAGGAGTCCTCCATAGAAGTGACTCAGGAAAAGCCAGATGTGCAGCAAAGAAGTACTCTGACCTCACAGGAGTGTGTGGAGGGTGGGGGAAGAA
>VXBL01003742.1:261952-328312 GCA_013400195.1 Aramus guarauna | reverse complement strand
AAAAAAAAAAAAAAAGTTAAGTGCGGGCACCCAGCTTCCCTGCATACCTTCCTTGGTGGAAATCAGGAGCTGGGATCTGAATCTGGGCAGAGAAGAGATCAAAGTGGAGATGATACAGGAGGAAGTTTAATAAAACTTAATGCAAAGTAGTTTGGTGAATCTTCTTCCAAATTTCCTGTTTGTTTGGGGTTTTTTTAGCAATAGGATAATGGGTATTTGAGGCCCTGCAATTTATAATGGGAGACATTGATTTATATTGATACTATATACTATCTAAGAGCCCATCCCAATATATTAGACCACATAATTGTGTTTTGTATGTGTTAGGATAACTCATAAACATGCTATGGCACTTAGACTTTTGGCTGGCATTGGAACTACTTAAATCAATCTGTTGCAATACTGAGATGGAATTCACCTGCAGTATATACTCCAGAATTTACAGTACACTTTGAGGTCTGTGTTAAGACCAAGTCAGAACCCTGTGCTTAGTATATCATTATCTGTGTGGTTTCTCATATGGAGTATATATGTTCTGGAGCTGTCTGATCATGGATGCAACACATCTGCCTTGCACTTCATGCATCATTAAACCTCAGACACTTTGCTGGATCTGGAGTGGGGAAGAAGACAACACTTTCCATGAAAGGGACAGATTGTTTCAGAAAGTAAATGAGAAATATCCAAAAAAACCACACACAAACCTCTCTTTCTGGATGAAAAAGAACACACTTTCCACACAGAGTCATGGCAGCGCAAGACAACAGACAAAGAATTTGCACCAGGCCTGAGAAGAGCCCAAAGCAGCTGTTCCTCCAGAGGTAAAGCCTGATTCCTTGGATGAGCTACGTTCCTCTTCTGAAACACCCTTGAATGTCAACAGGATTGTGGTAGAGAACAAACTCACTCCTTCCAGACACACACATATCACATGCTTGGAAGATGATCTTTCCTCATGTTCCTTAGAGAATCATTGCACATAGCAACAAAACATCAAGCAGGACTGTGGGACTCAAGCTCTGTACCAGTTCTGAATGCCCTGGCTGTGTAAACTACCCTGTGAGGGCACAGGCCCATCTAGCAGGGATCTGGGAGCTACTTTGGAGGGCCTTCTCCCAAGCAAACACCATCCCAGGAGCACTATCTCCCACTGGTACAAAGTGATCTCAGTTCACAAGCAGTCTAGATGCCTGACTGAGCATCCATGTATCATCAATCACCTTAGTAGGTGGGTTGGCACCATTTACACAGAACAGCAGTGAAGAAATGGATTAGGACCAGGACAGTAAGCTCTGCTGGGACTTGAATGCAGCAGATCTACTGGATGTCTCCTCTGCTGTCTGGCTCTGAGGGTCAGAACCAGAGCCAAGGAGTGAGGTCCTAGCCTACTGGGGGAAAAAAAGAGACACGTCCTGGCATACTTGCCTGATGATACCGTGAACAACGGTGACAGCAAAGTTTAAAGGGCCCGGCCATTTTGCTCAAAGGAATAGGAGGCTGGTCAGATTTCATGTGTCCTGCTTCAAAGGGTATCTAGCAGGTCTCTGTTCACACTCCATATCAACGATTGGTTCATACAGCGTCAGAGGTGCTACTCTCTCCAAGGTTTCTGAGGTCTACATCCAAGCTTCTTTTGCTAAAAAGAAGGGAAAATTAAGAACAGAAGAGCAAATTTATCTACTCGTTTCTAGTTCTATGGGGTCTGCAGCATTCAACATTACATGAGAAATTTTCCTTCAGAAGCTCATTCACAAAAGACACACAGTCCTTTTGGTTCCTTTAAATCCCAACCATTCGCTGAACTCAGATGGACAGAGGATTTCAAAGTCAGAGGGCTGGATTCCTGGCTGTATAAACACAGTGGCTCCCAAAAGAGTCTTATGCTGAATCACTGGACAGGGAACATTTTCCAAAGTAGCCATAAGTTGGAGAGTTCAAGCAGTGAGACAGTCTTTTCAAGACAGTATGAAGTGATCGAGGTAGAGCTGAGATACTTCTTTCCATTTCTGCTGCTGTATCTCAGTGAGTCTCTAACCTGCTCTTGACCTGAACTTCCCCATCTGCAGAACACAAGATGGTTCCCTGTGCTTGAGGCCTGGTCCCTAAGCCTGTTTTGCCCAGATCCCCATGGGAACTTTCATCCACAGCAAGTGGACGCAAGTGACTCTCCATATTCCCCCCATCTTTCACCAGGCGCCATGTGTAGGGCTGAGTCCACCTTCACGTGGTCCCACCTCCAGTACCTGTATTTACCTATGTTCAGCAAAGTTGAGTGAAGGAACAGGAGCATAGGACAGAAAAGAGGAAGAACTGGGCCTTACCTCTAGCTTAGACTTCCTGAAGGATGTTGGGGCAGAGCTCCAAAATGCTCAGTTTTACTTTTTGTAAAACAGATGAGCTATACTCTTAACCTGTCTTTGCCAAGGGGGTAACACTTCTCCCACCGCTCCAGTCCCCATAGCACGCACTAGCAGCCAGATGAGCTGAGAGCTGGGACCACCCTGTTCTCTGCTTCTGGCCCACCACACGTCTTATTTAGTCTGCAAAAATACCAACCTAAAACTGAGCTCCCTGGCCTGGAAAAATGAGGCTATTGGAGCTGCCCTGGCAAGGCTGCATGGCAGTACTGTGGCATCACATCTCTGTCCTCATAGAATGTGGGCTGCAAGCTGACTCTGCTTAGAGAGAACATTAACTACACCTCTTTATTATTGAGAAGAAATTTATTGGAGACATCCCTCCCTCTCTCCAGCTTCTCCTTTACCTTCGCGGAAAAGTAAACATTTAATTTTTTTTGTTGTTAATAGATTTAATGTTCATTTGTCGGTAGCCTAGGGGCAGGAACGCGTGACATTTCAAATAATTGTTGTTTCGGGGGTATCCTCTGGAGGAAAATGCTGCAAAAGTGTGGAGAAGATTTAAGTAAATTACTGTGTCAGCTTCTATTTATTCCTTACATGATTGCCAGAGGCAGGGCTGCGAGATAACCATTAGAGGCCCAGCCATAAAACAGGGAAGCAGAATTTCAAAAAGCCGGAGTGCCATTACTGGAAAGTTAGTGTGTAACATGTTAAATTATCCCCAAAGTAGGGGGAGGTGGGGGCGGGGGGGGGAAGGCATATGTCTAAGAATGAGAGAAAAGAAAAAGAGAGAAAGACAGACTGTGTGAGTGAAAAGAAGGAATTGCTCCATGGGGAAGGAGTGAAAGATTAGATAGATGGATAGATAGATAGACAAACAAATAAATAGAAGAAGAAGAAATTAAGACTAGGGCAGTCCTTGAGTCCAGCTCTGAGGGCCTGTCATGGTGCCTGAGGACCTTTGGAGCAGGGTGTTCAGTTTTAGAGTCCTGTCTGAGGCCGTTGAGGTGGGATGACCCAGGAAGAGGAACAGCTGGGTACTACATTTGAGATGTTTCAAAGCTACGTGACGACTCAGCTTGAGTGAAACCTCTCCTTTACCTATAGCCAGAAAAGGTTGCAGACCTGGCAAATCCAGTTGCCTCTGTGTAAGCAGCAAGCAGGTCGGGTCTACTTCCCTCCAACTTTGTTGCCTTCACGTCTCTGGGGCACATAAAGAGAGTCCAATTTCCTGCCTATTGAGGCATCTTGGCTTTTTTCTTTGCTTTTCACTTTTCTTCACTTTTTACCTCCAAAATGTATTCCATCATCCCAGTAAGAGGGAGTGTCCAGTTTGGTCTGGTGCTAGGTGTATTTCCAATCCAAGCATGACTGCTCAGCTCCGACCTTGTATGCAGGCATGTGCAGTTCCATCAGGAAAGGCTTTTGCACTGGAAAGAAGCAGCAGGGGCAGAAAGAACTGTAAAAAACATGGCATGTTCAAAAAAATATCACCCAGAACTAACGGGAAGAAGCACAGAGCAAATACACTTGCTGGGAGCAAACTGCTTTCTCCCTACGTGGTCTTTCTACAAGGGTGTAGGCCAAGGAAAAGAAAGAGATAGGCACCAAGACGCTGAATCAGCCCACAGCATGGGCCAGTGTGAAGGAGGCATGTCAGGACCCAGGACACTATTCCCAGCTGTCCCTATCCCACCTCAGACTTTGTCTACCTGGCTGACATGCTGAATTCTTTGAGGTTTACTACATTGTGCATGGAGGCAGGGGAAGTGTGTGGGGATGAAAGCTATACCAGCAATCTCTAGGACACCCTAACAGAATCTAGATGTAGGATGAATAGCAGCAAGGCAAGTCTCTCCAGCCAGCACAATCAGTTTCATGCTTTCCCTCATCAGATCCTTCCCATTTCCCACCTCTCAACTGTGGAACAGTGTATCACCCAAAGGACCAGTGAGGGGCAGAGGCAGCCCTAGCTCTGCTCAAGACCATGGACACTGTTGCAAGATGAAGCTCAGGCTGAAAGTTAAGCAGCTCTTGAAAACAAAACGAAGGAAGCTTGTCTGGGAGGAATGGGAAATGCTCAGGTTCTGACAATGAAGCTAACAGAAAGGGACAGGAACCACCTCATTAGCAACTGGGGGCAGGAGGCAATCCCGTGGAGCGGGCAGGTTATATCTGCCACATGCAGGATTTTTGTTGAAGTGTCTAACACAGCGGGAGAATGGCCCCACAGCCCTTTCCTGTAATCAGGCCTTGCCTGTCCAGTGCTCTCACTGCTCGGCCATCCCTTGGGTCCCCACACCTTGTTGTGTCCATTTGTGCTGCTCTGGTCAGCCCCCACCTGTCCTGCACCAGCGTCCCCATCAGCCTCCCTTTGCTCCTGTTTATTACTCACACTCTACAGCTCAGCACTGCCCTCTGACTCATTGCCCAGAAGCAGCCGGTTCTCCTTTTCTTTCACTGTAATTTATTTACATTATGAAAAACAATTAAGTTCCAAAAAAGTCTTATTTATCCCAGAGATCTCATTTTATCTTCCCTAGCATCACTCTTCATTTGTCCCTGCTATTGCTTCATTTTTCCTCACTCTTTTGTCCAAGGCAAGCTCGACTGTGTGGGAGCCGAGGGGCTAACAAACTTGGGACTAGGGCCTTGTAGCCCCAGCCTCTCCAAACCAATGGCTCTACTCCCACCCTCTCACCCAAGAGGATGGGAGTCCAACCACATGCTCAACAATAAATAACCAGGGAGATATTTTTTTTTTTTTAATTTTAACGACTCACAAGGAAGACTTGCTGGTTAAATCATTGCTAACTCTCAACCTCCTCAATATTTCTTTGCTAATAGACTTCAGGTTTAATTGAAGGATCTTCTCTGGACTCTGTCTAAGGCACCATTTTCTCTTTAACCCCACCGCTCACAGCCTCACAAAAGCCAATCCATTAAGGGTCTTCATTAGTTTGAGCACCAGCCAACCACCCAAGCGGCAAAGGTCAAACACAGTCACCTGTCACAACATGGCAGTAAAACTACTAATTGTATGGGAACAAATGAGATAAAAAGATGGTACTATTATGCTATTTGATTTATTTTGTTTCCAAAGAGTCATTTAAGTCTAATTTACTTTGCAAGCTGTAGAGTGGGCCTGTGTGGATATAGATACTTGTGTGAGCAAATCTGGATGTGTGCACGTGCACGTGTGTCTCACACATGCATGTATGTACACATATACACGCATACAGGGGTCTGAAATGCAAGTCTAGGGAACCATAAAGTCATGGCACCGTAAAGCCTTACATTCAACACTTCATACAGGCAGAAGCCCACGTCACACTGAGATGGCTCTGCAGTAGTGGCACAGAGTCACATCAGCCCTACTGCTGCCAGCTCAGTTGCCCATGCACGGTTCCTCAGCATCCCAGCTGCAATGGCAGCGACCAAGGCAGCCAGTGCAGGGTCCCATTTTGGAAGGGCATTTGCTTTGGAAACCTTTCTCTTTCAGTTTTTTGTGCTCAGGAGGAGAAAATAGCCCACATGCCCTCTGGTGGACAAATGCCACTTTGCATCTCTAGGATCCAAATGGAAAGCTGGAAGTGGCCATATTTGTAGACACAAAAAGTCATCTCCGTAAGAGGTTTTTAAAAGCTTGGTTTCTCTCCAGCTTGCCCTGGCAATCATGTTCTCAGCACATGTCTGTGACTGCCAACTGAAAAAATCTGGGCTTCCTGAGGCACAAAAAACCACAGCCCAGCCTCACTTCTTCCTTGTAGGTGCCAAATCAACATGGACATCTTCACCAACAGTTCCTATTACCAGATGGGGGTATCATTTTTCCTGGAAGAAGACATAAATAGTACTTTTTCTGGAATAAGGACCTTCTTATTCAAACACAGGACCCAGTCGCAGGCTGTGTAGTCACCTTTCAGCACAGTTGACCAAACACCTGGCAGGATCAGAACAAAAGTTTTCATGGCTTTTAAAAGACACTTAATGCTGATAACAACTTTGATACTGAATATAGATCACCAAGAATTCTCTGAGTAGAGGTGAAACGTTCAGGGGCTTTTCAAAGAACAGATCTCTCCATGCTCATGCATTAGGGACACTCTCTTGATTTCTTTGTGGTTAGAATCAACTCTTTCAGGGAAGAGAGCAGGGGACCGCAAGCTCTTGCAACATACAAATGTGGGGAGACATGACCACCTCATAGCAATGAGATAGTTTTCCTCCTGCATATCCAACAGTGTGATATGATACATGGCCAGACCTCATAAGTAGAGTTGTTGAGAGAGTGGGAGCATATCCCTGAAGGCAGAAATGTCATTTCTGCTTTTATTTGAAGTTTTCTGACCATCTCTGTTCATCAAGAAGTTGTGCAGATCATCGCAATCAAGACTTCCTATTATATGTTGTACAGCAAATAAACACAATTAAAAAGGAAAGATATTCACTTGAAACATTTCAGAGCACCATGAAGGCTATCTTCAAATGCCTACTTGCACAGGCAAGCCCTTCAGTTACGATAAACCCAACTGAACAAAGCTAGAGAAAACTAA
This sequence comes from Aramus guarauna, assembly GCA_013400195.1. NCBI lineage: Eukaryota > Metazoa > Chordata > Aves > Gruiformes > Aramidae > Aramus > Aramus guarauna. The sequence continues at coordinate 321,396 of VXBL01003742.1, read as the reverse complement.
GGACTAGGAATAAAGAATGGGCAGATGTTTCCTGGGTGAGCACAGCTGAGGAAAGAACCTGGGGAAGATGAAAGAAGATGACTGCATGGTCACTTCCAGTGCACCTAGCAGCAGGTACTACATAGCTGAAAACACAGCTAGGATATTGGTAAGGTCTGGCTGAAGAGGGGTGCAAGTTCCCCTCTGAAGTAGTAAGGGCATTTCTGCACACTTCTGGCTCCCTTGGCTGTATTGGCCTGGTATGGCCCAGCCATTCAGACATGGCTGCCTCTCAAGGAAGAGCCAGGGTCACGCCTGTCAAGCTCGATCAAACATGTCCTTGCGTTCACTCCAGCAAGCAGATTAGCAAGACTTAACTTGTTCTTGGCATTATGGGAGATCACATGAGCATCTGTAAAACGTGAAAAGCAATATATGCCTTCCCCCCTCCTGTTCTGGTGCTCCCAGGGTGCAGAGATCTCCTTATCCTACATTTTATTCCTGCTGAAAACAGAGAGGAGCTTGATCACAGCTTCATGTGCCAATGGTGAGCACTTAGATTAGCAAAATACTATCATTAGGGACCTGGATCAGGTGTCAGCTGTGCTTCTGCTCCCTTTTTTCCTCATCTTTTCTCAATTTGTCCCCAACCCCTTCCTCCTTGCCTCCCCCCTTTCACTTTGCTACCGTCTCACTTCACGACTTCCCCAGTGCTGAGATCAGCCATACCACACTGCTTATGTTCAGCAGTCATCAACATGTTACGGAGGATCCCACCAGCGCAAACTCATTAGCCCTTAGCTAACAAAGGGCTCATGAGAAAAATATATTCCCTCAGCCTGTATTTAGAAAAAGACATTTCCTATTGTGGGTGAGAAACAGACTCCACCAAGCTTGTGACGCATCATCACAGCTACCAGCAGGACCCCACAGTGGACCTGATTTCTGGGAAGAAGGGAAAATTAGAAGTTTTTTGCTGGCAGTGGGTCATTTGCACCATGTGAATGTATCCAAGCAGCTCTAAATTGGCTTCAGAACTGGAAGAGGAAAGGAGGGGGATGACAAGAGCACTAAAACACCTTTTCCCTTTTTTTGCTATTCAAAGGCTAGATTTCAATTTGCCTTTTTTTTTTTCTGTTATATTTGAAAATAAACCACACAGGGCTTCCTGAGACTTTTTTCCCCCATTCCCCAGATATTCCCATAATACGAGATGGTAAGCAGCATTTTACAGCTCCAGTGGAGTCCAAATTAGTTTTTCTGGCAACTAAATGCAGTGTCTCCTCCACTGTGCGCACGCGCGCATACACACACGCGCGCATGCACACACACTTCACTGCCTACAGCATTAACAGATCCTGCCTGAAGTGCAAAGCCAAGGAACTAAAAGGATGCAATGCCAGAATTAAAACTGCCTTAAAGCCCCTAAAACCACATTGCATTATGTTATCAGCTTCAATTACACAATCTCAACTATATTTCCAAGGAAATGGCTCCTTAATCAAGGGCTTAGAATGGTGTTCCCTTAATTAGTGGCTCTGCCCTTATTTTATTTTCTCTTTGTTCATTGTTAGGTGCTATGCACTATGTTCACTGCCCAAACCTTTTTCTGAAGTCATAACCGTACATTTCTTTCTCCTGTTGTTTTTTTTGTTTGGGTTGGTTGTTTTTGTTTTGTTTTCTGGTGCTCATCACAAGAGTGATTGAGTGCTTTTCTGAACTGAACCCACTTACCTTCCAAAAAGGAGACTTGTTATTTCTATTCTAGGGACAAGAAACTGAGGCATGCAGGAATGAAGATCCAAAGACATCTGATTAATTTTGGAAACAACTTTATGTTTTCAGTAGACATAGGTCACTCTGTGCAAGCACCACAGTTCCCATTATATTCAGCAACGATATCTATGACTCAGAGCCACACCTCAGGATAAAGCAGGGGGAAGCATGACCCTAAAAATTAGTGAGTTATTACTGTGGCAAAGTGATTCATCCAACATCTCTTTGGAACTCCCCTTTCAATAACCATACAATGAGGATTTCTTCACCAGTAAGACTCTGACTCATTGTAGATTCAGTAAGTAAAGAGGCAGAGGCCCTATGGATGAAAATCGTTCACTCTAGTCCACTTCTGAGCACATCCAGGTTGATCAGTGGAGAAGACTAATTCTATTTAAAATGTTTGTGACCAAAGACTTGCCTATAAGCAATACAGACAGAGAGGTCTGGCAAAGGTTATTAGATCTTCACCACAGTAATGCTGACCACAATGTGAAAAAAATGCTGTCTTAAACCTATTGTGACTACTTTTATTCTGTGGAAGAGAGGAAAGAAGATTTTTTTAGCTTGCTTTTCCAACATGTAAGAAAACTACATCGTGTCCCTGCCCCCCAAAAAAAAATCCAAACCAAAAGAAAAAAAAAAATACCAGGCACCACACTGTCAAGAATAATTGGCTGTGCAAACACAATTTAGGAGGCAGCAGATTTGCAGAAAAGTATCTTGGAGTGATGATGAATCACATCCATGAGTCAACTATGTCAAGCTTTTAAGGAAAAAAAAAAAAAAGCAGCTACCACACCAGGGTTACAAACAGCAGTGTCATGTGAATTATTCTTCCCACTGTAATCTATCCCAGAAAAGCCTCCTTTGGTGGGCTGCTTTCCATATGGGGCAATTTAAGCAACATGCAAATTTACTCAGGACTCTGAGTCCTCAGGAGTGGGGAACAAATGATGAGACATCTGTGAAGTTGAGATGGGAGGGAAGACCAAAAGAACTGGAATTGTTTAGTTGGAAGAAAGATTGAGGAGACACATGGCAGCAGTTTACTAATAGGTAAAAGAGGGAAGGAACAATTTTTTTTTCATGTCACTGACAGATACAAAAAGGAGTTACGGGCTTAAACTGCAACAAAAAAAGATTTACTTTGGACATTGGGAAGAATATGAGAGGAGTAAGTACTGGAATAGATTTGCTTGGAGAGAGGAGGATGGCTTCACTGGAGGTTTCTAAGGACAGATTAGACAAACATCTGTCAGAATTGCTTAGGTAACTGTGATCTTTTGTTGGGTGCAAAGGTAGAGGCTGAAGATCTCCTGAATAAAGCTCAGTCCTCATCAAATTCTAGCACTGTGATCCAGAGCATAGGATATTAGTTCTGCTTAGAGAAACAAATAATATGACCTTGTTAAAATTATATTTTTCTAATAGATACAAATTAGTTAATAAATGTAAAACTTCAACTGAGCAAACACCTAGCCTGCAAGATCCAAGACTGTGTGGTTAATATTTGACAAAATCATGAGCAACAGAAAATAGGGGTTGATAATGAGAAGTTTGGGCAGATCCTAACAACAGCTGGTACTTCCAGTCTCCATTGTAACTCAAGAGATTTGTACTGATTGAAGAAGCAGTGGCTTGTGGAGCTGATGAGAAAGTCCTGGAATTACTTTTCACACAAAAGTAGAGATGGGTGAAAACTCCGACTCAGGGCCAGTGCATCCCAATGATCTGCTAAATTCTAACCTGATTTTGTTTGTATGTCAGTGACCTGTTTGCAGCCAGTGGGTCTCTCCAGACTATGGGCTCTTTTAGGTTGTAATGTCACAGATCACCAGAAAGCTCACAGAGAACCTCTCCACTCATCACTCCGCTCCCTCCTCACATCGTGCTCTGCAGCAGCAGGACAGGACGCTCCTTTTGGCCGCTGTTGGCCACTGAGGAGCTCGGTCCTGTGAGCACAAGCGGAGGAACCACCCAGTGGCCCCGCCGTTACCCAGCACCCCGGGAGCGGTGGATGCGGCCCGAGAAGGCCCAGCGGAGGGCGGCCGGGGGCGGCGCGGCGGCTTCAGCACCGCGGAGAGCAGCCTCGGGGCCGCCGTGGCCGGAGCGCGCTCGGCCCCGCCACCCGGGGGGTACCGGCAGCCGGGCTCCGGGAGCTGAGCCCCCCCGCATTCTCCGGGGAAAGGGGACAGATTCCTCATCGGGGGAACTACCATCCCGACCTGTCTGCCAGGCAGGTGCTACGGTGTAAAAACTTGCCTAGTCCATGATTTATTCAGGCTTACCTCGCTTGGGCTGAAATCTATTCCAAGGAACAATTTAAAACTGAATGATAACTGATTCCGAAACAGAACTCTAAATTATAGTTTAACCTTGCACCGATTTTTGATCTAAAATTATTACGTTAAATAAAGGTGTTCCTACCATTCATTATCTCAGGGGAAAAAACCCACATAGCTCTGTATTGCTGAAAGGGAGTGTCCTAATATCATTTTGTTCCCATTGTAAACGGTACCAGGTCATTAACCAAGCTAGTTAAGTAACTCACCAATTTGCCAGCCATCCTGCCAACCAGAAAACCAGCCTGTTACTTGGACAATCAGATAATTGCATTTTACATTTTCAAATAACCTTTAACAAGCAGGAACTAACTAATGTCCATAATACCCCAATGAGCTAAGAATGCTTACTTCCAACTTACAGCTAGGGAAACTGAGGCAAAGAGCTTTGTTCCAGACTACAAAACCCAGTTAGGGCAGAGGAAGAGTTAGAAGAAACTCCTGGTTCCCAGCCCTGTATTCACTCCATTCCCAGGGAAACTCATGAAGGATGCTTTTACCCATATGATGAAGCCACCAGCAACCACTGAATCATCAACTAAACCATCAGTCAGCCTAATAATTAGCCAATTAATTAGCAACCACCCAAAGCAGATTCATTTACTCAGGGCTCCATCTAACACTGTACTAGCAGGAAAGTTGGACGGCGAAATCTAACCAAGGAATGGGATAGCAGAGCTTTAGCACATGCCAGGCCCTGGCCAGCTTACAAACAGGGAAGAGTGGTCAGCTTTAGAGCTTAGCACTGCAGCCGAGTTTCTTGGTGCAGGACCACATTCCCAGGTCCTAGAGAAGGAGAGAATCCTCTAGCCAGGGATGGGGAAGTCTGGAAAGCCAAAGTCCTAGCATGCTTTCCAGGGGGCCAGGGACAATGCACACCCCTTGCTGTGTACAGGGAGCAGGCAAAGTTTCAGCTGTGCCTTCACAAACTACTTCTGAGTGGTACGCTTCCAGTGTGGTGCAGTGTTGGGAGCCTGGCAAAACAGCAATCTGTCTTTAATACACAGGGCTTAGTGTATTACCCATCTTCCTGTTCAAGCCCTTCCTATTAAATCCATTTTCCCACCTGGAAGTTATCAGAGACAGGATCCCTACTGAACCAATGGGGACTTAAGAACACTGAGAGCAGGGAGAGAATCTCCCAACAGAAAATGTGGCAAAGCAGGAAAGGTTGGGTGTTTCCATTCGGGATAGCTGGGGAATACCAAGGGCCCAGGATTACTCACCCAAGCAGTCTGGAGTCAGAGAGCAGCTGCAGTGAAAAGTCAAAAGATCTGTATGAAAGAGAAAGGTTTTCTTTTCAGGTAAAGCCTTCAGTGTGAAGCACCTACAGAAATTTTGTAGAGGACACAAGACTGATATTTTAGTAGTAGTTGTTATTATTATTATTATTATTACTATTAACCTCTGGGCTCACAGGGAAAAAAATTTCCAAGACCACACTGCCAGTTAGCCAAGAGCCCTCAAATGTCCAGCTAAAAATTTTTGGGTCTGCTTAGTGTGGAGTAAAAAGGAAATAGCAGTTAAATTTATATTTAAAGCTACTTTAGATTCTTAGCCCATGCCATCAAGAAATGAAAGACTAATTGATAGCACCAGAAAAGGAGTGGTTTTTAACTCTGAAAAAAAAAGTAGGTGAAAAATAGAATCTTGTGGTTACATTTATGTAAACTTTTCTTCAACATTTGAGGGATTTCAGTACAAATTTCTCCCTATACAGAAAAAAAATTAAAATCGCATGGTCTCCTGAAAGACCAAACCCACATCAGCAAAGTATGGTTTACATATTCTGCTCCCTCTTCCTGAAAATCAAAGTGAATTTTTCCAAGTGTTTGTGGGAAAAAGATACTTTCTGCACTAATTAGCTTAATCAAATAATTATTTTCCTCCTTCTGAAACAAGATATTTTATTCAAGTATTTTGTTCAGCCTTGAAGATGTAAGTCCAGGCTCATAAAAGATGATGTAACTATGCCTTAACCATTTGCAATCTGTTAGCTGAGCTCTGCAACCCGCTTCCAGCCTGTGTGAATTGCTGAGTGAAGAGACACCATAAGGGTGGTGTGAGCCAGTTCATTTTGCCTCCTAGCTGGGGCAGGCTGCAAGTGGGGCTCCCCAGCAGCTATGTGGGCTTAGCTAATGGGAGATAACTTCTTACACTGTGATGCACTTGCAATAGTGACACCAAGTATTTGCTTTAGGCTTACCCCTCATGCTAATGCCATTAAAATGGTGTGGCTCAGCAGTTCCCAAAGGGATTATCACGAGCCTCCATTTGAGGAGCTCCTCATTTGAGCAGATCCTGAGCTGCAACTTGATCTGTAGAATGGGTGTGAGGCTCACCAGGTGCCCAGTGGGGTCACCCCCACTCTCAAACTGCTTCTCCTTATGGAAAATCTTCAGCCTGTTGTGCAAAAGTCGGTGAAAAAAATATTGATACAAATTCTCTCCCCTCTCCAGCATGCAGAACCACCAGGTAATCTTTTGGGAAGCCCAGCCATCTCCCTGCATCTCCAAGGCCCACAGAGTTGTTTGTCCATAGTGCAGGAGGAACGGGCTAGTAAGGAGGCCAAGAACCATGAAGTGGCCTCCTGCAGCAGAAAAACCTGTGTGAGGATATGTGAAAAATAACCCTGACTTGCTAATCCTAGCTGTGAGCAAACAATTAGCAGGAAGCAGAGGCAAACAGGAAAGCTGATTTAATTATGTGACACTGATNAGGGATGTGGGGTCAAAACAGTTTGTAAAAATCTGTTTCACAAAAGCTGTTGTTCCCCTCGGGGCAGAGAGAGATTACCGTGGCTCAGTGTCTATCAAACACGGGAAGAGAATAGGGCCAGGGGCAATGAGACAGCTTCCGAGTATGAAGGGCCCTTCTTCTTCTCCGCAGCAACCAGCAGCCTGCCAAAGAATTCCTGTAAGCTCTCGGCGGCTTTGTGTGCCTGCCCGGGCTGTGGGCAGCACTGCAGCAGGCCTGCCTATTGTCGGCAGGGCTCAAAGGGAGCAGGGGAGAGAAAAGGGGAGCTGGGGGGGAGGAAGAGGGCTTAAGGGGGCTTGTTGTTATCAAAGCCGCAGAGGTTATTGTGCTGGAGCAGGATCACGCTGCTTCTGAGCCCCTTCAGTGTGGCTGTTAATGGAGGCACTGCAGGGAGACATAGGGTGGGATTTGCTCTGTGTAAACTTGCCGGGGTCTCCCTCTACACGCACTTTGCTCGCTCACACCCTCTGGCTCAGAGCAGGCATGTACGGAGGATGGCAGGTGGCCCTGCACCCTCCTTTCCCATATCCACTGGCATCCAAAGACACCTGCCAAGGGAGGCGGGCTCCCGTAGGCTCCCACCAACACACCTGCTATAGGCACACACTCAGACGCGCACAGAGCAAACACCCAAGCTTACACACAGATGCACCTACTGGCCACTCGTGGATTCAGAGATAAATACACACGCATCCAGATCTGCAAAGGCAACAGTTCATCGCTGAAGACATCTACAGCTGGACATGTAGATATGCCTGATGGCTCATATGCATACCCTCAACATCTGGATGCAAGTCCGTAACCCAAACACACATATAAACACACACAGTCAGGTAAACTCATGCACAACAGTATGCTTTTCCTGGCATACACAAATGAGAAAGTCTCGAGGCCATATCTCAGAGATGATAAGCACATGGTAGAGTTAGCAGAAGGGATGCTAATCCACATCATTTTAAAAGTTTTATCTGCGTCACGGGAAAGGAGAAGCTGAAGGCCCCTGGGGAGTGAAAGCCTAAGGAAGGGGCTGCTGAGCTGGGGTCTGCTGTCAGCAGTTTTGCAAATATTGATGCTGGGTGTCATGAATTCAGAGTGTCTCAAACACTGTGCTCTAAACACCCTCCAAAGACCCTGACTGACCGGAGCAAGGGCCTGATACTGAAACTGGGACATGTCCCAGGGACCACAGAGTGCAGGTGAGTTGGGTGGAAGAGCCACATCCCAGTTCAAACTCTGGCCTGACTTGGACCAGGGACAAGTGAGCACTGACATGAGGCAGTTCCCAAAGCCCAGCACATGAGTCCCACAGACTCTGTGAGGGATCCAACTTCCTGCTGTGGGAACCAAGCCATCAGACATGAAATCACAAAAGAAACTTTTAATGGGGACCAGAGCCTCTATCTCCTTATCCCCCCAAAAGTTGCCCATGGGAAGTACCAACCAAAGCCCCTCCAAGGCACTGTACTAGAGGGAAGCTTCATGTGTATCAGACCCACAGCCAAGAACTTGACGGAAGCAGGAAATCCCAGAGGCCTGGCCCATTTCTTATTCTAAACTTGGCCATAAAAGGAAATCACTCTGAAAAAACTCAACAAAGCCTCCTTCTGGACCAGGAAATTTTCTTCATGCTCATGTCAACTAGGTTGGTAGAAGCTCTGCTCCACAGTGGCCAAATCCACACCTGACCACAGATCTGCTCAAAACAGCCTTCACTTGCTGAGCATGGATGGTGGAGAGTCAGTGCCTTACACAGCAGCCAGACCCTCTCCTATTCCCAGGGAGATGACTCACCCTTCGACCCAGCGCTGATTCACCATGCTGGTGCTAGTCATACCCTGCCCAAACTCACAGAAACACTCACATGTAAGAGACCCGTGCACACACACACACACACACACACACACACACGTGGGGTGACAGTAATTCAGCTGCACCCAGCACCACCTTCTTCATCCCTTCTCCTCCCACTCCCACCCCATCGCTCAGCAGATGCTGCTGAGCCGGCCCAGGAAGGCAGGTGGGGAGCTGGGAAAAGGGATGAAGAGGTACCCCAAGAGGGAGAGCGGCAGCCTCCAACAACCCTGGTAGGAAAAGTAGGGGGGCTGAGGCTGTGGGGGAGGGGATGGAGGCAAGGCAGGGAGGGCTTCTCATTGTGAGGGAAATTTTATTTTTAACAGATGCTAAGGCAGATGGCACAGAATTAACAGAAAATGGGAGAGGAAAAAAGAGGAAGAACATTACTGGCTCCAGAGAGAGTGGACATTAAAAAAATAAAGAATAAGGGAATGAAAACAAGTTTAAGTACTCTCTCCAGAGGAGGGGGGGAGGGAAAGCGCGAGGCAGAGCAGGGACGAAGCAGCGTGATAATAACCAAAGGCGTGAAATTGCAAAAGTAAAATTTGTGGCACTCGGGAGGGGCTGATAAGGCCCCAGCTTCATTGCAAAACTCACTCAGAAATTACTGATGTGATGTTTTAGCCTTTATCATTAATAATAATCGAGAGTGGGGAGTGGGGTGGGGGCGCCTGAAACAAAGAGGGAGAGAAATCGGGCGAGCATCGGAAACCCGGGGAAGGAGGAAGAGGCAGCAAGGGTGGAGAGGAGAGGTGCGGGGGGGAGAGGATCAGAGAAAGGGGTCCAAATGAGGGAGGAGAGGGATGAGAAGGGAAGGGAAAGCTGGAAAAGGAAGCGATGCCAGCCCAGAAAAAAAGAGGAGGAGGGAAGAGCCGGAGGAGGAAGGTTAAAGGACATGAGGAGAACAAAGGGGAAAGGCAGGCAAACAGGAGTTGGGGAAGAAAACACCAAAAAGTGAGAGGGAGAGAAAAGGTGGCTGGAAGGGGAGAAGAGGGTGAATGAATGGTGAAATGATAGCAGAGATGAAATAGTGGGAGAAGACAGACTGCAGGACAGGGAGTAAGAGAGGGGGAGACAAAGAGATATGGCCCTGCCGCTCTCCTCCCAAATTAATCGAGGATACATCAACCCAAGCCACTAAAACAGAGCTATTATGAATGGGTTAGTCACAGGTGGAGTTAAAGGCCTACAGAGGGATATTAGCCAAAATTGAGTGGCTTTTAATTTCTTTCTAACGAGAGATTGTGGCTGGGGAGCCAAACACTGCCTCGGCTTAGCTAGGCCTGAAGGCAGCTAAACACGGGAGCCGGCAGCTTCCCACAGCCACGCTAAACCACAGGCGAGCTGACCTGTGCGGTACGCGCAGTGAGGTGGAAAAGGCGCACGTGAGCTGAGCTGACCTGCCCTGCCCGCTCCGCGCGGTGAAACGGCAGAGCACGCAAATGATGTCACGGGGACGCAGACAACAAAGCTGGCAGGGACCCACCGGACTGCTCTGCCTCCTCTCCGCATCAGGGCAGGACTGTGCCGACAGACGGACAGACGGCGTTCCGGTGTCCGGGAGGGGATTCACCGTGCCCGTCAGGGCTTTGCTTTTACTGGGAGGAAGATCCCCTGCACTGCAAGCCTGCTCATTGCCCTCCTGGAGAGACCGGGGAGCTTCGACACAAGACCAGGACATCTGGGTTCTGTTTCTGGCTCTGCTGCTGGCAATTCACCACATTTCTCCATCTCCCCATCTGCTATCTGGGAATAATGCAGTATTGTTAAAACTAAGCACTTAAAAATGATGAATCAGACCATCTCCCCATTCCAAAAAGATGAGATTGGTTTAAAAAAAATCATGACACCTTCAAGAAGGATAGGGCCACATGCAGGAGGACTGGCATGCCTTCAGAGAACCTGCTCTATGGGACTCTAGTTTCCATGCTTTTCTACAAGATTTAGAAAGAAGTTTCTTTCTTTTCCTGAGCTTAAAACTCACCATTCACCTGACCACATAATGTTGGGATGGTATGAAAAAAAAATAATAAAAAAAAAAAATCTCCAGAACTGATTGTGCTAAGAAACATGAAATTTTTTTCCTCTAGAGCTGTGCGCAATTTTTTTGTGAAAACGTCTTACTTCCCAAAGTGCCAACTCATTAAAATCAAAGGGAGGGGTCCATTTCTAACACCTATCACTCCCAGAAACAATTGGGGGTGGGGGGAATGTGTGAGAAGAACACTAAAAAAGTTGTGGAACCATGACAACATCCAGCTCTGACATTTTCTAAACAAAACATTTGCTTTATGGTAGAAAATGAGTTTCCATTTTTTAAGTTCTACACCATTTAAGCTTAAAAGGGACTTTCAAATGGTAAAAAGTTGCACTGGGAACAAAACATTTCATTTGATCTGATACAAAATTTTGGGTCAAGGGTATAGGGAGAAGGAGATAGGGTCACAGGACAAGATTCAAATTATTCCTTTGTGAAAGCATTACATACTTTTACTTCTTATCCCATTTTGGGGCAGAAGTAACTGCGGTTTACAAGTTCTCATAGAAAAAACATTTTTTCCTGCCTTGATCTATACGAGATGTTTTAAGGACTGCAGATAGTATGTGCTAAGTATTCTTAATTTATGTATTTATTTCATCCATTACCCATATGATCCAGCCTAAATAACCCCCCTGTACACTTTCATCTCATTGCTGCTCAAATACTCACACATCTTCTTTTCCGACCTGAACCCGGCTTGCTTGTGATGATTGTGGAATTCACTCAGGAGTGGATGTGCTTTCAGGTGAAAGACACAAACCAGATGAGCTGGAAAGTGTGCGTGACCTCTGAGCCAACAAAAACACTTCTGCAGAATATACGTGAAGGCGGCAGGAAACGCTCCTGCAAATCAGGGGGAACTCACATGACAGTGGCATAAAAGCACAGTGGCACACATGATTATACAGGTGGTGCTGTTTATGACTTAGCACATGTGTAATACACGTTCCATAACATCCCACAGAAGCCGCTCTTAGTGCATGGAACATGACGTGAAATCTGATAACAGCAGCCATGTCTAATGAACAGGAGGCACATCTGGAAATCACCTGCTAATTCATCTGAGAAGAATTCATAAACTTGAGAGACAGCCAGTCTTAGTGGCAAGGTAAATCTGTATCACTCCTCTGGATCTTACTGACACTTCCATGGAGAAACTTTATCCTTCCAATGAAAGACCCTGCAAAGAGAACAGACAACATTCACGCGAGGGCGTCACCCTGTGCCGGGGGCGAAGGACCCAGAGGCTGGCTTGTGGGGTTCCAGGCTCAGCTCCAGCACTTTGCCTCCAGCTCCACTAGATAACAAGAGCAGCAGCCAGGTGCATCTGGTTTGGGGCTTTCTTTCTTTTAAAACATGGCAGGCTATCTTTCTTTCAAAGACACAAGAGAAAGAGCTTCTCTTAGTCAAATGGTGAGTTCAACTGGGAGAGGTCAGCAGTGCTGAAGTGTGGCTTGTCTGTCTTCTGAGCCTCCTCCACATCTCCAGCTGGAGAATCTCTTATCTGCCCATCAGGGAATCAGTCCCATGGCACGAAGTTCAGCCTTTGGGGAGAATTTACTTTCTCATTGAGATAGAGGCGACCTTAAGGAATATCTTTTTAGTGGAGAGAAAAACAACATACTAGGGTAAGAATGTCCCAGGGGATGGAGAAAAACAGGCATTAGTGATCAGAGCACACAGAAAGTACACAAGAAATGCAGAGGAGGGGGACAGAGCCCCAGAAGTCAAGCACTAAATAATGCCAGTGTACACCCTTTACTCGGAGACCTCAGACTTTCACGTGCAGGTTTTCCAGCTCACTCACGCAGGAGTGGCTGAGCGTCCAGTGTTTCCTGTTGATAATTCTTCTTCTGCCTCATCTGTCGGCACGGAGTGAGGACCATTCCTCGCTGTCATGAAAGCTTTTTTCAATAGGCGCCGTCCCCCCTGGACTGCCAGCTGAGGCCGCTCCCTGGAGAGCTACACCCCTCTCAGAGTCTATTAAAGCTCAATTACCGAGGGCTGACTGGCCTTGTTGTCTGGCAAAGGGAGGTAGGATGCTCCTCTGCCTCCCAGGGCCGGGGCTGCTCTACTGTGGCCTGGCCAGCTCACATCTATGTATCAACGTAATAAGATCAAATCAAGTACAAGAGGTAAGGGGAGGAAGGCAGTGAGATAAAAAGCTGTAAGAAGGCAGCTCAGAAAGCCATCAGTGCCTGCGGAGGCAAAACTGGCTGATCCAGGGATGACAAAGGGCACGTTGCTAATTTACATTGCAGGCACGATGGAGCCATCTTTATTTACACCAGCAGGGACCTCCCGGCCTCACTGACCCTGTCCCACCAGCATTTTCCCATGCCAGCCCAGCATCTGATCCACTGGTGCTTTCCCAAAGACAAAACCCACTCTCTCCTACATGTTCCACTTTCATTCTGCTGCCACGCTGTTCCCCAGGAGATTTTGCATTTCCACTCAAGTCCTGGTCTTCCCTGCACATTGGAAAAGAACTGTCATCAACACCAACATAAAAGTTTCTATCAGGGATAAATAGCTTCCCTCCCACCTACACCCTCCCTCCTTGGATGGGTCTTCTGGGGTCTGAGTCCATAGACAGAATTATACAAATAGCTCAGTCATACAGATAGCAGTCGTGTTTCATTTGTTGTTCAGAATCCTTATGGGCAAGGAAAATAAGAGAAGCTGAAAAATGTAAAAGCATTTATATCATTCCTCATCCCTTAAGGACCCATGTTTTCCAAAGCTGCTTACATCATCGAAGAAGGTGGGGGTGAGGGAAGGGAGGACACACTGTTATGCTGAAGGTCTAACTTTGGTTTAGCATGTCTCCCTCATGCTCCACAGGACTCTGGATATCACACAGACATCAAGAGGTAAATGCCTCAGGTGCCTTTGGAAAGCATCCTTTATCCTCATCACACAGGCAAGGAAACTGAGGTAGGGGAGAAACCTGGCAGCCATTTACAAAATCTCTGAGATGTGCCTGAGAACCGGAGACAGGTGAAGCAGGGTCCCCTAAGCACCAGGCTGCCTGTCTTTCTTGGTACACTGTGACATCTGCCACCAGCTTATGAACAAGGGAACAGAAGAGAGGAAACTCATCAAATACAAACCATTCACAGACATCATAAAATAGACACTCAGTCCAGAAGGGTCTGTGCAATATCCCCTCCAAACTGCAAATCACCACTCAAGTCTAAGACAAACTTAAGACCTCTGGTAGAAAGCACATACCCAGCATATTGAGTTACAGGGCAAGAGTAGGCCCTGCTAAAAACTCCCCTATTCCCTGTTTCCAGCAGAAGTCAAGATCTGTGGGAATGCTCTCCAGAGCTCCTCCTGAAAACCCATCTCTGCTGCTGAACAGGGAGAGCAGGATGTAGCAGTGCAGGGAAACATGGATGGTCCAGCCTCTCCAGCCCACAGGTGCGCAGCAGAGCAGGGCTGGCACATTCCTTGTGCAGCCAGGAGACAAGAGCTCTTAGGTGCAGAGATGAGCTGCCAAGAAAATATCTGAACCCTAGAGCTTCTTCTCTTGCCTTGGATTAACAGAGCATACCATGCAGCATGGAGCAGTGGCAGGACCTGGCCAGCTTCACAGGGCATGTCCTCTGCTGCCAGCTGTGCCACGCCATCAGTTTTCTGCATGTTGGCAGGACTCCAACACATCCCTTGCTTTTCTGCAGCACCTTCCTCACTGGAACCCTCCAAAAAACTGACCTATTTTCTGGCCAAGAGCAACCAGGCCAGCAGGAACTGATACTTTCTCACTCCAGTCAAATGTGTCACTTCAGACGGGACAGAGGAGAGGTGTCTGCATTTGATCTGGTAAAGCAAGCCTGGGCTGGGTGGATGTCATTGTCTGTGGGTAGAGTGGAATGGATGGGGGATTCTACAATATATTCCCACACAGGCTGGGCATAATAGTGACATCTGTCTAACAGACACTGGGATCATGCCTCCATGCTACATTTTCCAGGATGGCCTGGTATATGTCCAGTTCCTTTCAAGGTAGCAGTTTGAGGAGGCTAGGGCTGCACGACCAGATCCCAAGCAGAAAAATCAAGTTGCTGTGTGCCCTATAGTTTGCACAGGCAGTTATCTCCAGAGGTGCTGGCTTTTATATTCCTTGTCAGCACTGCCACACTGGGCACCACAATACCCCGGCTCCCAGGCATGCACAGCCCTGGGATCCGAGTGAGGCACGTGAAGAGGACACTGCTGTCACAGTCCCTTTAGACCTTGGCAAAAACTGGGATGCTTGCTGCAGATGCCCACCTTCCTAGCAGAATTCTAGGCCTTTTGATACTTACTGCTTCTCTTCAAACTTCAGCATCTGGAGACATGACATTTTAGGAGACATGAATTTGGAGGGGGAGGTGTTGAAGGGCAGAGGTTTAGCCATCCTTTAGTGGAAGAAAACCTATCAGATTCAACAACCCCAGAAGGCAATAAAAAATAAAAATAACACTACACTGAGGCCAATAGGGGTTTGTTTTGTAGTTTACTGACTTTGGCTTTAGACACGCTGAACAAAACCTCCCACCAAAAAAAAAACCCAAACCTTCCACCTGCACAAAGAGTATGAAAGATCCCAGGTGTGCAGAGCTTGAGGCCAGCAGAAACACCTTGTCCCCTTCCCATTCAGAAGAAGCCCAAAGTGGGTCCCTGCCATCCAAGCCCAGGCTCATCCGCTTCAGCCAAGAGGAATTGTACCAGACTGGTGCTTCAGGGAGAGCTGAACCTTCATTTAAGAGGAGTCTTGGCTTTGTGCCAGTTTTGGTTTAAAATCTTCAGAGCCTCAGAAGTGAACATATTCTTACTGGAAAAAGAGAAAGGATAAGGCCAAGGAAGAACAGGTCTCACTGGTGAGGGAGACCTCCAAGGAGACAACATGCACCAACAGAGCTGTCCTGCTTTGAGCAGCCCCATCCTTGGTGTATTGAACCCCGCTCAAGAGTGCCTTGACTTGCAGCGGAGTTGAGCGGTGGCTTGGAAACTCCAGCATCACACCAGTGCAGGCACAAAGTAAAAAGCTCTGCCCCACAGTGCAAACCAGGCAGGCAGGGAAGGGCAGGTGAAGTGAGGTGGCTTAGGCTACCGAGTGGAAAAGAAGGAGAACTGAATATTCCCTCATGTGCTGCCCATGCCCATTGCTCCAGCTGCCTCCCGCTGAGGTAGCAGAATCTGACACCACAAAGCACCTTATCCCTGGAACTGGCATCTGACACAGCCAAGATGAGCATCCAATTTATACTCAACTAAAACCATGTCCCAGTGTGCTGCCTAGGAAGCCCTGTGTGCCGTGCTCCTAGACAGAGCCTTAAGGCAGCCGATTTCCTAGAGAACCGAGGAAAAATATCCTCCCTGCCCCCACCCCCAGACATCGCTCCCTGGAGCTTTACACCCAAAGGACCAGAGACATGTGGGGGAGGGATGGGGACACAGAGAGAGGATCTCCTGCCAGAGACTGGAGGGAGGATTAACAAAAAAAAAAAAAAAGAGAAAAGAAAAAAAAGAAGAAAAAAGATGGAAGAGAGGCAGTGAGCAGAGGCAGAGAAAGAAAAAAAGAAAAAAGGAGTGGGAAGGGAGAAAGTGAGAAAAAGAGAGAGAGTGAGAAAAATGACAGGAGCTGAATTTTCGGCGCCCTCACTTTAAATCAAGATAAAAGACTGAAATGGAAAATAACAGTCCAGAGAAACCCCTGGACGGCTTTGGGCGTTAATGGAAACACATGGCTGAAGGCTGTAGTGTTGTCAGCTTCCCCGTGCTCTGACATTCCTTTCTGATAATCCGGCCTGCCATAAAATTAGAATAGCAAATACCTCCTGACAAAGATGCATGTTTCCCTCTATTGTGCCATCATAAAAAAAACTCCGCTGGTGACTCGAGGAGCCGCAAACTTCAATTTAAATTTACAGTGCGGCGGAAGGAAAGTGATATGCACTCAAAAATTTTAATAACCTATTAAGTTACGACTTCAATTTCATTTTATGAATATTTTCCTTGGGGAGCAGTGCTATCACAGAGAAAGATAGAAATTTAAAAAAGATAAATAGTGCCATTAATCTCCAACATTTCTCTTCCATTATCCTTGAAAATTAGGAGTTATTTTTGTTCAGATCTTCATGTAATTAGCTCCCTACACTTGATTCACTAGCCAGAAAATGACCATGTTCAGAAAATTAAAAATTTGTCATTAAGTGGAATTTAACATAATATCATTTATCTTTATCTATTCCCCAGCTGACAGCAGGAGCCTTGGAAGTGATACAGGCTTCTGTGTCAGAGAGTAGAGGCAAGTCCTCGACATGAGAGGGAGAGCGCGGGAGTGTGTGGGGGGGGAGGCTATAAGGATGTGGGAGGGTAGCAGGAGAGGGGGAGCGTGCAAGACAAAAAGGAAGCAGGAGCTGGAGTCACAGGAAGAGGGGGAGAAAAGGAGGTGTAGGGTGTGTGAGGAGAGGGAAAATGCAGGAGGGAGTCAGAGGAGCAGGGCAGACAGCTAGGCAGGGCAAGAGGTGGAGGGGAGAGCAGGAGGGGTGAGGAAGAGGAGGGCAGGGAAGGCTAGCAAGGTAGGACTATCTGCTGGGCTCAATGGCAGAGCTCAGAAAGGGCCGCCACGAACCCAGCCAGGTGTTGCAATGAGAGGAGAACCAGGGGCCTAATGAAATCCTGACCTGGCGGGATCCCTAAGCATGGTCTCTGGCTTCAGCTGGGCTGCGTGAACACCAAGGCACTGCCTTCCTGCTGGTGGCTTTCTCTAATTCTTCACCTGCCCCAGCCCCCCAGTCCGCCATGAAACACAGGGAAGAACCCAGCAGAAATCCTCACCAAGGTCAGAGGATGATACTTTCTGCCTATTAAAGATTAGGCATTACCTAATGCCTACTTTGGCTACAAGATCCAAATGAGTATTGGCAGACCTCATCTTCAAGCGCTTCAGACTGATCCACCAAGAACTCTCCATCAAGTAATTATCATCTTGTACAGAAGGGAAACCAAGGCACAGAACAGGTCTTTGACTTGCCTGAGGTGGTGAGACTGGGAAGCAGGGCTGGGACCAGACTGGCAGACCCTTTGAGACCTTATGCTCTAACTCTTACTTTACACTCCTTTCCCTCAATTAATCCTGTGTGCACATCAGAGGTGCAACAAGCCCAGCTCTCCAGCATGGGCTGAACTACAAGAAGCCTCTTCAGCTTCTGAATCCTTCTCATGGGCTGAAAACATTAGCCACCTAACCATCTCATTTAACCTCTGTCTCTCCTACTCTCAGTAGCTAGATCTGATAAAATATTTCTCTGGAGAAAATGAAAGAGAATAGGTGGAAGGAAGGAGAAGAACACCATAAAGCAAACACTATGGGCAGGAGCTATTTTAAATAACTGGCTAGCTAAAAAAGCCAAGGACATTA
Source organism: Aramus guarauna (assembly GCA_013400195.1). Lineage (NCBI taxonomy): Eukaryota > Metazoa > Chordata > Aves > Gruiformes > Aramidae > Aramus > Aramus guarauna. The sequence goes on along the minus strand of VXBL01003742.1, from coordinate 303,230 downwards.
GCTACTCAGCAGTTCCATCACAAGAGCTTGTGCTATTTTAAGCAAATCTCTTTGCTTCTTTATTCTGGCTTAAAGTTTGGGGATTTTTCCACTCCACCCAAAGAAGTTTTGGGGAGTTTTATTTACCTGTGTTTCCTTCTCCTGCATCTTCATTTTCAAACTTTGCATATACATTTTATTCGTATTTTGTTTTATATGTACAATGAAGCGTGTTGGGGGGAAAGCCATAAAGATTTGCACTTCGTCAGAAACAAGACTAATGACCTTGCACTCTGCTATGTATTCTGTGCAAAATGTAACACAGATTTTTGCACAAGTATCTACTGGGCAGTGCATAGGATATCACAGATCTGTACAACAAGAGGGCATAAAACAGCAGAGGAACATTCTAGTGCAGATGCTTATCACTGTGCTCTGTGGCTGTGATTTTTAATGCAACCTAGGGAGTTAGATACAAAAAAAAAAAATCTCATGCAATAGCATTCTCCCCACAGGTTCCTGCAGGCCACAAAGTACCAGCCTGCATGCATCAACCTATTTCTTTCTACCTATAAAAGGACCAGATAGGTTAGGGTCACTGTGCTCATCCTGTAGCTGGACATGTGGAGGTGTTGAAAGTACCTCAGCGCTACAGCAAACCAACAGCAGAGCTGGTGTGGGACCCAATCATCCTGTCTCGTTTCTGCAGGCAACCACACACTGCCGCCTCTGAAGCTTCCCACCACCAGATGGGGAATGCAATGCTGCTTTATGGCTCAGGCAGCTTCTTTATTCTGCTGCACATGTAGCTGGAGCCAACAGCAGGGCTGGATAAGCATAGGTTTGTCTACTGGATTTCACTAGGTACTGGGTATGGCTCTAGGTTGGATCTTTAGCTGGAGTAAATGAAAGTAGTGCCTACTGTAGCACTTGTCACAGTGGAGTGGAGGGCTGTCTCTAGGGATCTGTTCTGGGACCCGTTTTCTTGTCTCAAGCCTACTGCAGCCATGCCTCTTTAGTCTGAGGGCTGAGTAGAAGTACCCAATGCTCATCACCGAGCACAACACTGCAGAGCGAACTCCTTCCAGCCAATGATCTGAAATGCCAAGAATCACCTTGCCCTTCAGCAGGGCATCACCAAATAGCTGGCTGGGACAGTCACCAGCCTGGAGGCCCCAGGCTGCAGAGGAGGAAGGCTGAGTACATAGGCATGGGGGGGAGTGTTGATCCTTGAGGGACACCTCCCCATGACAACACTGATCTGATTCACAGAAACTTCTCTGAGGCATTTGCTTCTGTCCACGCTGGGGCTGGTCCCTGAGCACTGATGGAGCAAATCAGGAATGTGATTCCTCTCACTGGTCCATTGCCCAAACCCTTTTGTTGCACATCCCAGAGCTTGCTCTCTGCACCCTGGCTCTAAAACAGCCTTTTCCCCCCAGGTCTCCTTCTTCACACCCTCCTCATTTAGCCTCATGCTCCTCCTCTCCCATCCTTCCACATACTCTTCCTTTTACCCTTTCCTTTCATTTTCTGTCTTTGCTCTCTTTGTGCCCTCTCTTTTCTCCACTTCTACAGCTGTTTGATTCATGGTGGTCTCAAAGCAGAGGCTAAGGCCCCTTCCTCTCTTACCCAGTTATTATACGATTTATCAAAGTGCCTTCACTTTGTTCCCTCATTCCTTAACTGGGTAGCTATCCTTGCTGCTCCCTTTAAAATCAGCTCTGCTCCTCTTCCCCCCCATTGTCTTCCTCTACCCACTTCAACTCCTTTTTATACCTTTACAGGCTAAGCCAGACCACTCTCTTCCTCTTCCCCATGCAGCCCCTGGCCCATCCCCTCCTGCCTTTCCCATCCCTTTCTCATGCTCCCCCTCCTCACCAGAGTCTCAGCGCTGCAGCCTTAAAGCAGGATAAATGGATATGGATATCGTACAATAAAACCTTCAGAATGGAGAGTTTTGTGCAAGTGAACAGCAGCCAAGCCTGAGAGACTGAAAATTGGATAAAGGGATTAAAACAGTAGCACATTAACAGGAGATTTAGAGTGTAATAAACTCATTTCATAATAATATGTGCGTTGGGGCTGGTAATAAATCATCGCGGGATCCCTGCCTTCCGCGGTGCTGGAACGAGGCAGTGACCCGAAAGCGGGGTAGGATTTCAGCGAGATGTGGATTAATTTCACAGGGTTCTTGGCCAGGAATAGAGCGGCTGTGCCATTGCCGTACAGCTGCTGCTGCTGCTACTGCTGGCTTTTCACAAAAAAACACAAAAGGCAAACAAATGAAACCAAACAAGAGGACCTGCCAACACCACCCGGCACACGTGTTTGTGGAGAGGGGTAGTCAAGTGGCCTTCACCACCACAACCCCAGAGGCCAAACATCAGTACTTCTCAGTCACCCACCCAAACAGTGTCCTGCCCCCTTTCCATACAGGCTTGTGGGGTAAAGATGATAAAACAGCAACAGGAAAGAAGCCAACTAGACAAAAATACTAGGCTAAGTCATCACATTAATGGCCCAAATAACTTTGCTTAAGACACTAAAGTCAAAAGAATGCAGCAACGACATGCAGTAGACATACCAGCCTGGTGGGTGGCCCAAAATGCAACCTTAGGACAGGTGGCAATGAGGAAAGGCTGAGACCCCAACTCACATCTGCTGCACAAAGCTCATGAAAAGTTATAAAAGAGATGAAGCCTCAGACCGAGAAAGGGAGGAGAGCAGCATGCTGGAATGTTCCCAGAGAAAGAATACAGATGGATCCAAGCCATAACACAATTATGTGAGGCAAGGACTTTGCAGCAAGAGGTAATAAAGGAATAAAAGAACAGGGAAATGCAGTACAAGTGTCCTGGAATAAAAAACAAAGGACTTGAGGAGGCCTTGGGGAGACGGGGACAGGGTGATCATACATTAAGGAAGTTTGGGGAGCAAAAAAGCACTTGCCAAAAGAGGAGGTACTGAGAAGCTCACAACCAATGCGCTGGTCCAGATGACAGGTGAGCTGGGCTCTACTTCTTGTCACTGCAGCTATGAAGCTTGTTTGGATGGTGAGCTCTCAGGGGAGGTCCTACCTTGCTTTACCATAACCCATAAGAGCATGCCCCAGTGTCTGTGAGAAAAATATATAGGGATACCTTGATGTTGATGCAATTGGACATGAAAACAAGAATCCATATTGAAGAGAAGACAGGATGGGCCAATCTCAAAGAAAATTCTCTAAACTAAGCCAAGACTAACCTGGCACGAGGAAGAGGAGGGTAAATTTAGATGAGAGAAATGGGACATTGTGAAGAGGAAGTGAACGGCCAGCAGGACAAAATTCAAATCTCAAAAGGAGACTTAAGGGCTGGAGACCTGCGAATTCATGGAGATTTGTCTTTGCTGGTACCCCTAGGGTTAGCACTACAATGCTTGCTTAGTCAAAGCCAGAATCACAACTCTGGACTTCCCTGAAAATAATTAACCTCTATGTTGTGCTACCCAAATACAGTGGTGACAAGAAGTCAGCAGCTCACAAATCAGCCATCTGCCTGTGTAAGCAGACTGAGGATGTTCAAACCAAACAAGGTATATTACTGTTCCTCAAGTGGAAGCCTAAGTCTTACAAGAAACCTGCACCTGAGACAGAAAGCTACATTCACACACAAGTTTTCTTTACACGTGTGGCGACTGCCAACAATCCACCTACTATGCACAAATCCCCCAAGGAAACCCTGTTTCTTTAACAAAGGGAGTTTTGCAGCATCATGCAGGTATGTGCAGAAGACACAGCAAACACCTATGACTTTTTTACAGGACCAGATTGGGAGGTAGGCTAAAGCGGCATGTCTAGATTTTTAAAGAGGTATTTGACATCACATTGAAGGATGGATTAAGGGAGAATGCAAAACAAGGAGAAAGATAAGACTGCAGCAAAACAGGGAAATGAAGCTCAGACAGGAGGGCTGAGTGCCCCAGAACTGCTTGAGAGACTCATTCACCCAAGGGACAAAGAACGGGCCCCAGCACTCCTTGGAAAATCATGCCCAAAGATCTCCGAGAAGAGAGCAGAAGAAAGGAACAGACAAAACATCAGGTCCCAGCAAACTGTTGCCTGAACTCCCAAACTTCTTCCATGGAAATCAAAATACCATATTTGCAAAATGTTGCAAGGTTTGGATAAAAACAAAATATTTCATAGCCATTGCAGTGCAGAGCAACACAGGTAGCCAGTACCAGGTCCAAGGCCCAGCTCTCACCCCACTCCAAGGGAGGCCACCAGCCTGGCTTGTGGACAAGGGTCCTGCACAAGACAGATAGTCCAGCATTGGCTTGGGCCAACTACAAATCACTGATGCAGACTAGAACAGGTCTAACAGAAGTGATCTGTACCTCCACGCTGGTTAAAGTGTCCACTTGGGTGGAGGTGGTGTACGGCCTTGTTCATCTTCTGAATCACTCTCTGCTAGGACTTGAGTTTGACTCTGCCCTTTGCCCATGTGTGCCCAGAGCACAGATTTATTAACCATACTGGGTCAGTTTCTCTCCCGCTAGTTTAGATCAGGCAGCTTAACTTCCACTCGGAAAATTCTCACAATGTTGTTTGAGACTTTCCTATGCTCCTACCAGACATTTTGATTTCAGTGAAACTACACTGTGTTTCAAGGAAAAAGCTTCATAAAAAGTATTCCCATCAGTCCAGTCTTCCCAGTCACCTGCTTCACACTGTTCCTGGAGAGCTAAGGGGAAATCCTTATTGCACCCTGTTTTTGTTATGAACTGCTGTTATGCACAGCACTGAGCTCAGAGGTTCAGCCAACACTGCAGACAGTCTACGGTCCCAAGACCTACAGCTGGGGTCCTCTTGTTGCCTTTACTTATCGCACACCGAGCAGCTGTACTATAAAGGCAGGGGTTGGCTTCTTACATTTCAGTATTAGACATAACAAAACCCAGCACACTTCTCATAGCATTTTTTTTAATCACTCAAAAGTAAAATGTGCAGTAAGCAAAAGGTTGGGGATTTTTTTCCTCAGCAGAAAGAGAATTGATTTAAAAACACATTTCAGAGATCAGTTCCAGACCATAAAGGCCAATTTTTTTTCTTTTTTTTTTTTTTTGCTAATAAACAGGAACCAGTAGATTCATGTTTTGAAAATGCATTGGTTAAAACAAACTGAGTTTTAGCAAGTCCCTTAAGATAAAAAAGCAAATATTTCAAGAAAAGTCTTCAGAAACTAGAAATTTTATTCAAAATGTATTTTGTTTTTTATAAACACTGGGTGGTCAAAAACCCCAAGCAGGTCAGGTTGGCTGTCAGACCACAGTAGTGGGAAAAAGGGAAAGCAGAAAGGAAACACTCGCTTTGCTATATCTTTTCCTCTGGTAGTAAGGGATGATCCCAGCTCAGCAACGCTGCACAGTGGAAAGATAGGAATTCCAAGACCCTGCCCAAGGTGGTCAACAGGGCATACAAAACTACCAGCACTACATCACCGTTACAGATGCCCACCGAGAGGTGACAATCCCCAAGAGATGAACTCAGAGCCCAGAGGCTTTCACAAATACCACATAAACAACGTGTGGCCCCCCACAGCACTTTCAGCCAGGTGGGAGAGTGTCACAGTGGTAAGCGGCAGCAGCACTGCTGCTCATCTAAGCTGGCTTTCACTCATTACCATAGCTCTTGCCACATCACTGAAGTGTAAATTCACTCAGTAAATCACACCAGCTTCACCGTTGCAAAATAGTACTCAAGAAGCACTAATAAAGCAGGAGAAATTGGATTTGCATTGAAGTCAACCTGCCACTTCAGCTGTCAGTCACTGCCAATCAAGGGCTGTAAGGCTCATCCAGACTTCCCCAGAAGAACTTCAGAAGCCAAGGAGCTGAAGTGAATACTACCCGGCACAGGACCTTCATATTGCCCCATCCCACACACACCACAAGGGCCAACAGGACCGAGCCCTGTGTGAGAAAACCTGGTGGACAGTGAACCACAATCGGTTACTCCGAAGAGTGAACGAGAGAGACAAGGGGCTATAAAGCACCTTGATTTCTTTCCTGCAGGACTGAAGGGAGGTATTTTCTCCCACACCCCTGCTAGGTGGTATTTAAGAATGAGTAGAAAATGCCAGAAACCCTCCAATCAATATGACAGACCATTTCAGCTGCAAAATACAGGTAGAATAGCTCTGAAAATGCTGAAGGACTCACATTGAACATCCTCCAAACATTACTTCCTGGCTATGAGTCAGAACTATTTCATTTGTGTAAAAGGGGACCAACATTAGAAAAAAGGGCTAAACATGACTAAAACAAAATAGGTCCTTTTTTGGTTAAATGTAAAGGCTTGGATTGCCCCAACATGACATTTTATTAAGAAAGGAAAGGAATGAGAGAGAAAGGAAGAGATTTTTAAGAAAAATTTAAGGTTTGTTTGTTGTTTTTTTTTTTCATTTAATGAAAACATCAAAACCCAGGAAAAAAAAATAATCAAATTTCTAGCAAAGCATAAGGGATTTTTTTTGTTGTTGTTTTTACCATGACAGGTTGTGACTGTTTCACAACATTCCCTTTCTTTACTAAGATGAAAACTGAAATTAAAGATGATTCTTTTCCCCACAACTGGGGCATAGGTACAATGACCTCCTGCAGCAGTTTCAGGGTTGCCCTTTTGGAAAGGGCCACATTTCAGGACACATTGCAGCTATATGGCTGGTGAGCTAAAGCATGCCATTGATTTTTACTTTTTTTTTTTGTCACCAAGTGTCATTGCAATGCAGTTGCATGATATTGTGCTGGCCAGAAATCACCTTCAAGACAGTTTAGTGGTATGACATGGTACGTCGTCAACAGTAAATCTGGGCTGGGAGGCAATAATCCATTCCGATGCTGATCATTGAAGACATCAGAATCAATTAAATACCTGCTGTTAATCATGCTACCTGGCCTACAGACCACCTTGCTCTGTAACCTTCTATGTTTTTATTAGCTAGTGGGCTCATATTAGGTTGATTTTTGGATAGGAGACCTGCAAAGACCATTCAGCGTTGACAGAAATGGCATGGCTGTATTCAAGCACTGACTCCATTCCCAACAGACTGAACCCAGGCAGTTCTAGAGAGTGCTGCTCAGGCGAGCCCTAAGCCCAAATCTTCTCTATAAAGCAGGACATTCCATTAAGGAATACAGGCATTTTATTGGGGGCGGGGGGTGGGGTGGGGGGGGGAGAAAGTACAATATTTGACTTGTTCAGAACTTTTTTCCTGAGAAAATACAACCAAATGCAGATGTTTTTCAGGTCATACCATATCTACCTTTTCTTCAGAAAGAAAAGTGTTTTAAGCAAATAACTTCCCTGCTTTGGCATTTCTGAGCCCAGATTTCAGAATAAGTCCATGTTGCTGTCTTCTGGAAGGCAATAGCAAGAATTTTGGGATCCCCAGATATGTGGAGAGGCACAGGGTTAATGGTCTGGGTGACTTTGTGGTCAAGGAGCAGTTGCACTGCTGGTTAGCAGGAAGCATTGCCTGTGGTTTGTCTCTGACACTGGCTTAGAGCATGTCCCTGCATTGTCACAGGAAGACAACACAACTCCTGAACCACATGGGCAGAGCTGCATGTTGGGGAAGGGGTCTGGGCACCTCAGTGCTCCATCTCATCCTGGTGAAACCATTCCTTATAAAACAATAATGCATTTATATAGTATAGTGTACTTTGTATACTGCCCAGCAGATCCCAACTCAAACTATGCGCTTGTTCCCTCACACTCCGCTTCCAGAGTAACACAGCCATGGACCATCACATATCAGCTGTCTTACACCTTCCTCATATGTTAAGAAATTAGTTCCTTCTCCCAGCTGAATTTACAAAATCTGCTTCTCTTGCTCACAGAGCCCAAATCTTTGCTGGTAGAATTTAATGGGATCAGTTGATATTCCCTGATGTTGCCGCCCCAGTCCTGCATGTTCCTGTTACGTTGACCTAATTTATTTATTCTATGTAGCTGGTACAATATACAGAAATCTACACGGCTATTTCTCAGGACTGTGTAACCAAGTCAGCAAAATACTTGTTTCGGAACATGCACCAAGTCCACCCACGTTCTTCCACTGGAGCATGAGCAATGTCTACAGTGAGCTGCCAGTGGGAGAAAGAAGAATGATGTAAACTGAGTCATTAAATCCACTGCCTCTTTTGGAAGGGTGAAATACACAAACATTCATCCAAACACAACCTATATGCTTCACTACAAGCGGGACTTACATAGGTTAAACTGTGCTTCTGTGCAGGACCAATTGCTCCCTCTGGGCCACATCTGCACCTCATGCAAGTTGGTATCTTCATGTTGAGCTGCCATCCCCCCAACTCCCAGCTAAGGATCTAGAGCTTTCTGTCCAGTGACAAAACTCCACATTTCTAACACTGCTTGGTTGCTATCACCACCAAATAACAGTCTGTTCATCACATGATCTGCCCTGCCCTTTTGTCAAACCAGCAGTCACTCTTGTTTCTCTTAAAGGTCCTGTGAGTACAGATCTTGCTGTGGAGTAGGGAACATACTTTGTCTGAACTTCATGAGTTTTATCACCTGAGTATTAGTCATGTTCAATATGTTTCTGTTGCATTAATGGAAAAATATGGGAGCCCTCCGGTGGTAAAAATAATACCTTTAATTTCCGATAGATGATAACCAGAGACTGTAACCTAGCAGATAAAGTGCCTACTTCAGCTTTCAAAAGGTGCAGCTATGAGTTCTGAACTGTATTTTCAGTACCTTTTCTGTGCACTTTATTCCACTCATGCTGCTTTAACTTAATTAATACTCATTGATTTAGCAGGACTATAACAACAACAACAGCAGCAACCACCATCACCGGTGGGTCAAATTCAGACAAGCAGTAAGGTGTGTGAATGCTGTAGGAGGAAGGGCATGTGAAAGAAGGAAAACAAGGGTTTTTTAAATAAGAAAAATCAACCATGGTGTAAATGCACTGATTTTCACCAGAGGTAAAGCATATCTGATTATAGTCCACTGAAACAATGAAAGCCTCAGCTACAAAGAAAAACTTTGTTCCTCTAAGGTACAGTTTTAAAAGTTACAAATTCCCAATACTGAACTTCTATCAGCTATGAGGACAGGAAGGTAAAGAAACACCTCATTAGACTCTCTTGGATCTACTCCTTGATGCTGCCTGCTATTTCCCCCCATAAGTTTCAGCTGTAAAACCACAAACTTACCAAAAAATAGTATGCTGGAAAAAGAAGTAAGAAGGATCAGTCTTAAGTTTTGTCTTGGCAAAATGAAAAAGTGTTTTAAAGCAATCAAAATATACAGCTTTACTCCAAGGTAGTCCTTGTAATTTGGTATTATATTTTCTTTCTATAATTCTTTAAAGTTGCACTTAATGTAAAGCTCAAAATAATCAATATAACTGGGAAAAATGAAAGCTTATTTTGCATCTAAATGTTAGGAGAAAACATTTAAGTTTTCCCGCATCACTGTTTCAGGTCAAAAACATGGTTTTCAGCCAAAATACAATTCAGCTGGGATGATGATAGTCACAGAGCCAGTAGTAAGAGGCAAAAGAAGGCATGATATATCAAAGCTGCAAAATCAACAATGGGAAATGCTGCTTCATTTTGCTACACATGTGAAACTATGTGTGAAGCATTCACATAGCTGTCTCAAAACCCTTCCTCTGGTGTTCATAATTGCAACTGAAAGGCTCACAGAGACCCATGTGCCACCAACACATGCCATATCATCATTTGGGAGACAAACCAGCTGTCTTCTTTCATCAACCAAAACAAAGCAGAGATAGGGACATCAACAGTGAAGAATTCTCCAGAAGTGACCAATTCACCCTGCAAATAGCTGCAGTAAAGGGTGCTCCTCAAGGAGACACACTATCACTTGGCCAGTGAGAAGCTCATTGTAGTAGCTTGCCCTGGTCACATCACAGTCCCATAGACCTGCAGTGCTGGAGCAGAGACTTTCCTGCTGGTTGGTCATTCCTGGCAGATGTCAGTCCATAACACCATGGACCATAGTACTTAACACAGCCTATGGTCAGGTAACCATCCAGCACGTTTACATGTCTCCTTATTTCTGATCACAAGGACCAAGCTCCCTGAGTCAGGGTCAAGCCTCATATGGTGCAGCAGATCTTCCTCCCTCGCTTCACTTTTCAGTTAGCTATATGCTACAGTTACAATTGCAAGCTACAGCTGTAGCCCAGAAGTCCTTTAGCACTACGCCTTGACCTTGCTGGCTGCAGGGAAAGAAAAGGTAGTTTGGGTCAAAACCAAGAGCGATAGATGTTCTGGAAAAATTCAATACACAAATCAGATTAGCAACAATAAGAGGTTTGCCTAAAGCACACAAGGGTTAAAGTGCTTCTTCACCCAGCATAGCAACTCACAGTTCAGAAAGCATTCTTCCCTCAGGCCTGCACGGAGCATGGCTCAGAGATGGACCTGCCCCCTCAGAGATGCAAGGACCTCTCATCAGGAAAGCAGAAGGCAAGATCCACAGTGCAGATCTGAGAGCAGAAAACATCAGTGGCCCTGTGTGGCAGCTGTTCTTCCTGCTAGTAAATAGGCTCAGCTCACCCTGACTATCTTCAGAGCCAGTTGCCTGATGCAAACACCGTAATGTTTTGCATCAAGGTCTTGCTTCTGTACTGTTCACAGTGCTGGAAAAGGAGTTTCCCAGTTTCCCTTGAGTCTTTTCTATCTGTGCATTGAGCACAGAAGAAAGCAGAATAGAAGATGCTGAGAGAATTTTTGGGATGCACACTCCACTTTCTGAATTTTCTTTTAAATATTTCCTTTGTCAACTTTTTGCCCCCTTCTCACTGATGCACTGGCCAATATTAATGCATAGAGGAATGAGAGCTCATGCTGTCCCACGGACATCTTGGGTGAGGAGGTCAGGCTTTCCACCAAAGGCATGCCCAAATGTCACCCACTAGTTGTCCAAGATAAAAATTGCCTTCTTTACACTTCAGAATTAACATGTCTTTGAGATGAACACGGACAGCTCACCACTATATTACACCTCAGTAGTCTTTGTTCTACTTTTATGCTATTCTAGATTTATAAGACTGGGAAAAAAAAATAATTTAACCATCAATAGGGGAGGGCTCTCCAAGTGTAGAAGACTTATATAAATGGCCTAGAGTTCATAGCCAATTTTACACCATCATCTCTCATAATTAATAGAGTAGCCCAGGAAAGGAGGGTAGGTAAAGCAAAGAGGAAATTTGCCCTGCACACTGTTGCATTGCGGATAGTCTCATTCATGGGAAGTGTTCCCAGTGCATGTCATGAGTTGGAAAGTCACCTCCAGTCTCGGTTTGACTCCCCATGGACAGGACACAGTTGTGCAGTGTGGTATCTTGAGTCTTCAACCACATGCAAGAGGTTTCAGAAATAATCTGGATTTCACTCTTTCAATCTCACAGTTGATTTTCCTCATAGCTATTGGACATCAGCATGAACAGGAGTGGATAATGTAGTGATGGACAACACTGTCCATCAGTGTGGACCGAATGGGAACAGGATAAAAGGCAAATATTTCTGACTGAGGAAGAAATCTGCCAGATCTCTAGTTCACACAAAGAAGTCTTGTGTTGACTTTATCTTCCTCAGATCCAGCCCCACATTTGGAAAGCCATTCTTAATAGCTCTGCTTTAAAGCTGTTCAGACAAACACTATGAATGCTGCTGCCTAAGAGTAGTCAAGCATAGCATTAACTTCAGAACTTCAGAGTTTTGTGCTGCATCTACCCTGCACCATCACCGGCTAACACTAGGTGAACACAGAAGAGAATGTATGTAGACAGGAAAGACCCTTGACACTGACTGCACATAGACATTGATTCCCTCTGCTACCACTCATGGTGCTTGGGGAAGATACGATCAGCTATAACCACAATGCCAAGCATAAGCAGGACTTCTTGTGAGCAAAATGAGCTGTCTTCCCTTCAGAAGTTCAGACCTCTCCAAACCCTTATTTACTAGAATACAAGCAAGAAACTCAGAAGCAAGCAAGCAAGCATTTCTGAGCCACCTCTTGGCACTGCAGAGGGGAAGACTAACTACAGGTTTTCCTCTCCCCCGTGTTTCTTTCCGTGACTGTGAGGTCAAAGACACAATGACCTAAACTGATACGCCCCTGCTTCTCTCACTCTACAACCATGTCTATCATTGGTCTCCTCTCCTCTACTTCCATTACACCCACATGATTGCCTTTACCCATTTGGAAGATCTCCACGGCCAGCTATGTAGATTGGAGAGTATTTGCCAGTAATGGGACTAATGCCCAGCTTTCAGTGTGTCACCCAAACCTCATCTTTAAAGCCCCACAGGAATAGCAGAAGACTACCAGAACGCAACTGTGTTTCACAAAGACCATGCTCTATTGTTCCCTAAAGGCTTATAGCAAATGGACCTCCCAAACACCCTAGAAGAATACCATCCATGTTTGCAATGAACCAGTATTCCAGCTAGGGATTTATTTTGTTCTCCCATCTCCCATTTAAAAAAAAAAAAAAAAAAAGCCAACCACCAAACAAAAAACCCAGCATAGCAGCTACCACTGCTGCAGCAGCTCCGTGCAAGTCACATCAATTCCATTCCCAGGGGTGCAAACCAATTTCTCTTGTTTTTCCGCCCGTCTCTCTGGCTGAACCTCCAGCAGCCTTCAATCCCATTAATCCAAGCACTGCTGGCGATGACGAAGACTGATTTCACCAGCAAACGATCAATTTGTATCTCCCCCCCCTTTTTTCTTTTTTCCCTTTTTTTTTGGTGCGATGTACAAAATATCATGAAAAAGGCGTTAGTGGTGATAGTTCCACAACAGTGAAATAATAGAGTAATAAGGCAATCCACTTTTGACCTTGCAGGACAGCTAATTCATCTACCCATCTATCTTAATTATTCCCTGGGTTACAAAAGAGAAACTGTACAATTCATTCATTCCACAGTGACAATTCCATTTTCCACCCCCAGTAAAGCACCATCCTTTCTCTGCAGTGATCCTGCCATAGACCACATTCCTTCTCAGCCTACTCACACCAGCCCACATGCAAACAGTCATTAGAGGCCTGATCCAAAGCCTGTTGAAGTTGATCAAGTCAGGCCCTTTTTGGCCCAAACACACTCTAGTCAGCACCTTTCCATACCTTCCCCTCACTTCTAAGGAAACAAGAAACTAGCCATCTTCATAAGCCATATGAAAAGCAGCAGTGGGATCTCTGGCAGAGTAGAAAGGTGTTCAGACAGGTTAAATTTGCCCTGGGACATGGATCTTTGCAGATCTTCTCTCATGTTGATGGAAAGAAGGTATCTTACAGAAAAGTGTGCATTGTCTCAGAAAAGTCTATGAAATCTGTTTGCATTGGATGAGAGCAAGATAGGATCTCTGAATTTGGAGAGCACCTTGTGATAAGGGTACAGAGAAGACAGAGGCTAGACAGTAGAGAACATTCAAAGACCATCTTCTGACGGCACTGCTCTAACTTCTGCTGTGTATCATTTGCTGAATATTAACGTGGCCTGGAAGTTAATATCTGTCTCAAATAGCTGAGTCTTACATCCATACAATCTGATCTTTCTGCTGCTTCACCTCAGAGATTGAATCCTACAACCTACCCATTTTTAGGCATGGCATCTACAAAAAGACTGTTTGCACATGACTCTCCAACCTGCAGGGAGAGGCTGGTGCAAACGAATGTCTCACACTGATCTCTGAAAGAACCAAGATTAGTCTTTACCTCCAGTAGGCAAAGGGGTCCAGTGGCATTTGCAATGACAAAATTTCACAATACCCCTTCCAGCCTAATAGTTGCTAGGAAGAACGTGGAGAACTGGCGACAAAAGGAAATTAGGAGGAAGGTGCTTCAAAGGGAGCAGTGGTAACTGAGATAAATCCCCCTGACTCTTGGTTGTTCCTCCTGTGAGTTAAGTTGAAACAGAAGCAGCAGAAATCCCCATGAGGGAACAGCTGCCTCCAGTCAGGTCTTCTCCTACTGGAAGTAGCCTTGGCTGCTGATATATCCTTTAAGATTTGCACTTTCCTATCATTCCACTTCTCTGCAGATGTTTTTAAGGTCACTTCTGGGCTCCACAACTCACTGTTTCTCTACTTAACATCTCCAGATCCCTTTTGGAGCTCTGAGCAAACCAGATTTTTCCCCTCCTCACCCTCATGTGTGTCTTCTATCACTTTACTCTGTTCATACTGCATCTCTGCTTGTCTTTCCAACACACAATTCCCCTTATCTAAAATATATACCTCTCTCTTCCTTAAAGCCACTAAACCCAGTACTTCCTTTCCTCTGTCTGTAACAGGTCGTCTTAGCGTGAATTCCTTTCCTGCCTAGTTTTTCCACCTCTGTCACATTTGTCTCCAGTCTGTGCTGCCCTGCTATACCAAATCCATTCCCTTTTAAACACCCCCATTCTCTCACCTCCCGGACTCCTCTACTTGTCTCACACAATCCATCCACACTTTGATTCACATCAGGAAGGCAACTTGATCTCCCACCCACTTCATTCTGTTGATATATTATCTGCTCCCTTACCTCTTTCCCCACTCTTACCTTCACTTTCCCCTTCTTAGTGTTTTTATATTTACTATGGTCTCTGCCCCATTATGTCACCAACCTTATTCCTCCTCATAATTCTTTACATGAGTAGAAATCCTACTTCACTCTTTGCCACATCTGAGACTGTAATCTCTTAAGAGAAGTGAGCATACCATCTTATGTGAAGCTTGTACAGTGCCTTTTCAATCTGCAGTGCTTTGAATTATTATTATTAATACACTACAAACACAAAGATACCACCTTCGGTTCAGGTACCTTGAGACACAGATTGCTGCAAGCAGCTAAGTACATCAAGGAAGTATCAGAGCTGCTTTCCCCTTTCTTACAATTTCCCCCTAAGTCTGCCCCAGCAGCTCCTGTCATGAACAAGATCCTGGGCTAGAGTGTAAACAGAGAAGATAAACCATACCCTACATCTCAGGGAGCAGAACTGGAGCCTAAAGTCAGGCATACACAGGAAGGGCGGGAAAGTCCACCCCCACTGGCAATAAATACCTAGGACACTGCATAGATGTCTTCAGACCACTTACTACAGAGGTGCCCACTGACATTGGCTCCTCTGAAGATCCAGAGTCTGTTGATAGGAGCTTAGCACAGAAATGTGAGTGGAATTTAGGCCAGTTTAGTACAGCTCAGGATGCCACTGAGCAGTGAAAATGGCTAAGCAAAGACCCAAGGCAGATCCTGGACCACTACCAGTGCTGCTTCACTGCCACATGTATGCCACTGTGCTTGGTGTCTCAAGGCGTGTTTCAATAGAGCCTACATAGTATGTCCAGGCTTTTGGGAAGCAGCAAGTGGACATAAACACAAGGTATACAGTGCATAATGTTATAGCACAACCCAGAGATCATGTGTGACTGGAGACACCTGGAACAAAGCAGGGCAAGCTGATGTACATAGCTGACACAGGTTGCTGCAAGTTGTTACACTGGAAACAAAAGAGCTATCCCAGCCCATATCATAACTACCCCAAGTCCCAGCAGAGAAGCTGCACAGTGTCACAGTTCAGAGTGACACATAACTGGTTTTCCAGTTAAGATACTGACTACCAGCTGAGGAAGATGCATTTCAGTCCCTGACTGACACAGCTTCCCTGGTTAACCTTGGTCAATTCATATGACATGCTTTAGAGTCCATCTTCACATAAAGGAAAACCACAATCTTTCATCTGCTTCTTAGCATTGTCTAGACAGGATGACAAATGTCCTTTGTGACATGTCCAGGCTCCAGCATCCACATAAAATTTACACTCTTCTTCCACAAGGCATTCTTTTTGGTTCCTTGAGCTCTTATCAGGTGTCTCCTTGATCCTAAGATCTTGAATTTTTCCCTAAGCTACAATCTGAATTTTTCTATTTCCCAGAAAGTCCTTTTCCTCCAAGATCTCTCTTTTTGCACTATTTTCAGTAATCCTCTTCCTTCCCCTTTTCCTCAGAGACTGATTACCATTCAACCAAACCCCTGAGAGTCCAACCTTCCTCTTACCTTCAGCTGTCTCAATACCATGGCTGTGAACTGTAAGGCACTCCTAGGCAGCCAACTGCTTGCTGTTAGCATGGTTACAAAATGACAAAGGGGCTGGCCCATAAACCCTGACGTAATGTGATTTTTTTCCACAACCCAGAATTCACACTGGAGAAGCTTCATTCTCCCCTCAAGAATTAACCTTTCTGCACCTCCCGCTGTGCTGGTGCTTGTGGTATGCATGAACGTTTCCCACCTCAGGCATGGCTACTAGTCTCTTTCCTGGCACTGCATATGGACTATAGCTAGACAGCTGAATGCTTTGATCTTCTTGATGGCTGGTGCACGTACAAAGCTTTTGGAGTCATGTACTTCCTTGTTCCCCAGGAGAGCAAAGTTTCTTGCTCAGCTGAAAATTAACTTCTGGGGTTGCACTTACTCACTTCCTCCTAAATGCCCTGCAAAGCAGCTCTGAAAGCAAAGTACTACACTCCGGGGATCCCATGACCGACCTTTCCCAGGCACTCCTCAAGACAAAAGAAGGGGAGAAAAGCAAGGTGAAAGGAAGAATAAGGAGAATGGTGGTCCTGGCCAAAGAAGTCATTTCAGAGAAGAGAAAAAGGAAGGGGGGATGAGAAGGGAGTGAAGGAGAGAAAAAGGAATGGAGGGAGAGGGAGCAGCAATAATAAGGTCATTTGTTACAGGAGCTACTCCTAGTCTGTGTGTATGTAACACAATTTGAGCTAATTGTATTGCCCTCACTTTGGGGACGCTGCTGTCTGTCTCTGAAGCTTTTTCTAATTTCCCCCCTTAATGTACGATTTCAGAATCTTTCATTCTAATGATTTTAATGCAATCAGCAAAACTATGCATGTAATTGTCTTTGGCACGGCACTCGCTGGAGTGGCACTCAGGGACAGCTCCCTGAACCCAGGACTCCGGCAGGAGAATGCAAAACAGGCCTGTTTTCAATCACCGCGGCAGAAGGCAGCCGGCAACGTCTGCGAAAGGCTGCCGAAAAAAAACATTTGTCGGAAGACAATGACAAAAAAGGGGGTCTCAGCTCGGTGCTATTCAGAGACAATTTGTAAGCACGGCTGTTGAAGTCGATCCAAAGGCTCCGGAACAGCTGGAGCTTTGCAGTGATTGATAAGTGCGCCCAGGAGAACTTCATTTCTGCCTGAATGAAGACAAAAGCCCCGCGATGCTGGGCGGATGGGTAATGTCACTATCATTAAGTAGTGAGAGTGGATATGCCAGACCTTCAGATGGGGACACAGTCAGGGCTATGAGGAGAGGTCAGGGCACCCTCCCTTCCTTCCCGTCACTGCCAGCTCTTTCCCCTCCCTGACTCCCCCCTCCTCACACAGATACTTTCAGCACAAACACCCCCTTTGCTAATTGTAATGCCCATGTCATAGAAGTTCCCCTAACTTATAAGTACCACACCATAGGTCTCTCCCTCTCCTCTTCGTGACTGCTGTGTACACGCTCCTTCCAGACCTACTAGGGCTGGTTCTGCCAGTCAATGCTCCAGGCCATCCAGATGCACCTTGTCCACAACATTGCTGTTGCTCATGATCCCACATTCAGAAGACAACATTTTTGAGAGCCATCTTCAGTACCCACGCTTGGGTGACTCCTACCTAACCAAAGTCTGCTTGTCTCCTTCTTCCATGTATTGCTTACCAATACCTTCTGAAACGCAAAGCCTGCATTTCTGAAGTCAAGTCCAGCTGGAATTTTTGGGCAACCCCATGAAAACAGTTAGAGCATCACCACAGGAGAAGAAAGCACGTGAAATACAAAGCCTATCATAATGGACTTGATCTGATGTCTACGTGCTTTGCACAGAATCTCAACAATCTTAAGGTTAGTCTAGTTTGACATGTTTGCTGACATGGTCTCTTTTTCCCTGCACAGTTACCAGATCTCATATACAAAGAGTATAGATCTTTATGTACAAAGAGTATCGAAGACAAGTGAGTAGGTTATAATCTCAGTTTTCGCTGTGTACTTTTCTCATGGTGAAGAAAAAGCTGGAGAATACAACCCAAATTGTTCTGAAACAAAAAGCAAAATCAACGGATCCTTTACTCATCAAGTTAGCCTTGGTGCTGCCCAAAACTAGTCAAATTCAAGAGATGTCTACTCAGTTTCTACATATTCAGTAGTCAGGACATCATATGCTTCTGAAACTGCAGCACAGCTGGGAATCAGCAGTGCACCACAGAAGCCATCAGAAAACAGTCCACAGCAAGGGTGACACCCATGCAGGAAGGGGAACAAACTGCCTGAAATTGCTCCAAGACTGTGTCACAGATCCTCAGAGGACCTAACAACCCACCTCCACCACTTGCTCTTTCCATTCCAAGTACTGAACCCACCTCTTCTGTTGTCAATGGCAAGCCCAGGCAACGCCAGAGACAAGACAAAGACCTCTTCCAAAAACCCCACAGAATTTTTCCTTTAGCAAGAAACATTACTCTGTCACCTTTTGGGGTGCTTTAAGGAGTGTGAAGGCAAAAAAACCCCACAGGAGTGGAGAAAAAATGTTCCTACTGGCAGACAGTCTATCACTATTTTGCTCCCTGTTAACATTTTAGGCCAACCCCCTCTCACATACCACAGTCAACTTCTGTTCAGATGACACAGCCTAAGAGCACTGAGCTACAGTTCTGCAGTGGGGATCCTGGTCCAGGATGCCCTCACCCAGCCACAGCTGGGACTGACTAATCACCAGAGATGAACCTGAAGAAAGATAAGAACTTCAGAGTCAGGAGGTCTGGGACCTGATAGGACAACTGTATCTTTGCAGAAGGTGATCTCTAGTTGCTCACCTCTAGCAACCAACTATTTAGAGCCCAGGACACAAACTCACAGTTCTGCTACTCATTCAATGGCATCTGTGTCAGCAACCCTGTCTCACCTTAGACTGTTAGTTCTTTGGAAAACAGACAGCTTTTTGTTCTTTGTTTGTACAAAACATATCACATGCCCAGGCCTCTTGACCACCACAGAAGCAGTGGCAGCCTCCATACAGCTCCAGCACATACACTTCTGTTCAGCTACCTGAACATCCCTCTGTGCCTTCTGCTGGTGGTGAAAGCAGGGTCAGCTGACATTCCCCTCAATCTCCCTACACTTTCCAAACTCCAAGAACCTTTTGCTGAAGTAACACAATTTTTTTTTTTACTGACTTACACCCAGCCAGCCAGCATCTTGCTCTCTCTGCAGGGTGATGGAATAGCACAGGCCAGTGATCAGCAGGAAAGCCGGTTCCCATCAGCCTGCAGAGGAGCACCAGCCCTGCTGCTATTTGTACACGTCCTCTGGAATATTCGCATTCAGCACTGTCCTTGCCAAAGCCACCACCAAAATGTGCACATCATTCGCTAATCTCGCTGTCCCCAGAGCTGGCGCTGGCTGATTGTTCTGCCTTCCTGCTTGGACAGCTAAACAGTTATGCAGAGCACTGCAGTGCTGAGGGGTCTCAGGTGGTCGGGTTTTGGTGTGCGCTTTGGAGGGCCCCATGTGGACATCCTTCCTGAGCTGGTAGCCCAATTAGCTGCAGCAGAACAGCTCTTGTAGCCTCTCTGGAACAGAGGGGTCACAGACAGTCCTTCTGGAGGGGGAAACAGAGGCACTTAAATAGCCTAGTGGTCCCTGTCAACCGAGAAAGGAACAGAATCCCAAAGTGTCAGTGGCTTCCAGCTCCTCTCTTCCACTGAGCCATGCTACTTCAGCTTCTATACCTCCACTCTGCAGGTAGCCATGATGGAACCTACTTCTGAAGGCAGAGATATCTTTTTTTCTGGGCCTGCAAATTCAGCAGTGGTGTTACCAGTAACATGTCAGAGCAAAGCTTTAGCAGTGAGCAGAAGTGAGATAACCAGCTTTAATGAACCAATCTGGACATGCACAGACTTTATTCCAACTAAGTAAAGATCCCTCAAGCCTCCACTCAAGCTCAGGCAGGTCTAAGCCTCCAGCAAAGTGACTATCAGCTACAGTAACATTACCCACAAGACACTCCATTTCTCATGACTACCAGGTTCCAGCTTCTAGAAGGAGAAGAAATTTCCCAAGGTCTCACTGCTGTGAGACTTCCTGTTCCTGATTTTTTGATCACAGAAAAGGATTCAGCAAAGTCTCCAAAGATATTTTCCCAGTCTGGAATGTCTGTATAGCCTGATCTTCACAGTGACTGTAGTTCACCTCTCAGCTGCCACCTTTAGCGTGACTGACAGTACTGTCAGGTCCAGTGTAACCTTCACATGCAGGTAGAGCAACGGTGAGCATTACATTCCTTAGATATGGTCACACTGTCAGGTACGAGACCCCAAGGCTCCTCCTTGGCTGTGCACACCGTGCATCACATCCTTTTGAGCATAGGGACCTTGGGTGTCCAAGAGTACCAGGCACAGGAGCTCATGGCTAAGCAAATTGAGACAAGCAGTATGCAGGCTGCACACAAGGCATTTACAGGGACAATCAGGATGTGGTCTGTGCTTTTTGACCTGTACAGATACAGCTTCTATTACCACCGGGGAAACACATGCCTGAACCAAAGGGAGTCCCATGATCTCAGAGTTCTGCTCTGACCTGGACCGAAACAGCAATAGTACTTGGTGCTGGCAAGTTTTATCATGGTCCTCCCTACCCTAAGCCATGATAGTAGGACCAAGCAGGACCCAAAACCTCCTCCAATATGCCTTTGTCCCCGCTCTGATCTGCGCAGTAATAAATAGCAATCAATCTTGACAGAGAGCATCCATGCTGTGGAGGGCGAGGGCATGGCAGTCTCTGCTATGGGAGATGATCCCTGGCCTGCCTCTCTTGATGACCCCAGAGAATTCACACCACCCCGCTCCCTCCTCTTGAAAGGTGATAACAAAGGTGTGAGTTTCTAAGCCTGACTGGCTCATGGAGTTAAAACCCAGTGAACCTGACCAGATCAGTGATAAAGCCAGAGCTCTGCTGAATTGGTCATTCTCTTGCTCTCCCCTTCTCTTGCCTGACCCCTCTTTTGCATGGTTCACAGAATCGGCAAAACTCCCTGACACAGAAACTGGAAGACACTCGATCTGTCGGTAACAATTTCCAGCGGCTTTGACAGGAACAGGCAGAGCACAGGAAAAATAAAAAAAAAAAAAGGAAAGGGGAGGGGGGGGGAAAGGAAAAAAATTCCTCCTGCCTCCTATTCTCCCTTTCATTTTTCCTTTGGCATCCTCTCTTTCCTGGTGCTGTGCGAGCATCTCCTTTCCTTTGTCTGCTGCTGGACAGGTGAAGACAGTCCACGGGCTGCAGGAAGTATCCCAACCTGAGCTATGAAGCAGGGTAATTCATCACAGAGGAAAGACTGTCTGCACACAGAAGGGCAAGTGAACATCTCTTACTTTAAAACCCTCACTGCTCTTGCAGCATGCTGGTTCCCTGTCCAGGCCTGGGGATGCCCGCAGTGACGGGGAGGCTTGGAACAGGTAGGAAGGTCAGTGGAGAAGATGAGGCTGGTGATGATTTATACCCACATGCTATTTATATTTTTTAGGTCAGCTTTGCTGGGAGAGGAGAAGTTTTCACTTTATTGTGCAGAGCGAGGTGTGACCTGGGACCTTCAGGGTGGTTTTACCCACTAGATGCCTGGCCCAATCTTTGATCTTTCCTGCTCTCATCGCTGTGCTTCAAGCCTGATGCACAGTAGGCTTCACAGAGGACCGGGGAAGGGTCTGTGAGGACCATCACTGTAGGAGAGTGGACTCCAAAACCCAGGCAGTTCCTTCCTATACCCAAGGAAAAGGCATTCTGACCAAGTGCCTAGGGAGATGTCGGTACACAGTAGGACGCCAACCTTTTCGGACAATCCATACTTCAGTCTACATCCACCCTAGCCAAAAATTAGATCAGTGAGAATTATGGGTAGTGGAATCTGTGTTGCATATTCAGAGATGCATTTTCCTCATCTCCCTCTCCCACTAAGGGGAACGTTTTTCAGAACAGGTGATCTTTTGAAGGAGGTATGCAAGATGGGAGGAAGGAGAAACCATGGCTCTGATGAGCCAATGGCCAAGAAACAAGATTATGGATTGTACAGGGCCTAACTTTCATCACAATAGTACCAGACTATCATATTGTCATATAACCTGCATCTTCAGATAACACACATCCTTGGAAGGGTCTGTGCTTGAAAATAAGACCTTACATAACACAAATCACCTGTACAGAGGGAGGATAGGAGAGCACTGGAAGAGAAATAGAAGGGTTGACAACAGCAAAAATGCACAGAATGTAATTGGCTACTGATTGCAGCAAGTCAGGTTTTTACATTCAACCCAGGCAGCCCATATGTGAGATACCAGCAAGAGATGACACAAGGGTAATATCCACCATGAAGTCTTTTCCTTCAAAAGACAAAACACATCTGGCTCAGACCCTACACAGTATTTCATGGCTTAGATGAGACTGGAGACCATGAAACCAAGACACATTGATATATTTTTAACTCTTAACACAAGTAAAAATTCAAAAGAAAGACTTCACTCCTTTCTCCATGGTAGAAACAGGAACAGTGTCTATTTACAGCAGGAATTGGTCCCAGGGTTGACAAGAAGGCTGAAATCTAACCTCAGAAGCAATTGGTGGTTGGACTCTCCCTGAAGAGAGGAGCTTGCCTCCCAGTGCAGCTCCTCGCTGTGCCAGGATCAAGTTTTCATGGTGCTCAGATTCATTGGCTTTGAGTATCATGGCACAACAACAAAAGGAAACCCACCAGGTGAAGTTGCAATTGCCCTTCCTGCATGAGACAGCTGATCAGAGCTGTGCCAAAAGCAGCTGCTTGTTTCTTTCACAAGAGATAATTACAGCAGCTAGAATACACTATTTGCCATGTTGCTTTTAATTCGTATCAGCAGAACTGACAGTTCCAGCTACACTCACTCAGGGGCTGCAGGTAGAAGTCTGGGAAGCATGGAGCTCCTCCAGCCTCAACTGCAAAGGACTAGGAGGATTTCATCTCAGCCCCCACCATCGCCTCCCTTTGCTTTGCCTTGACCCACTCAGCCCCCTCTGCTTTCTGTGTCTGCTCCACAAACTGTTTAGCCATCTGTAGTCAGCAGTTGCACCCATTGCTGTGAAGGGAAGGGTGACCTTGTGCTTGAGACACTGCTGCTGTTCTCATAAGATCGGGAGTTCAGGTCTGCTGCAAGCTCCCTGACCATGTCCCGAGGAAGCTGCAAAAGCTCCCCAGGCTTTTGGTGGTTACTTATCCCCAGCTAGCCATAGAGCAGCTACCATAATCCCACTGATGAGCCAGGTGGTGTGTGGAAATGCTCCTGCTGCCAGTAAGGCTGCAGACCGGCTGAGTGCTCCAGCAACCGCCAATAGGATATTTATATGGCAAAACCTGGGACAGGGGGGATGAGGTGGATCTTGTACTCAACAGACTAGAAACACATGCTGTTCACTGGTGAGACTGGGGAGATTCCCAAAGTGGGATACACAGATTCAACAGCACAATTTAAGAAAGGGCCAGGTAGATTAGATACCTCATAGGAGTGAGCAGGAAGAGGCTGTAACTGACCCCCACTTGAGAAAACTGGAATACCATCCTCGCAAACCTGGCAGTCACATCCATTTAGACTGCACAGTCTTCAGAGCAGCTGTTGCCCCCTATCATGCTTTGCACAGCACCTAGCACCACAAACACCCAGATGAGATGGGGCCACAAGGCCATGAAGAACAGCAATGAAAATACAGCAGACAAACTCAATTCATGGAACATCCCTCGAACAGAAACCACACAGAGTGAGCCACAATTGTTTCTAGCACTTCTGAAAACAAGTCCTCTTTAAGCTCAGAATCGGCCCAAATTGCCTGTAATCATACAGACTGATGAAAAACATGAGTGACTCAAAACCCAGGGAGTCTCAGCCATGGAAAATCACAGCAGGGTAAGTGCAGAAGCAAATCAAGCCCCCTCTGCACAGCTGCACCCTCTTGCAAGTCCTTATGCAGTGGGTGCTTTAAGACTCTGTCCACCACAACCACACCAATTTCGGACTCAAGCCAGCATGGCAGTTTGAAGTGAACAGTCAAGTAGCTGGACACCAAGGATAAATAAGATTTCTACTAATCCTGCTTTCACAGCAGGATACTAGAAAATTTAGCTGACCTTTGTTAAATAAGCTCAATGGGTCCCTTGAGAGATGGTGAATTACTGTGAGCAAGCAAAGAATGTCTGCCCCAGGCCATAGCCTGCAGAGAAAGGTTTTTCCTATACAAGAGACTGCAATCCAGGAAAACATATTTCTTTTATGCTAAGGGGAATAGGCCACCCCAACCTTCTGCAAAGCCAGCTGCATCCCATCTACAAAACCACTCTCAGGAGTACAGAAGACATTCTGCACCGTGCAGCTTTTGAGCTGCAGCACTAGAAACTCTCACTAAGGAAGCCAAGCTGCCAACAGAGCACCTTTTGCCCCAAGATGCCATTGCTATGTCTGCCTGTTTCCCTGCTCATGGGCTTGCCCTCTGGACTGCCAGCACGTGAACCTGTGTGGGACTTTCAGGGGGACAGTGGAAGACAGGCAGCATCTGGGAGACAAGCGCATCGGAGACGTCAATGTTGCAGGGCAGTAAATGTGACAGAGCAGTTCTAAGTGAGCCTTTTTCATCCATGTTCAGGCTGAAGTGGATTTCAGGAGACGCAGAGGTTATACAGGGTGATATCAGCTGAGACACGAACATGCTACAGCAGAAAGTACAGACTACTTCCTTTCCAGGTGTAATAGGACAGAAAGTGGTATTTACAAAGCTGCACCTCGGGTCTCTCATTCAGCATCTAAACAGCTGGAGTAGAAAACTGATCTGGGCTAGCCCCTTCAGAGTGAACTGAGCTAGGACAACTCCCACCTGGTGAAGAAGTGTCTGGCATTACTTTTCTGGGTATCCAGTTGCTCCAGGTGCCACTGCTACTTCCTTTCACAACATCAGGTAGTGAGGAGGAGTAGGGAGGGGAGAAATGCAATTAGAAATTATTCTTTCCTTGTTCTCATGCTTTAAGCAACCCATAGTCACATGGATAGACAAATACCTCCGTTGCATCCTCATGGCAAATTAAAAAAAATCAAATCTGCCTCAGGTTGGTTTGAGCTCCCTTTATTTTTCTCTCTCCCCTTCTCTCCTCCCAACTTGGACCTCTCAAAAGTTCTCAGCTGAAACAGATCACAGGTTCTAGTGTTCATAAAAACAGGAACATTTTTATTTTAGTTTTGAAGCCTATTTCAGTGACCCTGCTGGGGTGGGGGGTAGGGAAACAGCATCATTCATCGTGGCTGAGCAGCACAATTCCATTTGCCAGGCTCTGAAATGAGAGACACTCTGCTGATGAAGTCAAAAAAGGAAAAAGCTCCTCTGTGTCATTTTTCTCCTTTTCCCCACCCCAAGTCTTTCTTTGCTTTTTCTCTCCCTGCCCCCCATCCTCCAGCAGGCTCTCTGGAGATGAAGGGGGAGAGAAGCAGAAAGGTTGGTGTCTCAAGGGAAACTCACACTTCTCAATATTCAGAATATTGAATATGGAATGTTAGAGGAGTTATCAATCTTACTTTGATGGCACAAGGAGCTTCATTTGTTAGTGCAGGATGTGAAAGCGGCCTTTCAGAGCCATTCACTGACTCTTCAAAACACATTTCACCACCCGAGCTTTATGATTGCTCATTCTACACAGTGTCCAGGTAGGAAGGGAAGCCCCATCCTGCCAATCTGTCCTACGCTGCAAGGGAGGTGCAGGCAAGTAGAAGTGCATATAATGGCAGCAGTGCTGCGCAGCATGAAGTGAGTGTCAGTTCTTAGCTGGTGGAAAGCCACATATGCTACTTCAGTTGGCCTGTAACATATGATGATGCAGCCCAAAACACATAATGGAATTAGGCAAAGCCTCTGCTTACACCAGTGACTACAACACCAGTGACTACAACACCAGTGAAACCAACTGAGCCTAATCCATTTCCTCAATTGTAGGCTCAGCCCAAGACCTCTTAGTCGTCATCAGCATGTCAGCACTCTTCCTCAGCTCCTCCCTAGTCTTAGTGCACACAGAGAGAAGCCTTAGCAAGGACCAGAGAGCAGCCTAATTCTGAGATATGCCAAATAGCCCTGGGTCCTGGCTGACAGCAGAGCAGCCGCAGACCTTGGACTAGGCTACGAGATCAGCAGGAGATGATACTGGTAGTGCAGCTCCTAAAAAAAAAATTATATATATACACACACATACTGTCAGCACTACAAAGTTTCCAAGTGAAAGACAGGTCAGCCATATGACAAGCAAAGACAGGGGCAGGACTGCTCACTGGTGAAGAAAGATAACACTGTTATGGGCCATAGGCTGCAGGTTATATATTCTGGTCTGTGTGGTTCTCTGGCTCCTTGTCAGCCCCACAGTTCAGAGGGTTGACATTTTTAACCCACACCTATTTTCCATACTGTGATCCATAGCCTTCAAGTTTGCAGGGAGTTCCCTTTTTGGGCAGCCAGAAGGGACAGGTTTCAGTCTTCCCCTAATTCACATCTCCTACCACTCCTTGATTTTTTCTGAATATCAGCAGTTGTATTTGATGCTGAACCAGATAGCATGTGACCCCATTCTCTCTTCACTTGCTACTAACTACAGTAAATTACAGACAAATCAGATACATGATTCAGTGACCTACAAGAGATCACATGCATGTTGCTCTGATCAACATTTTCAAGCCTTGAAACTTAACGGTTTGATTCTCTACTACTAAGAATGTTCTGCTGCTCAAAAGTTAGTATAAGCAGCACACCCGTTCAGGGGGTTGGGTAGAAATCTGGACACCCCACAGTATGCAGCGCCTACCCTTGCATTTAAGAACCAACTGGTGGAGATAAGTAAAGCTCCCTTGATTCCCAGGGAGCTTCAGTGAGTTAAGCTAACTAAAGGTTCAGACCCCAACTTTTATACAAGCAAGTTTGGAAATGCCGGACTGCTGCTGCTTCCTGCAGAGCCAGCATGTGGAAATGAGGTGCTGTTGTTTATGACAGACCACTGTGCAGGAAAAAAAAAATCTCCTGGTCTCAAACATGACCTTTCCATCAGAGGTCACCAAAAAGTCATCAGTGATTTCATCAGATATCAACCAACTCAATTGCCCTTACGTGCACACATAGCAGTAACAACATACAGGTCACACTCATTTCCTTGTGTGAGTCAGTCACTCTGAGCCCAAGGCCACCAGTTAGAAGAAAGAAAGATCGTCTGAGATCCTGAATTAGATTTCTGCTCTTGGCTCAGATCTCATTCTCAGAAATATGCCTACTGAGTGATTACAGGAATTATACACCCAGTTTAGCGTTGCAGGAGGGTGTCCTAGGGACAAGGGGGCTACACTGCAATGGCATAAATCAGTGCGGCTCTACCAACACCTCCACTGGGACTGTGGATCTGCTCCAGCATATTTACCCCATGGATTTGTTTGGCTGCTGTCCGATGTTAGCACAGGAAAGAAAATAAAGAGATGAAAGAATAATACAGACATGAGGGTGACTATTTTCCAAAGAGGAAACACTTGCTCTAGCTGTCAATGATTTACAGGGTCATGTTGTTCATTGTTGACATATTTTATTGTCATTATTTATCACATTCACTGTTGGAGCCCTAAGGAGCCCCGTACAAAACTTGGGATGTGTAGTGCAAGGTGCTGTACAAATGCAGAAAGCTGTCAGGGAGGTAAAGGCACCGGAGTCCTGCCAGCTGCTGCCACTGCAGAAGATACTGCAGATTCACAGCAGGACATAAAAGAGGCAGTGGGGGGAAGATGGCAGGTGTCCAGAGTGCCAGAATATTTCTCAGCTCAGCACAGAACAAAAAGATTCTCTTCACTCCATCAAGTTTATAGAGTTAAGTTCACAAATGCTAAATGCTTGCATCATTTTTAACGCTTTCTTACTGGCCACAGGGCTGTCAAACTGCAGAGGAACTGCCTGCGCAGCCAGAATCCTGAACAGGAGATTACCCAATAATAATAATA
Source organism: Aramus guarauna (assembly GCA_013400195.1). NCBI lineage: Eukaryota > Metazoa > Chordata > Aves > Gruiformes > Aramidae > Aramus > Aramus guarauna. Next base: position 275,131 of record VXBL01003742.1, on the reverse strand, counting down.
ATTATTGGTATTATTACTACAGATTTATACAGGCTGCCTCTATCAAGAGAGACACTGTATTCCCATTGTGAAATAACATTTGCTTTGCTCTTCACAGAAGAATTAGAGGCTTTACAGGCAAAAAATATACTGGCAAGCACTCTGAGGGAAAGCAGAGGTCTACATCAAATATGTACATTTGCACCCGCTTAGTGGATCACTTTTGCGGTGGTGTAAATCAGGAACAATGTTCCTGGAGTCAATGCACCAGACACTCCACTCATACAAATCAGTGCAGTTCACTGACTTCGTATAAAAACCCCACGGACATGATACAGGCAAGAGAGCGCAATCCAGCCCTGTCCGAGATCACCCCGTGTCCATATGCTGTTATTCATTACAAAGTATGATCTCAGCGCCTAGGGGCTCCTAGGAAGGCCAAAGTCCCCACTCCACTACATTCTGCACTGATCAGTAATGACATACAGCACCTGCTTCAACAATTTGCAATGAAAGGAGACTGAAACCAGGTATATCCTGGATACACTCTCAGATGATGAAAATACTGCCAAGTCTCATAATTATATGGTGAGCCCATACAAGCCCACATTTTTCTTCAAGCCTCAGCTCCCAGTCTAGTGAGTTGATGAGATCTTGCAGGGAAAGCCTTCTCTTTTACCTAAAGAAGCCTCACAACTCAGACCTTCAGGCTGGCCTTTCTGCCTGTTTCTGGTTTCCAACTGCATCTTCAATGCATGGCACATTAGCCACTGGCTGGGTCAGCTCTCAATCCTATTTGTGCTAAATCAGTCTAGAAGGAGCTAGAAGCCTGAAGAACAAAACAGCAGGAAGTAAAGACTAGGTAACAAAATGCCACTACAACCCTTGTGAGTCAAAATTGACACAAACTTTCCAGACTGAGTTTTCAATGTACCTGAACTTGAGTCAGAATTACCAACTCGACGGGCACATTTATTTTACTTACTTATTATTCAAATCTAAAGAAATCATTTATCTCTGTCAGGAAAAAAGTGAAATACCAACACACACTGGGAAAGAAAATAAACACACCACTGCTCTGAGACAGCGGTGTGGGAGCTACGCAGAGCTGGCAGCCCAAACCCTTGTGAGAAACAGCGTGGTTCTTCCCTGCTCTGGTGTGTTCTCGGCTGTTATTCAACCATGTTATTTTAAAGGCAGTAACCCAAGTTTCCCAAAGGGCAGCTGCTGCTATTACCCATACGTACAGTTAATGACCAAAAAAAGAAACACAGGATAAGAGGCTGTGCTCACCCTCCAGACAACATGGTACCTGCAACCCAGGTGGGAGGAGAGCCACATCTGTTAGCAGCCAGCCTAAAGGCCTCTCTGAAGTACAGCAGCCTTCCTGGACCATGCTACAGGTCCTAGAGATACCTACAAGTCTGCAGCACAGAGCTGCCAAGCTCCTTGCATCAAAGATATCCAGGAGGTTGTCAGGAGACAGCTACAGGGCCATGCCCCAGAGTGTCTGTGCCAGAAGGACCATCCAGGATCTCTTTGCACCTCTGTGACACTCTTACCCCACAAAAATCACAGAATGGATAAGGTGGGAAGGGACCTCTGGAGATTGCCTAGGCCAACTCCCCTGTTCAAACCACAGTCAACAAGAGGAGGTTACTCAGGGCAGCGTCCAGTCAGGTTCTGAGTACTTCCAATGGTGAAGAAACCTGTTCTAGTGTTTGACAACCCCATAAAAAAATCACTGGTACGTGGCTCACATGTGGAGATACTCAGCCAGCACCTAACCCTATTTGTCAGCTCTCTGTCAGACATTAAATGGAGTAACTCCACTGTCCCTAGTCAGCGTGTTACTGGAGTATTGTAACAAGCCTACTGCAATAGTATTTGAAGCCCCGCTGGAGCTCAGGGCCCCATATGCTACATCTGTCACACCATGAACAGACGAGGTGGAGAAAGAGCAAGGAAACAGGATGAAGAGAGGTGGCATGGTTCAGTTTAGCTCACACAACCAGCAGGACTAAAACCTGGATCTCCAAATCCTCTGTTCACAGCATCAGGAGAACCACGCTAAAACACTCACAACAAAGCAGCCCTTTGTGTTTTGCTTTGCCACCAACATTGGTGACATTCTTTATAGTAAGTACAAGCTGTGAGAAGTTTAGCCTTTACCTTTTCCTGTTCAGAGATCTCAAAAGGAAGGGCTGTCTACAAGACAGCTCCTTGTTTGAGTATTCCTTACATAAAGAACATGCTCAGGTCTCTATTGCAGCGATTCACCTTCAGAAGAACTTTCATTCCTACGTAAGACATCTAAGGTCACTAAAGTTATCTGCTCCTACTAATTAACCATGGAAATAGAAAATAGCCATAAAACAGGAATTTTCAAATGGATCAAGAGCCACATGTGCCTACAGGCCTCTTAGAGGGCCATAGGTCTCCTCATGAAAACTGCCAGGTGCAAACACGTTGTCTGTGGTCTCATTCATCAGGCTGTGTAACTCCTCCATCCAGGTACACCTGCCCTGAGAGCAAGCCCTTTTCCCATTTGTTACCTTCTGCCAGCGCTTTTCTGGTTAAAGGAAAAGCAGAAGGAAAGTTAAAGAGCAGCAACAGCTGCTCCGGTGTCTTCCCCAGATGTTCAGCTATGTTCAGCCCGTTAACGGTTTGAGAAATCATTCGTCAGCAAAGGTTTTGCTGCCTTGCAGGCTTGTCTCTGAAACAACATGGTACTTACAGAAGAACTTGCTCTCACTCTGCCACACTTACTACCTAGAAACCCCTTCTCATTTCTTCACCTACCCCTCACTATTCTCTCTTGGGGTTGCAGAAATTATTCCATGCCATGACGGACAGAGATGGGGCGAGGCACCCACCCAGTTAAGACTGCCCGCATGCACTCACAAAAGTCAGTCTGAATGTTTCATGAACAAAAAAGGTTAACGCAGTCTTTCTGGGTCCCGGGCTCCAGCACATCTCTGTGCTAGAGTGCTCTCTTCTGCCGATTATCATTCAATTACTGTTATGATTCTCTGTTACAGGGATTGATTGCAGAGGTCAGGAAAAGGGAGAATTACAACGAGCGTTAATGTTGAGATCGGGGTATGGTTGAGATCAGGGCGGAGCAGAGTGGCTCATGTCCAAAGTTATAGCAGGTCAAATTACAAGCAGCAAAGGGCAGTTTAGGCAGGCCAGCCTTAGGACCTCTTAACACTGGGTATCAAGGACATGGAACTGAACCACAGTGACAAGAGCTAATTGCCAGAGGGATACGGTCAGGACCAATTACAAGTGTTAACTGCCAATTAAAATGACAGGGCCAATATCAGGGCCTCTACAAAGATCAATTATGGGATTACAGCAAAGGCCCACAAAGTAGATAAGAACAAAGCCCACCTGCAGCCACACAGAGAAACTCAGATGAGGAGCTTCCAAAAGTGGGAGAAGACTTTTTGCCCTTGAAGCGGCTGGAAGACAGGCTCAGTCTGCCACAGCTGGCACAACTGAGGTTCAGTGAAGTTCAGGAAACAAGGCTGATTTACTCCAGCTGAGGTTTCAGCCTGGAGACCTTCAGTGTTGCTAGAAGTGGGGTAAGATTTGACTTGCCTCCTCCATGGCGTTAACAGTCTCATGGTTGTAAAGAACTACCAAGATGAGCAAGAGACAGCTGCATTTACAAAGGGCTCTCTGAAAAGGAGCACAGAGCACAGCTCTATCAGCCTGAGGAACCAGCCAGGTGTGAAATCCAGACCTCCTGTACTGCTTCTTTGCTAGCGCTAACACCAGTGAAACCAAGATCAGAGGTTTTAAGCTCAGCCTTGCTCTCTCCATGCTTAATTACCTGCCCATCCATAAGCACATTATGCGGTGTGTGAAAGGGCTTCTCAGACCTCTGCTAAGCACTCCAGCTGTTTCAGAGCAACAGACAGATCTTTGTGAATAACCTTAGAGGTTTTCCCCTCTGTTTGCATAGCTCACACATTTGTCTTAGGACCTGACCCACCTTCTCAGCTCACATAGACCTTCTCATCCACTTTGAGGGCATCTAGCCACAGTTACAGCACAATTGGGACAGTGGTACAAAAATACCATCTCTCCTTTGCCCTCCAAAGCCATCTAGGTGAGGAGTGAGGTCAGAGCATAAGGCAGGAAGGCAGAGAAGCCGTGCTGGGCTGGAGGAACACACATGCAGATTTCCCTGGGGCCTCAACTTTGGTTTGTTCAAAGGAAGATGCCTGGGATCAGGCATATTCCCCTCCAACTGCAAAACTCTGTTCCAGGTTTTCTCTCCCCTGGTATCAACCCATCAATATCTAAATGATCCCAGCATGGAAAAAATTGCTAAATGCCCATAGAGACTGACCACATCCACCTTTGGGGCAGGACACATGCCACTCCAGAATCTTTCACACATGGAGGAGGCAATGATCCTCTGCATGCCAACTGCAGAAAGATCACAGAATCATTTAGATCGGAAAAGACCTTTAAGATCATCAAGTCCAACCATTAACCTAGCACTGCCAAGTCCATCACTAAACCACATCCCTAAGCACCACATCTACGCATCTTTTAAATAACTCCAGAGATAACGACTCAACCACTTCCTTGGGCAGCCTGTTCCAATGCTTGGCAAACCTTTTGGTGAATAAATTTTTCCTAATGGTGCAACTTGAGGCCATTTCCTCTTATCCCATCACTTGCTACTTGGGAAAAGAGACCATCACCCACCTCACTACACCCTCTTTTCAGGTAGATGTAGAGAGCAATAAGGTCTCCCCTCAGCATCCTTTCCTCCAGGCTGAACAAACCCAGTGATCATATTACACAGTCCTGAATACCACAGAGGCTCCTTTGGAGCTGCAGGACCCACAACAACAAAATTAGTTGCAACCTCACAGCATGCTTGCCTCTGCAGCATAGCCAAGACAATATCGAAAATCCATCCCAAAAAGCTTGGCTTTCTTATCCAAGCACCCACCCTTGCACTGCCCATCTCCTCCTCAGCTATGCTGAAGGAACATTTGCCCAGACTGGCAAATAATGTCCCTTTTACCAGCTGGACAAAGTCCCCTGAATCCTGTGACGCACAGAGGCAACCAGTCAGCACTGCGCTACGTTCCCAGCTCACCTCAGAGATGCTGCTGTAAATCCAGAGAGACATTATCTTACCTGCCACAGCGTTACCTCCTTGACTGCCAGCAACGGCACAGGGACTGGTGAAAAATGCTGTAAATTAATTAACATCAGACCTCTTGTAGCTGTTTGTTACTGTAAACAAACATTTTAATATGCAGTAATTAATTAAATCTGCCATGCTGTCCCCCTCCTCCCATTGATCTTTCTTCAGCTTTTCTTCTGCTCTGCCTCATCTTTTTCGCTTGGTGAAACAGATCACTTGCAAACAGAGACACTGCTTTCCCAGTGGTCCAACAGCAGCGACCCAATTCAAAGAGATCACTTTCCTCTTCTTAATCAAATGCTGGTTCCTTTTTTTGCCTACACACTGGGTTTTTTGGTGGTTTTTTTTTCTCCTCCTGTGCACATTCTTTTCTCACTCTGACACCTTCCTTTTCATTTATCAAATATAAATATAAACCTATTTTTTTTTTGTAAGGATTTAAACAATACCTCAACACTTACCAGTTGTTCCCCAGACAAAAAATAATAATAATCATAAAAAAAAAAAAATCTATCAGAGTACATATCTTGGCACTATCCACTTTCCTTGAGCAGAATCTTTCCAGCCCCATCCTACTACAGCTTGGCTTTTTTTATTCTCTCAACTCTAAGCTAAGCCCTAAGTTTCCTCTTAAGCTGTAGGCAAGCTGTACCAGCTGCTCAAACAAAACACATCTCTCAGCTAAGTTTTCCTGGTAGCTTCAGATTATATTTGGTAGCCCATTAACAGTCTCACAGCGATACTGCTCTATGCTTTACCTTTATCCCATCCCTAAACACTAACAGAATCCAACTGTAAGTATCGATTTCTGCAAAGCTGTAGACAGAGCCCCACAGCCACTGCCCAGTCAGACACTTGGAACCTGAAAGGTTAGGGTTGGGTCCGGACTAAGGGTAAGAGAAGGGATGGCAGTTAGAGCAGGGCTGAAAACACATGATAAAAGAGAAGTGGGTACTATCAGGAGACCAGGGCTAGAGGGATCTCTCCTTACACTAACCAGAAAAAGGACAGTTTAAATAAAAGAACCATAGTTACAACTGGTAGAAAGAGCAAGTCCAGCACTCCAGTCAGAGCAGGTTGAAAAGCATCAAGGAGCAGGAAGAGCAGGGCTGCTCCACAACAGAGGATATAAGCCAAGAACCAAAGGCAACCACAATAGAGATGACACTCACCATCCAGAGTGTAGCTTCACCATATCAAAAGTAGACTGCCAAAACAAGGTCCACCAGCATCCTTGGATAAGACAAAGTGTTGAATTAGGTTTGAGGTCCTTCCAGAGAGCCCAGTCAGGAGCAGCACAAGATAGTACTGTCAACAGAACTGAAGATAAAACTGAATCTTTGTCTGAGAGCCTTCAACAAGACAGAGCTGAAGATGGGTGTGCCTAAAACACAGGTTAAGCAAGGAAGCAAAAGGCCAAGACTCAGATGAAATGAAAACTCCCAGACGAATGGGCAGAGGGTGTGGGTGTGGGTCCCAGGTGAGGGTTGTCAGGCCAATTAAGTGCACAAATAGACCTCAGGGCCCTGACTAGAGCTCCCCCCATCAAAATGTATCTTTACACCTTACAAATATTTGGGTAATGGCTATGAAACAATCTGGGTGCTGTGGGTTGATATGGGGTTATTTCTGGGGGGACATGGAGTCAAGGCGGGAGCATGGTATGGGGGTCTTGGAGGTAGGTCACAACTGGAACAGAGATGGGATGTGGGGGACCTCAAGGACATTTAGATCAGTTCCCTTTCCCAGTTTCACAGTAAATATCCATTTGAACTAGGCCTGGCCCAGTCTAGCTTCCATCAGGCATGTTCACCTTCTCATTTCCATACAGCCAAAATAATGGTAATATGTGAATTGCAGGAATGCATAGGTTTGTTGGATGAGGACTGAGATTTTTGGGGTGTCTCTGTATGCACACAAGGATGGAGATGGGTGTATAAGAATGAATTTACATATAGATATGCTTGTATACTAAATGTTACGGCAATGCACGCTGCTTGTAGAATGATCGCTCTCATTGGTAGGTTGTATTATCTTCATCTTTCTGAAGCATCTCCAAAGACACCCAACAAAATTTTACTCCCACATAAAAAAAACCTGTTAGTGTGGGTGGAGCTAAGCCAGCACTGTGTGAAGCAGGACGCAGCTGGAGCAGAAATTAGCTACAGTTCCTCCCGTGTACTGGCTTGTACCGCAGCAGGGAGAAGTTGCCTTTCTGGCAGCCAGAACAACCACCCAAACAACTGTTCCGGAAGCAGGGATGAGGACCTGCGAGCCTCTTTCCACTATCTTGATCACTTCAAATAATCCTTATTCCTTCCAGAGAACAGAATTTCCTCAGACCAGGCAGGTCTGCCAATGGCCTTTCACACAGACACCACCGGGTCTGGTCCACTGCTGGGGCAGAGCTCCCAAACCTCCACGAGGCTGCCGGGGTATCCTAAGGTTGCGTCATACCTTTCAAAGCATGGGCTTCACCATGAAAGCTGGCTCCGGTGAAGCCAACCAGAGTCATTGAGTACCCAGCACCTCTCAGGAGCAGGCCCTGCATTTGCAGTTTTATTATCCATTTTTCTTTTAATGTCCTGCACACTTGAGAAACCCTGTGTGAGAGTCAGAATGAGGAGGCAGAAAGAGAGAGAGAGGGAGAGAGAGAGCTCATCATGCCCATAAAAGGGACAGATTCTGATTAGCTGAAGTTATAAAAATGATTTATACTTGCAAACATTATTTCTACTTGTATTGTTTGCCTGCAAGCATTAACATCACGTCATGGACACTGTAGCCAGACTCAGTCATCCCTTGAGACAGGACAGATGGCTAACGTCCCCTTCCCATCAAAGAAACCCCCCAATGCAGAATTGGGGTGACCAGAAGAAAGACTTTGAACTGGCTCTTGGCACTTCCAAGCCTCACGGGAACATTCATGCTTGTACAGCCAAAACAGAGTCCCAGGCACCGAGAAGAGCAATCCTGATGTCGGCTTCTTCCCCTCTCTGCTTGGCATTTCCCAAGCAGGAGAAGCACGCTGAGTCCTGCCTATATTGTGCGCTTTCTCCGCCTCCTGCCAGCCCAGATCTGGGTTTATTTCCTCATCCGTGATTATTGTAAAGAGGAGCAGAATGAAATGCAGATGCAAAACATGCTCGTAAGAATTTCCTCTCTCTCTCTCCCCCATCTGCCAGAGAATAGATTTTAATCTTTAATCCATGAGCAATCAGCGAACACTAGCGAATTGCAAATTACAGATGTTTTACTGTCTTTGGCATTTTTAGCTTCCTCGCTTCCCCACTGCCACTCAGTGTCTTTCTCACATCCTCCCCTCTTCTGCATTCATCGAATGCCACGCGCCATCACCAAAACCATATGACACTGTCATCATTTGGTAATTAAACCTTTACTCACTTTAAATACGCAAAGCTGGCTGGGGTAAGCAGCACTTAACCCTTTCCTGACAGGCTCTGTACATATCTGGAATGAAGGGAAAGGGAGGACGGTGGACAGAACAGAAGGTGAGGGGAAGCCCAAAGTTTGAAACCATGTCCGAGCACTGATGGCTTTCCTTGAAAGCATCCCTGCTCTCAGAGAGGTTAAAAGACATGTCAAAGGTCTCCGCTTGTTTCACTTTACCTTGTTGTCTGGGCTGTGGTACCACTGACAGAGAAGAGCATAGGCTCCTCTGTCAAACAAACTCCAGGGGCTGCTGGAAGACACTAGGTCCCTGATAATCTCCAGGAACTGCTCATTGCAACTTTAATCCTGCACCACGCGTTTGTACTAAGCAATTACAGACTCAGCCCTGGACACTTCATGTTGTTTATTAGCACAAGCTGTTCCAGTCTGAGGTTCTTGGTTTGACTTCTTGCAGCCCAGATGGAGACAACCTCCCAAGAAAATCAAGTGCAGGGGCAACACACGTCAGATGTAGGAGCATGGGCAACCCCTCAAGAGGGGTGGAAAGGAGGTTTGTAACCACCCTTCCTTTTTCTTTACACCCCAGTGAGGTCAATACAGCTGAACCCCCATGCGTATGTCATCTGACTTAGTTCCTGGGGGTATATTTCAGCTGCAAAGGACAGGGAAGAACTTTTATGCTGTCTCAATTGCAAGCATATATAGGAAAGAAAAAGCACAACGCGCCTTCAACAAGAACTGTTGTAGTGGCATGAGTCTCTTCTCTTAGGGTGCCTTCCAGCAGGGGTCACAGCAGGGTCCAAAGCACCAGAGAGCACCCATCCCCACCAGTCTGTGAGTGATCTGATTCCCAGAGGAGGTTACATCACAATTCTCTACCAAAGGAGTCCATGGTAAACCGGAGATGGAGAGAGCTGTGGCAAGAGAGGGGGAGGGAGGGAGAGGGAAGAGACAAAGGTGGCTGCAATTATTTTGCCATAGATTGGCAGGGCCTGCTTTCCCCCTAAGAAGACTGCAACATTTGGGGAAACATAAATAACAGTTGACAAGAGACGGCACCACAGAGACAGGCAGTAATTGTTTCACCTCCCTCTGTGCCCTGTCCACTGTAGGCTCCCAAGGAACTACCTTTGTATCTCAGCTCGAGGCGGCAGCTCAGGGCCCCTCTGGACCAGGAACAGCGAGAGCCTTAATCATTTTCTACAAGTTTGTCAATTTAACAAGTGTTTGCCCAAGGGGCACCTGTCTTCCTGCCTTCCTTTATTCCTCTCTTTGCTTGTTTGTTTGTGAGCTGGTGCATTCTGGCTGCTATCACCAGCACACCAGCTTCACACAAGTCTGGCTCTAAGCAGGATGTGGCCATCACTGGAAACAATGTGGTTAACCCCAGTTTCAGAGGTTACTGACTGGTATCCTCTCCACTTTCTGCCTCTGTCTCTTTTTTCCTCCCTCTCTCCTTCATGTGTGTGCAGGCTGCTGCAGTCACAGAGAGAAACAGTGATCCTTCCCTCCCTGACTCCCTGCACTGGAGCCTGAGCTTACCCCACAGCACCTGCAGTTGAAGATATCAAAAGGCTGAGCACTGTCTGTCATTGAAAATGCTGCCTTTCAGCCGAGTCCCCACAAGACCTGGGGCAGCACCAGGGAGCTCTGGTTCATCAAGACATTTTGGACCAGCATCCCACATCTGGGTGTCTCAGCTGAAAGCACACGTACGTCGGGAGCAAAGACTGACCACTGATGGGAAGGGGCTGCGCTCCTCTCCCCACACCAGGGCCCCCTCGGTGTGCAACAGGCTGAAACACAGAACTTGGTAATTTCCACAGTACTTCAGACTGCTAAAAAACAGGTCCTAAATCTGCTTTTCATTCTATTTTTCCTTTGAATGCAGTAATAATAAAAAAAGTTTCCTTAAGAAAGGATTGACGTGCCTGATTTGAAATGTATTCTTGTGTTTCGGATTTCTCAGGGCAGGGCTGACTTCCACAAATGCTGTTCTAATTAGCCATAACCCTGAATATCATTGTAACGGTGACATTAGAACAACTCAGCACTACCTCAACATAACTATTCACTCCCTCTCACATTACTCTGAGCTTCCATTCTCAGAAAGCATCAGACTTTAGTGCCTACAATTCCCAAGCTTTGCCCTTAACACTACTTGTATGGATTTAATTGTTCTCATATTTGAGCACCAAGTCCTTCCTGGAGGTCTCTTCACATCTTGAGATCAGTTAATGCTGTCTTAAAGACAAGATACTAACACAGGAGAAATTCAGCTGGTATCTCCTACAACACTGAGCTAAGCCACAAATGAGATCCAAACCTCCTGCATGTTCCTACCCTAGATGTGATTTAGGCCTAAATATTAAATATGTGACCAATGACCAAAGTGCTTAAAGAAGTCATTAGAGATGGGAGGGGAAGGACAGTGTTGGCATTTACCCCCCTGTGAGAAGTGGCAAGGAAGAAAGGATTGACTGCAAAACACACTTGTGTTCCAGATACACCTTTTATTATGGAGCTGGGTGGAAAGAGCTCAGGCCACAGGACATTACTGCAGGCAGGCAGCAGCAACAATCCCAAGAAACCTCCCTGCCACTGTCAGTGATTTTTTTTATACTGAGACTGGCCTTGAACTTTGTACTTAGGTCAGACTCCCATTGATTACCAGGGGAGACTTGCCTGGACCATGATCCATTTGAGAAAGGCAAGCAAAAGAACATCCACTTAGTGTCTTGGGTTCACAGCAGGCAAGTTACATCTCACAAAAACCATATCAGAGGCAAAAAATCTCAAGTCCAATGGAAAATTTTCCAGGATGCCCACTTGTTGGCTTTTCTTAATCTTTGAGACAGTGAAGAAATGCTTTGCAAAAGCCAGAAGTACCACAACAGCTACTGTTAGGATTGTCACTTCTGAGAAGGTATCAGTGTGAATAACAATGAACAATAGATCCCAGTGTTTCACTTCAGTTGCAGGAAAGCCACAGCTGACAGCAGAATTTGTCTCTAAGCTGCCCTGTGCTCTCTCCATGCTTGGAACTGTATCACAGCCTCTCCAAACCTTGCTGCCCCTGGGCCTTTCATATGCCAGCAGTGGTTTATAATCTCAGTCTCCTCACCACTGGCAGGCAACTCTTTAAGAAAAATGGGTGCGAAACCTAGGAAATGTGTGTCCTTATTAATCACTGTTAGGGCTGACAGGGCGGAAGTGAGTCCTGGACCATATCCGAATGCAACAAGGAGGGAGTGAGAACTGGAAAGACCACTTCCCAAACAGTAAACAAGGCCCCAGAGCACAGCCGGGAGCGACTCAGATGCAATCACAGAAGCTGGAGTGTGTTTACAGGTTCCCTTCAATCTGACACGAAGGTGGACAGGACCAAAGCACACATACTGGAGTATTTTCCACCTGCCACTCTGATCAAGGGAAGTCTCTCCTGCCTTCCCCACCCACTTCTTGGTGATGAACATCTCCGAGTCTTTCACAATGAAATGGGTTTAAGAAGAGATGAGCAAACCACAATACATGGAGCATTTGCCAAGTCCTGGTAAGAGTTATAGAGAGGCAGAAACGCAGCCACCCTTCACATCAATCTCAACTCCTTCTCCAGTGGCCAGGGGCTAGTGTCAGAGCAATGTTTTTCTCTGTGGCAGTCCGCTCTGCATGTCACTGCTATTAGAGACCCCAGGCAGGGCAGAACAGGGATAGGATATGCCTTTGCTCAGCACTGAGCATAAAACATGGAACTAAAAGGGAGATCAGTGAGGAGTTTTTAGGAAACAGATCTAACTACCCCTGCCCTGCCCTTCCTATCTCCCTTCTACAGCTTTGCTGTACATTTTGCTGGGATGAGGCAAGAGCTGAGGTTGGGCAGGCAGAACAAAAAGGAGGAGTGGGAATGAGCACTCCAGAACAAGAAGGCACTGTACTTAGGCAGATATATGATGATACAGGAGAAGAGTTGAAAGCAAAATAATAACAAACTTTAGAAAGTCATTATTTGACACCAAACACACTGCTGAGGTTTCATCACTGGTTTTCTCCAAGCTTAACCAGAAAGCATATGGCATGTCCCATTTGATCCTGGGAGGTAACTGGAGCATTTCAGTACAGGTCACGGTATCTATACCCTCCCCTCTGGCACACTAAAAGATCATGTAGAATAATGCAGCTGCCTCTTAGCACACTGCCCATTAACACCACAGAGCAGTCTGCACTAGGAACTGGAAGGGGAGATGGAGACGTTAAAATATAGCACGGACATGCAGCCCAGATGACTGCCATGGAAACAACTTGGCCAGCCTGGCTCCATCGGGGAGGAATTCCTGCCCTAGGCCAGCAACCCAGCAGGGAGACTGTGCTGTTGAAGAGAATAGGAGCCTATTTCCAGACCTCGTCTTCCATTCCTCCTGCCAGCCTCAGCTGTTTCCCTGTTGTCAGGCTTTGGCCAGGTGCTTCCCATCAAAAGTATTCTCAGGATCTGCTTTCCATTTTTCCCAGGCTAAAGTAGCTGAGGTTACATGGGAAGATCTCAGTGAGAAATATATTGCTTAAGAGCTTCAGGCAGCAATGGAGTCTTTGCTCCTGGAGTTCTCGGTTGA
>VXBL01003742.1:198267-221216 GCA_013400195.1 Aramus guarauna | reverse complement strand
CGGCGCCCCGCGGAGCCGCGCCATGAGGCACCCGTGCTGCCGCGGCCCGACGCCGCTCACCGGCGGCCGAAGCCGAGGTGGGAGCGCGGTGTCGGGAGCGGGGCCGGGGGTCGCGAGGCGCTCCGAAGGGCAGCCGGGCACCGGGAGCTCGGGTGCGGCGGGGATGTTCCGGGCACGGCAGGCCGTTGACGGTCCTTTGTGCAGGTATTACGAGACGGGNTCCCGGCCCCGCCGTGACCCCCGAGCCCAGTCCCGGGCAGCGGGTCTGCCCCGGGGCTCATCGCTGCACGCCGCAGGGATGCAGCTTGCGCCGGCCGCCTGGCCCGGGGCGGCCCGGGGCGGGCAGCGCTGCTGCGAGAGCAGATGAGCTCCCCGCCGAGGAGCCCGGCGGTGCCGCAAGGTTTGGGGGCTGCTCGGGCTGGCGGAGTGACGGGCGGCGGGAGCCGGGTTTTCCCCTGTCCCTCCAACACCCCTCCCGGGGTGTAAATGACCGCCAGCCTTGCCAGGGTATTAGGGCTCTGAGCCGAAAAGCTGCCATTATCCGCTGCCAAGCCGGGCTCACAGCCCCGAGCCGCTGAGTGCTGGAGGAAGGCTTCCCCTGCACCCACTCCCCCGGTTCACTCCTCATCGCTAGCCCGAGGGAACGGCTAAACTTGCAAGGCGGTTCCTTCCCCCGGCTGGGGAGCGCTGCTCCCTGCGGTGCCTGCGGCTCCCGGCTCGGGCTGATCCCTGCCCTGGCAGGAGGCTGGAAGCAGCGAGATTGATTCAGCATTAGCGAACAATTTCCCCCCATCTCCTCCCCCAGCTGCTAGGGTGCGACTTTTGTTGGTGGAGGGACTCAGATTTTGTCTCAGGTTTGAGGTGACGAAAATAACCGTATGATAGGAAAAAAAAAAAAAAGGATCGATGCAGGAGAAAAAGGCCGGTGATAGATGTAATCAAGTACTAATACACTGCAAAGCACTCAGACTGCTCACATGCCTGCACATTCGAACGCAACGTATATATCAGATCTTCACACTTTGGCAACACACGACACTCTTAGGCACGCAGTAAAAGTAATTATTCTGTTTCAGTGTAATGTATATACAGATACCTTCACTATGCCCACAGAAAGACAACCTCTAGAAACAGAGTATCAGGGATATTTGCAAAGGGTGCATATGTAGGCACGAAATACCTCACTGACAGAGTAAGAATACATGAAATTTTGCACGCAACCCCAAATATACGGTGCTTCCCCCTCAAATAAATGTATATAGGGTATATGTAAATATGCACGCAGGCTTTTGTAGTGTCCGCATAGATAAAAATGCACAAGTCAGTTTATTGGCCCTTTTGATATATAACAAGTTTAGCCAGAATTTTTTTTTTTTTAAACCTGGTGTATTTATAGCAAGGGAAGCAAAAAATAAATAGAAGGGAAACCACAGTGGTATTTTTTGTCTTGCGCTTTTCATGGCAGATTTATCAAAATATGTCTAATAACTCAGACTGTGTATTTCTAAATCTGGCATCCTATATAAATGGGTTTTAATATTTTGCAAATGATATGGAATTATCCCAAATCATCTTGAAAACAGCAGGTAGAATTAGCTAGTGGAATGTACCTTGGCTAAGAAAGATTCCCTCAGACACACTGTCTCTGTAATATACTGCTAGGCTACCCTAGGAAATTATCCCTGTGTGTGCCATCTGTATTAAAATGGTTATTAAGTTATGAACAGGGTAACATAATACTGATCGGCTAATTATACACCCTCCTAAAAAACCTCCAGGTCTCTGTTACTCTCTCAGTCAGGTATTGAAATAATAACAGTTTGACATTCAGACACCTTACAAAGGCAGCTGCGGAAGGACAGCCAGCTATCCCTGGGAGGAATTAAGCTGATGGTACAGGAGTCCAGAGGAACGGCTGTGGGCTCTCTGGAGGAATAGCATATAGGGACCGACACACGTGTATACTTCTGCTAGCTCAAGGGATGTTGCCATCCAAATGTCACTGAAGTCACAGCCTTACGCCTGCCGGACCCAGCGCCTCACGCCTGGGTTGCGCTGTCCCGTGCATAAGGTTGAGAGTCAGGTTTTGCTCCCACCTTTGATACCAGTTTGCAGCAGGGCTTTGGGGTTTTTGTATCTCTGTTTCCCCACCATGGAAAAGACGAGCAATCCTTCTCAGAGTGAGGTGGGAACAGATGTCAGTTAGAGCTTATAAAATGCTTTGAGAAGGACAAGTGCTTTGTAGCTGCTAAGTATTCTTATATTAAAGACGCTCAGCTGTGACCCACCATGTTTGATTCATACTGCGATGGCATTTGTATAGTCACCAAGGCACAAGAGAATTTTGGCTTCATATTATTAAGTTTTTCCCCATTGCTTTTAAAAATTCAGGCTCAACTTCCTACTGTTCACCTTTGTAAGGGGCTCCCCAAAACTCACATCCGTGAGGAAGTAAGCCCACCATATCACAGGTCACAAAATTTGCAAGTCTGTGCTAGGCAAGAACAAGAGAGCGAAATGGGAAAAAATTGCAGCGGAGTAGGAAATAGCAAGTATGTAAGGGCCCAATCCTGGTGCCGTGGAGACTGGTGTGAGCTTTGTCACTCCGGTGACTTTTGTGACTCCAGCTCACAAAACTCACAAAACACAAAGAGAGGACAAAGGTCACAATTTAAATATACAATTTTCTCTCTCCCATTGTAAAAATAAATATACAGAATTGGGTCAATCTTCTGTAACAGTACATCCCTTACCAGCGGTACGATCACAAATTGCAGTTAATCTAATACTCCGACTCTCTGAGCAGCTTCAGATAGACGACAATTTTTAAACCCAACCTTCTAGAAATAGCTGTCTTTGTATTTTCCCCAAATGTGGAGTTTCCAAAGCAAAAACTGCATTGGTCCAGTATCTGGAACTGTTAGAGCTACATCCATGAGCAGTTTAACATCTTGAGACTATAAGCAAGGCATTTACAGAAATAGAAGTTACCTATGTCCCTAGTTAGACCGTGAGTACTGCACTTCAAAATGGAGATCTCCCTGCACATAGAAAAAACCCTACTTTTTGGTTATTATAAGATTTTCTGAAAGTATATTAATTACATTTTCTTTTCTGTCTTTCTGAGGATTAGTCTAACACTAAACTAACAAAGGTTTTCATGTGAGAGAGTACAAAACAACAGTTTCAATTCCATTTTTGAAGTCTCCTTAAAACATTTTTAAAATCTATTTTCCATTAATTATTTTTTGTGATACATGAATTATATATGCCTACACTGCACTGCTCCGTCAGTATTGCACTGAGGATATCAGGACACGTTTGGGACGATGTGTATTCGGTATTGAGATTTATCATAAACTTGTTCATGCCAAACTCATGCAGATAAAGGCTAGATACAAACTCCGGTGAAAAACATGATCTAACTACCCTGTCAAGATTCAGGAAAAAAATTAAGTCTTCTGCTATGTGGTAGTTTTGCTCTAATTATGGCAAAAAAGTCTAGAGAGTATACTAGTTACTAAGCAAAGCGCACCAGAACTGACAGGATCAAGACAGAGCCGTTACCTCTGCACTGGGAGCTCTTCTGTTCCCGCTTCATACAGTAGGTACTACACAGTATAAACCTATTATGTATGTGTAGATTACACACACATATAAACATACGCATATATTTATACATGCATATATGTAAACACACACACAAACACACGGTGTGTGTAACTGAGAAGCAGGCAAGTGACAGAAGCTCTTAATTCTTTGGTAAACAATGAATGCTTACTTTAAATCATTCGAAAACCTTGCTTCTTGAGCACCCTGACAGCCCAAACTTTTCCGTCTATCATATGAGATATCTTTGGTCACTTTGGGTTAGAATATTTCAACTGGATCTAGGCACTGCTGTAAACCTTGCGGCGGTCTCCTAAGTGAGAACTTGGCGGCAGATGTTAATGGGAATTTTTGCTTTGTTTTGTGGTACATAGAGTTAGCCTAAGAACACAGGTTTCATAGATACTAATCACCCCAGAAAAATCTTTTGAATTAGCGTACTTTAGTAGGAACAGGATGGAGCACATCACAGACACACATTCACGGTTATGCAGCAAGTGATGCAACGGACATCATAGTTTAAGCATTATTTCCTGCTTCTCTTAAATTCATTAATTCCTTACAGATCCAGAAAGGCAAAGCAAAACACTCCCCACAAAATGTGTTGCTGTATTCCAGCTCTCCTGCGGCTGGGCACAGTACTAGGGACTCCCAGTTAGTCCCTGTCCAAGGAATGCCGAAGCCAAAGCCAAAGCGTTATCGAGTTCAGTCAGCCTTCCGGATATGCTTTGGACCCTGAGTTCCTGCGAGCAGACCTAACTAATATCCCACGGCAGAGCATGGAGTTTAGTGGAGATAGTATCTCAGTCAAGCCGTTAGATGCTTTTTGCAATCTTCTCTTAGGTATTGGGTATACGTTAATTTCTAGCGTTAAGCGTTTAGTTTTGGGAGATGTTTCCTGTTTATAACAATCGGCTAATGATTCCTAGTTAAAGTATCCAATAATGATGTGCTTTTTAAAAATACATATAGAAAGACACACATTGATTCAGGTTGTAATGACCAGTGAAATATACTCGCACATTGAAATGTTATTGAGCATGTGGCCAGTTTCAGTGGCCATGGGCAGGCCTGTAGTTTAGAGCAAAGAATGGCATATTAGGAGATCAGATTTCTCTTACCAGTTCTGCCATTAACTTTCTGGTTGATCTTGGGCAGGTCACACAGACTCCTTATGAGGCTGCTTTGATATCTGTAAAATGAAAATAACGGTATTTAGCTACCTTTGTAAAACTCAGTGTGATCTTTCACTAAAAATGCCCATGGAGTTCAACATGTAATGAGAAAAGCTTCGAAACTGGAGCCAGGTTGTTTTACATTGGCTGAGGCTTTAGCCCACGCAAGGGAAATAGAATTGAACAGAATCGTGATTGAGATAAACGTAACGCCTAAAGATAAACAATTGAGTCTGGCAAAAGGCAGGCGTATTAGGGCAGGGGCTGTGTCATACGCGGAAGAAATCAATGTTATGCAAACAGAGTTTTCTGAGTCACTCTCACTAGCTTCGCTTGAGAATTTCTGCAAAGGACACCTTGGCCAAAGTCATGGGTCTTTCCCACCAAACAAATCTGGAATTCTTGGAGGACAGGTAACGAGTCTAAGGAGAAGTTGGAGGAGTACAGAGTATCTCTAATGGCAGCTTGTTCATAGTGACCAAAAGTAGTGACAACTGCATGGTCTGCAGTGAACATGGGGTGAATTGCGCAGTTTTAACCGGCAAGTGTGTGCGTCACACAAACCGATCACCATCATCACTATTTAGTGGCCACATGTGAGTTTTCTTAATAGAGAGGCCAAGGATTAGACTGGCCATGTAAACTGGATTAGCTTCTGACTGACAACGGGTTGGTGCAAAGCAGGGGCAAAGAAAACTCATCTGACAGTACCCAACAGAGTTTACCAGGTCTCGTAATCTGGCGCTTCTTAGCGCTCACAGAAGAAACTCGGGATCCCAGCTGGGATCCTCTCACTTAGTTGATGCTGAGTCGAAGGTTCCCGTGCAATTTCCTGCATCAGGGGATGCTCTCAAGGCAGAAGACCTCTACTGCCAGTTGCTTTCAGCTGAGTAAAGAATGTGGTTGGGTCACACAGGGCTTCGTTACAAGGAATACACTCCTTTAAATTCAGATTCTTTTCCATCAGACACAAACCTGGTATTATCTTCTTTTTATCATTGCAAATAAAGGACAGGCTCATAAAGCAGAGGTTACAGACAATGTTACTGCAGCTGAAAGAGTAAATGAATGCTCACAGCATTTCTCTTTGTCTTATTCCTCATATCTGGCCACTGGAAGGTTGCATGGTGGGAACTACAATAAGCTAGCCGCATTTTTTCTAATTTTCATATTGCAGAGATATTAGCTCAACAGAGGCAGTTAGCAAGTAAAATTGGTTGTGCCTGAGAAGTTTTGAGCTCCCTGTTCCGTGAACCTCGAAGTTCAGAACCACATCGATCTCTTTATCACGCAAAAAACCCAGCCCTTCCTTTTTGTATCGATGTACAGAAAGCTTGATTTTTGTTGGAAGTTAAACATTTTCAAGCTTGTGCATCTAGTGAATGATTGCTGCATTCTGTCATAGAGGTAGCTGCATTTCAGTGCTGGGTGAATGAGTCTTATGGAGCTAAACCTCATTTACCAGAATCACTATTATGTGGAAAACTCATTTGACTTTGGGAGAAAAGAGGAGAAAATATAAGTGGCTTGGCCAAGCAATGACGAAGTGGTGAGAACAATATAGTGATCTGAAGGGCAGAGTCCCTCCGACAGGAAAGGAATTATTCACGTTTAAACAAAGCAGTACAGCCAGGAATGAAGGGAGGGAAATAAGAAAGGAAACGTTTAAATGGTAGCAGAAGGCATCTCCTGATAGGGAGGTCCATTAAGTTGTGGAATTGCATCCCACAAGAATTCCTGATTTCTTGGAATATATATAACTAAATGGTATTTATAACAAGCAGACATACAATAAGAAATAATCTTGGTGTTGGCTAAAGAGATAGATAATGCTCTAGCAGGCCAGCTGGACCCTTTATGATATGATGACATGATGCATACAAAACAAAGTCGTCTTTTCAGCAGTGTATCAAATATCCCCCAAAACCTGTCTCTGATTCTAAAGCCCATTCAAACAAAAGATTTCCATATTACTTGAATAAAAATATATGACTTCAAAACAGTTGAACAAGGCTGAGCTTCACTTAGATTATCTTGCCATGGTTTTTAATTAAGGCATGGTGAAATTAAAATGGAGTTTAGGCTCTCTACTTACAATCCGCAAAATATTTAGGGATCCCGCTTTTGGGGAGAGTCTCTATAAGTGGAAAGGTATGGGCTTTCAAAGCATTTGTCATCGGCCCAACAGCCGTGCAGTTAACTAGGGCTTTAGGAAATCCCATCTGTGTGTAGACAGTTCTGATGATGATTACTACTCCTGAAAGCGTCAGAAAGGTTTGAGTTTTTCTCCCAATCATTCTTTAAACTGAGAGCTAAGGGGAGTGAGGATTGTTCCACTGTAATCCAAATTAATCTACTGAAGCCTATACACGCATAGCCATATTTACCAGTCCCTACAATTTAAAAATGCTAAGGCAGAGCCTAAATCATGCAATTGGCATAAAAATCATGAGTACTTGTAATATGATGTGGGTTTGTTTTTACTTGTTTTCTCTTTTCTACCCTGAATTTTTAAAGGGATTTGGGTATCTGACTCCCATTAAATGACTTTAAAGACACCTTAACAATGCAGTCCTTTGAGTCTTCAGAGAGCCGACAGGCCCCTTTTCAAGCCCCCCCAAGCACTGGAAACATACTTTATTAAATGAGAACTGAAATTCTCATGCTATCACTTGACTAGAGGAGCTGGAAAACCCACAACAAACACCGTTAAGCTTGTGATGAAATACTAGACAGTACGATATTCAGCGCTAGCCTCCAATTTTCTCTAGTGCCAGTAACTGAGAGCTGATTTTGTAGCACTTATATGGCTATCTACCCAGCTGAAAATCACAAATCTAATCACTTGGTTTCCAAACTCCTCAGAGTGCACTTAGAAATATTCATTTCCAATCAATTTGCACCTGCTAATATTTCTCAACGCTCACATGTGATGACAGTCAGAAGCAATGCTGGTGCTTACTATTTCTATTGCAATAGCATAAAGAGACTCTGTGCATAGATCACAGCCCATTGTCCAAAAGAGGCACAGCGTAAATAGGAATTTCTTCTGAGACGTTCTTTTAGAAAATCGGCATATACACGTGTCTTTCTTTACACCGTCCCCTTAGCTTCTGCTAGGCTCATAATTCAGACAGTCCTCAAGGTTTCAGGGATCCTGAAACAAACATCTTTGTCTGTTAGAGGAAATGAGATATCTGGCCAGGGCTCACACACTAAGTCCAAGTCTAGGTGAAAGGCAGAGCAAAACTGGAGAGCCCTCTTCTTCGGGCTCGTATCTGACAAGACGGAGGCTGAACGCTAGCTAGACTGCGACAGCCTCCCCCCTCTTCTCTGATAAGTAGGCATATAAATAAATAAATAAACGGCATCCTAACTGCACTGAGAACTCAATAAAACAATCACATCAAATATGAGGAGGTATAAATCTCATGTCTGCACAGGTAACCCACTCAATTGCTTTTATTATGGCTCAGCCTGACTCCATTTATTACCATCCGTGGCCTGGGTGAAGGATGTTTGCATGGAGGGTGGTCTCCTGGTGAAATCCTATCCCTGGAGCAGTGACAATCAGCCCATACAGAGGTGGATTTTGGTGGGGAGACCAAAGGCAGATCCATCTGTCTGCATGAAAACCAATCAATAACCCTGTAACTAGACCCCTTGTCACTGGGAAATGGACAACACGATAGTTCAATCCTGGAGCCATAGGAGAGGAATAGCCGTGGTTGGGGTGTGAAGAATGACGGGATGTATGCATGAAGTGTTTGAGACATATGGACAGAACATGTCTGTCCGTATAGATATTGAGGAAAAGTGATGGGATAGGAGGAGCGTAGGGTATACGTTTATATATATAGTAGGCAAATGTGAAAGGTTGATGTGTTCAGAGGTGGGTATGGGGAAGAAAAATGCAGACTTATACTGCGGGTTTTTTATAGGGCATTTATATGGGGACTGTGAGTGCAATGCAGATAGGTACCTTTGGGGAAATGCGCCTGCTGGTTGGATACTACATATGAGTATAGCGGTATATGGCAGGGAACATGTATCTCTGGGCAGGCACGTAGATGGTGACACAAAATGCTGGTAGGCTAAAGGAAGCATATGCGGGAGTTTGATGTGGTTGGGGAAGGATATTCCTTTGTCCTCTGTCTGGCTTGGGATTTATGTGTGTACCAGTTTTGACAGAGAGGAGAAAGAGTGATGTGCCAAAAGCCTGAGCTAACGGACTGTGAGTTCACAGATACGCTTCCCAGAAAATTATATGTATGAAACATTTACCCAAACCTCACTGTTAAATCAGGAAGGGAGATTCTGGTGGCTTGTCTCTTCCTGTATGAAAAATAGAAATAGGACATTTCTTGCTGCTGTCATCCTCTAGCTCTGCAGTTCCTGTAGCGTTTCTAAAATTTGCACGGCATGTTGTTCCCCAGGCTTTTAGCAACTCCCTCAACACATGCACACATGCATACACACACAGATATGCTGGAGTTTGCCTCTATTAATTGTTCTCTCCTGGGGGCCAATTTAGTTTTTATTCCTTTGACTCCATTTTGAACAGTTCCTCTTCCTTCCAAGGTAAGTACCCACCCGCCGTAGCAGGGTCCAAGGCACAGTGTTAAACCTCCATCTCTGATTGGGAGGCAAATTGCATCAAGAACAGTGATCAGCTCTGCTCAAAATGCCCATCACTGTCTTTCAGTTGAGAGGGGTCTTATCCATGTTTTGCAAGGCAGATTGGTGTCTGTTCGTTAATTTATAAAAGGAAAAGCAGAGTCTGCAACCAGACAACAAAGTCACGAAAGAAACCCTCACACATCTGCCAGACAGGATGCCCTGCACCACCTCTGGTTGCAGGGTAGTTCGGATGTCTCTGGCAGCAATAACAGTACCCATTTCTTTGGTCAGGGAGGGTTAATATCCCAGCCCTTTGATTCCCGAACTAGTCCTCATTTTCTTCAAGCTGGGCGGAAATAGGAGGGCAACCTCATTACCCCACTGCCCATTTTTAAGCTCTCACTTTAAAATTGCAATAGAGTCTTTGGGCACTAACATTTGGGTACTTCTTAAAGGGACTATTGCCCTTCAACATACTCATGTTTCTCTAAAAATTCTTTTAAGAAGAATTTTTGGTCATCTGCCTTTGAAAAGAAAGACTGCAGCACTATGTAATTGTGCCTGCTGTTAATATTTACCTAAATGAAGGCCCTTTCTTGGTTGTTTAAATTTAGACTTTTGAGCTTGAAAATTACATACACCAAAAATACATATACACTCACTTATTTATGAAAACAATAGGGAAGGGAGGACATGTAGAAGAGGAAAGGAAGGAATAATATTTCTGAAGAAAAGGAGATCATGTTTGCATACC
Organism: Aramus guarauna; assembly: GCA_013400195.1. Taxonomy (NCBI): domain Eukaryota; kingdom Metazoa; phylum Chordata; class Aves; order Gruiformes; family Aramidae; genus Aramus; species Aramus guarauna. Next base: position 211,058 of record VXBL01003742.1, on the reverse strand, counting down.
GAGTGCATTGGGGAAGTGTATTTCTGAGATGTGCTACGTACAAATGGGCCAAGACTGTGCAAGCAGAGGCAGAGGGGAAAATTAATAACGTCACAAATTCCTTCTCCCTACAGAACAAACAGCAAATTTAGAGTTTTAAAGAGACAATGTTTGTGGTGCTGTCTCTTGCAAACAAGCAGCCACAACACGAAGCTTCCAGAGCGGGTGAGAGCAGGCGGGGAGAGGTTGGGGGAGGAAAGCGCAAGAGACAAGGATGGAGTGAAAGGCTAAGGCAGATTTGACTTGGATAGTGTCAAAACCAGACCTGCTGTGGTTTTACAGAAGGCAGTTTTGGCCACTGTGCCAAACAAGATGCAGAGAGTAATCTAGTACTGACATCCAACTCCCTTACGTGGCTTTGACAATTTCAGGCTACACGTGTGTCTGAGTCAGGGGTCTGTGCGTATGGAGGCAGCAAGGATGGGGACAGACTTTAGTGTATCTGGCTGTGCACGGATTCTTGTGAGGTGCACAAGCTGGAGAGCAGGGAGGAACTGCATGGATGAGTTTGTGTGCTTGCACATGAGAGAGCATGTGTAAATTTATAAAAAGATGACTACCATGATTCTAAGCCCCTTTTGCAGATTACATGACTTTTTGCGACCTGCAAATATTTAAAGAAAAATACATGCCTTTGGGTCACCCTCCCATGGGTCTTGGTGTCCAGCAGGCAAAACTGGCAGAGCTGGTGGCACAGGGAGACATGAAATGGAAGGGAATGTGGCCCATTTCAGGTGGATGTGTATATAAGGAAATGCCCCTGGCACAGTGGGAGGCAGGGGATAAAGTGATCCTGGGGAATACAGTCTTTAGAAGAGTGCAAGAGGAGGGTGTCAGCCTTGTAAAGGAGGCCTTTGTACTGCTTAGAGCACCACCTTTCCAAAATGAAAGCACCTTCTGCACCATTTGAATGTGCTCCTGGATCATTCTGTGCACAGTGAAGTAATTTGAGCATAGAAACCTGGGTGCATTTGTGCAGATAGACCGCTGAGTCTCTATTGTTCCACCAGACAATCTTCTCTGTAATGGATATTTGGGCGAGACATGCCCTATACCCCATGACATGTGTACAAGGAGGAGCGTGGGCATATCACTAGGGCAACATGTCCAGCTGGGAGTATAGACTTATGGCAAGTAGGTATTACTGGTCCTGTGTAAGAACTAAGAATAGTCTTATCCATGGAAACAGTGGCGTAACTCTGCAGTTACATGCTAGGAGTCGTAGGGGTGAGCAAAGGCATGGCAATAGACGTCTTGGGAAGCCTGTCTGGTTTTGTGGGGCTCTGCACAGGATTCTGTGTGACTGCTTCCCGATGTCAAGGCAGTCGTGTGAACGCACTGATAAACTATGGCTGTTAACAGAGGCACGGGGGACCTAGCAGTGCTCATGTCGTTGTCAGCAGTTCTGTTGGGTAGACCTGGGTCTACCCTGGCAGCCATACCACTAACGTGGAGAGTGCGGCTGGTGAGATGGGCAGCGTCAGTAACACAGATGTCTGTGATTGTGCGTACGGCAGGGTGGCATCTGCTGAGATGTGTGAGTGCAGAAGGTGTACGGCAGGGTGGGTACACTTATACATGGAGATGCCATGTACGAATGTGGGGACGTGTCTGTTGGGGGTACCTAGTGCATCTGAGGGAATGAAGGCTGTATATGGTGTGATGTATTGTCAGGGAGCGGATGTGTGCCAGTTCATCTGATACATGATAGAAGAAGGGTATACCTGGGGACAGTGGGGGCAGAGGGGGTTACGCTAAAGGAGATATTTCTAATGACAGCCATAGTTTAACGCACTGGACTCTGCTCTCCTCTCCCCTCCCCTCCCCTCACACTCTTCTCCTCATTACCCAGGTTATCTTGTTTGGGTTAAGAGGCCAATTTCAACAGACTATAATTGAAGAGTGAAGAGAATCTGATAAGATAAGGAAGGGACATCATTCCTCAAGGGATCAATAGAGGTTTCATGTTCCGCCTTCCCCTGCTGTGTCCCTAACACGCTAACACTCTGTGTCCATGGGCCTGGTTTATTTGCTCTGCTTGTCTGCAAGCCCGGAAAGGAAGCGTGGGAGTAGGGAGGGCTGTAGCCCCCCGTCTGCCACACAGCCAGAGCAGGGGAGGGGGCATAAGGAAGGGACAACGGGGACACGGGCGGCGATACGGTCCCCTCTGGGAGCCAGGAGGAGGCAGGGAGGTGACAAGCCTGATGCCCTCCTGGCTCTGGCAGGGGCACGGGCTCACAGGGGAGGTGTTCACCTTTGGCCTTTTATCTCGGCGTTGTGCTCTGCAAGGGAAGGATATTGATAATTTGTCTAGATTTAGACTTGCTTTTCCTAGTGTCCCCGTGCAGACAAGCCCGCAGCCTTTTATAAGCATTCATGGGGTGACCTCTCAGGGCCCCTCAGGGTGGGGGAGGTATAATTACCCCTAACACAAGGAGGGCTGGTAGCTGCTCCTGATTAGGTTTTTGTTAAGATCTGAGGTTCAGGCTTGATGACCGCAGTATCTCACAAGCCATTCTCAGCAGTTTTTTGGACCAAACTGGCACAAGGGGATCCCCTTAAGAAACATGGAGCTGTCTCAGCAGTGAACACAGGTCCCTCCATGGCAGGGCTGCCCAGGCGGAGCTGGTTCCACTCCTGCCTCACGTCCCTTGGCAGGAGGATGCGTATCTCACACAAGCAACGCAAGATCCACGCAAACCCACGCGGCAGGGACCAGCGCTGCCTGGCGTGGGCAGGCAGCTGGGGCAGTGCGAAGAAGTCCCTCCAGGAAGCCCAGCCTCTCGCATCAGGCAAGCGCTGCGGGTGCTCCCCTGTCCCTGCGGCCGGCGTAGGGATGCTGAGGCGCAGGGAGATGAGCTGAGAGGTCAGCACAGCGCAGGATCCAATCCAGATCCCATACAGCAGGGATGGGCAAGTTTCTGGAGAGCTTGAGACACAGAGGGGTCTGGGGCTGAGATATCTTCTTCCAGCTGATTTCTCTTTTATTTTTAACACCCAGAGAAACAGACGCTGAGAGCAAGTCAGTCATGCAGTGAGCATGTGGCAGAGTTGGGAATACAACCCAGATCCCCTGACTCCCAACCTCAGGCTTTAACCACTAGACCATGCTTCCCTCTAAGCCACCTTGAACTTTCCTCAGTGAGGATGGGGGCTACTAAGCCTCTGTGGGCTGCAGTTTACCAAGCTGTCAGGAGTGTGCTCACTGGACCGCCTCACCAGAGACAGCCTTCCTCACGCACGCTAAAAAAGTTGAAAAGAAATTCATTTCATGGCCGGTGGTTGCTTAAAAAAGGCGATTCCAGCATATGTATGTGATAAATGTTAACTGTGCATTAATCGCATTAAAGAGGACCCTATAAACTTTTCATTTCTAATTAAATTCTGGCCGGTGATTCTGGCGAAGCCAGCACACTCCGGGCCTTTGTTTATGTGGAAAATTAAAATGCAAATACAATGGAATTTATTTCCATTACTAGAGTGATATGCTGGGCTCCTCTGTTTAACAGCCTCCAATTATTTTCAAACAGGTCTCTCTCTCTCTCTCTCCCCCCCCTCCCTTCCTCACTCCCTCATTTTTTTCCTCCCCCTACTACCCTGATGCTGCTACCCCGGTGTGAGGGGTGGGAGCTGGTAAAGCAGTGGGTGGGCTAAGGATGGTGTCATCTGTTCAAGGTCAAATGCAGGCAGCAATACAGAGGAGGAAGGGGGAAAAAGAGTGGGAGAGCACAAACAAGGAGGCAGGAGAAGTAACAAGGCTTGAGCTAATGCAAGGAGGAGTGAGGAGTTACCTGTTAGCAACCTCACTGAAAAATAGAAGCTAAAGTCACTGGCTTGCTCAATCCCAGCCATATAGATGACCTGACTGAGAGAGGTCACGGGTTTTTCCCTGATGGGATATTTTGGTGAGAGGGTGCAGTGGAGAGCTTTCTCTGCAAGTTTTCTGGATCTTTCACAGCCTTTTTCATAGACTTGGTCTGGATGTGGCTGCTGCTGGGCCAAATCCTGATGGCTGAGGAAGCACAGAACAGGCCCAATGCCAGACACATTGCCTGCGCGGAGCAAATAAATCCATGAGGCAATGACACATAATCATCAGCTGAAAAATAACCGAACTCTCTTGTTCATTTCCAAGGGACCAAATGTGGCTACACTGTCTTAGGGCATTAGCGCACAATATCCACGCAAGTCAGAAGCCATCGCACAAACCTAGAGATTCATTGTACGTTTAAAATTCCTTAGCACATATATTTACTGCTAAATGCTGCTGACACAGAATCCCATTCTTCCTTACATATATAAGAGAACCAGGTCAGTTCAGACCTGGGAACATCGTCAGGCAGTCACACACAGATCAGAGGCATCTGCTAACTGACACGGATGCCCTTCTATGCATTAATATAGAAAGCCACACAAGCAGACCCTTGCAAAGGCAAGTGTGTGCTTCACTGTAGACGTATGTAGTCACTTATAGATCCCTTCACAGACTCAGTCAAATCTATTCCAAACTGCACAGTATAGTCTTGCATATATTTGTGACTGTGGATATGTGAATTTGGATATGGAGACTTGTCCAAAAACATAACTGAAAAGTCTTAGCAAAACCCCTGAACGCACCAGAAGGTGCACACGCACGTAAACATATTCACATAGCCTTAGAAACATGGTGACGCACACGCACACACAGTTATTCCCACGTAAGTGGCCACAGACCTCAAAACATGTGGCTGAGAACCAGCCAGACGTGCCACCCCGTGTGTCACACGCACGTGAGCGGTGTACCCTCGGCACGCCCCGCTGGCAAGGAGAGCTCAGGAGCCAAAGGGATATTCTTTTAGTGCATGTGAGCATCTTAAGGAATCACCTAGTGTAAATGATCCCGCCCCAGCCGAGACAGGGAAACAGGAGAAGGACACATTCACTTACAACACTGAAAAGAGGCCATTACCCAGTCAAACAACCCAATCCCTGACATCATTATTCAATACACAGGAGCCCTGAAATGCACACTAACTCAATCACAGAGACACACGATTACAAAATAATACTGATGGAATCAATGAGACAGACATGCGGTCATACAAAGCGCACCCACCCCGGTGTTAATACACAATAACAGCTGCCCAACAAGTGAATACAAAACAGCCATTCACGACCACAATGGCAAAACACGGGGCCGCGTTCTCAAAGGAGACTTGAAAACTCTGGCAACAAAACCCACCCTTGCCAAAGGGGGCTTAGAGCAAAACCCAGGGTGAGGGCAAAATCTGGCTGTTGTCAGCCTAGCGAGTAACAAAGAGTAAAAGCCTCACCGAGGAGCACACCGAGTACGTTCATGTCCTAGTGAGGCTGGTGGACCCCCAGGGTGCTCAGAACCATGCAGGATTGCACCCACAGCCATTGAAATAGACTGACCCAGTGAACTGACACCTTTGCTCAATGGCCAAAAGCATCATGGGGTCACTCTGAACATAAGCAGGGGTGCATGACATTCAAGACTCACCATTACGCAAGCCAACATAAGAAAGCAAAACCTGGATATCAGAAATGCAACACATCCACACTACGAGCAGATACAAACGCTGTTCAGCACCCAAAGCTACAAACCATCTCACAGACGTAAGTCTGCAAAACAGGCCAATCCTCCTCCCAAACCACGGCAGCACACCCAAATCTATCACAGCACTAGTGTCTTTCCCCTTCAGAGAGGAAAGAAACAAAGTGCCCACATAAAACATGCTCATAACGCCACAAATAATCGACCTTCCTTGCGCCTCGCAGACTGTGCCAGAGCATGCTAACCCAAGCACTTAACAGAAGGCCCGAACGGCCAGCTTTTGCAAATCCTGCGTGATCTTCTTGGGAGGGAGACAGGGGAACCGAGGTCCAAGTCCTTTCCCTGGCACAGCAGGCATCAGCTCCTACCAGGCTGTGCGCACAACAACATGCCGCTGTTGAAAACACCTGCAAGGCTGGGGGAAGACTGCTGCCGGTTGTGTGTGCCTGCGTGTGTTGTGTGTACAGGAATTCCCCTTCCTCTACTGACTGCCGCTGCTTGTAGCCATTAAAAAGCCCAGGTCCTCATGCTGGGTGTTCAGTGAGTATTGATTCAGTCTGCAAGCAATTTTAATATTTCTTCAGGGACTTTCCGGCAACAGCACAAGTCATTAATTCACCCTCCCAAATTGCTTATTCAATAGCAGGAACATGGCTCCTGAATAAAGTCCCAGAATTTATGTGACTCACATGAGTCAGGAGGTCAAACAACTGTTATGGAGCGAAGTTAAAAATCCAAATAAAATATTGACACTTTTTTGGGGAGTAGGAGGAGGGGGAGGGGGAAAAGGGAAAGAAAAGGTATTTAAAATAGGGTTTTGTTGCAATGCCCCCAGGATAAAGAACAGAAAGAGACTGAAGACAAGTTGGAGTTTGTAAAATCAATGGGATTTATTGCATATCTGCTTGGCATTTAATAACTCCTTCCTTTCCACCCCCCCCCTGCTCTGTATGTACATGGGGGGGATAAACTCTTCAACAAAACTACAATTAGCCAGCCACAAAGTACACAGATGGACACCCAAACATGAAGGCAGGCATGTGCAGGGATGGACATTACTGTAAAGAAGTGGCACAGAAGATCCTCTCAGGACCCAGGGTCTTGACTGAGCGAGACAGAGCCCATCACATTTGGCATTACATATGCCCACGTGGCAGGACACAGTCTATGTGGAAAAAAATAAAAAAAAGAGAGACGGGAGAGGAAACTGAGGTGCAGAGAGAATTAAAAGAGCCTGCTCAGTCACAGAACCCATCAACAGGAGGGCTGGACCAGGATCCAGGTCTCCTGATGCCCAGTTAGTATTTTTGCTGCAGAAGGATGCTGTCTGTTATGGGAATGAAAGCACACACAGTCACCGAGATCAGAGTGCAGGAAGGCATCCATCTCACAGGACAGACACACAAACACACAAGAAGAAATGCACACACAGACACCACGCAAGCCCATCCGTATGCAGACAGATGCATGCACAGATCACAAATACATACATGCTTTTCCTGAGCTCATTGCTATTCAGAAAGCACCGCAGCCAGATTACCCACACAAGTAGAAACATACCTGCAGACGTACATGCAAATGAAGGTGCATGCAAATGCACAAGCACATACACGTGCACGCTGATACATCAGTGTAGCCTTGTACAGCTGTATATCCACACCGAAAAAGTCACGCAAACTGATGTGTTGCTACAAACCCAGATTTTACTTACAGTGGTGTCTTTTAACTAGCTGCGCATATGTGGATGCCCACACATGCTCAAATGCATTCTGCACAAGCATATTAATATATAGGACTGTCTTATTATTATATTATACTGGCAACTGTTTGAGTGAAACTATGCTAGTTTTCCACCAGTCAAAGAACTGAGACTGTAGTAGCTGTCAAAGGACATTTATTCATTAGCACGAACTCTATAAAAACCAAGCACACAAAAATATAACCTAACCATCTAATCAAATCATACTTGATAGCTTGGGATATTTAAGTGGGCTTTCTTTGCTTTATTTGGTTTCTTGTTTGTCTGGTTGAGTTTTTAGCAAAGATTTAGGGCAGGTGCTTTCTCTGAGCTGAGATTTTCCAAAAGGCAATTTTTCAAGGGCCTTTTTGCATTGTGATGAAAATAATGTTTGACAACATTTTCCTCCTGAGATGTCTTTTGACAAAATACACAGTGTGGCTTTAAACTTAAACAAGGTAATGCAAAGTTTAAAATTTCCATAATGATGCTTAAAAATATTAATATTTTTGCATTAAAAATATGCTTCTGTGTTATTTCTAAGTTTTGTTCATGACTGATTTTGCAACTGCCCTTTAAAAATGGCAAGATAGAATCTTTAGGCCACCTTATGCTACCTCCTGTCCTCTTAGACTACAGTATATTAGAGAAAAAAATATAAAAGTACTATAGTTTTTTAAATACCATTGCCTGTGTTCCTCTGTACTCCTCTAGCTATGACTCCTGATTGCATCTGATCTTGTCCGATCTGAGTTAGATCAAAAAATGAAATACATGCTAATTTACAGTGGGAAGTATTCCAATTCATTAGGTGAAGAAGTACTTAATTCAGATTAAGGGGACCATATTTTGAAATAACAGAACTGGATAAAATCAGTAAAATTTCCTAGAATATTGTGATTTTCAGAAAGAATATCTTGTAATTTGCAAGATAGTATTCCACTGCAAAAACCTAAACTGTAAAATTTGAATAATTAAATATTTATAACTCGGGTCTTCAGATAGTGTTAAACGATTGCTGCACCTCTTCTACGTTTACCCCAGCTAGTGCCTGGCTCAGTGTGTCAAGCTCTGGACAAATCAGTCTTAGAGATGGCTAAAGCTCACCGGGAGAAAAGTTGCCTGCATGGGGATGTAGGGATGAAGAAACACTTGTGCGCGTGGGAGGATCATTTAAACTGCTGCTCTTGGGAGGTTGTTTGTCAATTTGGATTTGTTGAAGGAGTCTCAGCTGAGATGGTTTCATTGACAGGGAATAGGCAACGGGCTTGTTTACACAGGGGCAAACGAGAAAATTAATCTGCATTAACTTTGCAAGTGCATTGGTTAAAAGCATTAAAACATTGTTCGGATGCTCATTCAAAATTTGAGTGTCCTAAATTGAATTTAGTTTACTTCATTTCCAAAGTGAATTAAGCTAAACTAAATTAAAGCTGCCTTAATTCTAAACAAGGGAGTCAGAGGTGTAATGTAGTTTAACTAGACCACTTTAATTTCACACATTCAGTTAATTCAAATTAGTTATTTTGCACAGCCGTATGTAGGTAAACCCTTAGACTGCTAACTCCTATGGACAGAGGCTGTATTTATACAGGGGCCACGAAAAGGGGACCCAAAAGTCCAATGTACTCTATCAGCCATCACGATTGTAACAGAAAAGAGTAGAAAAAAATAGGTTGCTGAAGGCCCACAGAAACCCATAGCTCTGCAGTTAATCGAATGGATGCCACATACGCGATTTATAAATAGAGCAGATCTGCCCTCACAAACTCACACACCTACGCAAATGTACACACGAGTATGGGCCTTATAATACAGCAAGGTTCCACATTGATTATGTATCAGTATTCAGACATGTTAGATATTATTAAATCATGGATATTATAGCCTTGTTATGGATGAGTTCTAGGTGGTTATGACTTATTATTTGTAATAACTGTGCTTGGTGCTGTACAAAAACATCCATATAGCTAGCTGGTGATGGTTACAAGCCACAGATCTGAACAGCCTATTTGCCCATTAAACTCTGTTAAAAACTGTAATGGTTGAATAAATGTTTATTAATTCTTCAAGGGATCTGAATATATAATATGTGACCCAAATGCCTAACTCCATATAGCCACGGGTATAAATGCAGACCTATAGGCAAAGATAAGCAAGTACACACATTGTGTGGTAAATTAAAACATACTAAGAGACAAATGTTAGTGCATTTGGAAACACAATATAGAAATATAAACAAACATATAGCTTGTATTGTCTAAACATTAGACCTGATACTGACGTACATGAGCCAAGCAGACTGGCTACAGATATGTCTTTTCATGATAAAAAGAGGGCTTTGTTTTATAAATATGAAAACTAGACTATCTTCTATGGAGATGGGCACCAGCTTTATGCTGGGAGCCCATGTAGCACCTGCACCATGAAGTGCTTGCCTGTGCCCGNTGGAGATGGGCACCAGCTTTATGCACCTGCACCCTGAAGTGCTTGCCTGTGCCCAACTGCCTTGGGCGGCATGACAAAGCAAGGAATAAATAATTAAATTATTCTAATTTTAATTTTTTTTAGTGTAGTTTCTCATTCGCCCTAAAAAAAGTAATTTTAAAGGGAATTTATTTTTTTGCCATTCTGATAAGAGTTAATTTCTTCTCACAGTTGTGTTCATTTCTTTAAAACCCAAAGTAAAAATAACATTAGATCTAAATTGACACATTCCCAGCACTGTTTTTGTTTTGATTTTGGGCAAACATCTTCTACTGGTAAGGGGTCCACTATGAAATTTTCACCAGTTCTGACAAACGTAAGGGAGGCACACACAGTGACACCCCTGTACAGGGAATCATTGACTTGCCCAACACACGTGAGCACGTACTACAGTGAAGCATTCTGCAGGATACAGACATAATAAACAGATAATACACAATGCTGCCAAGCCTAAAAGTTAAAAAGTCCTGAGTGAATAGACTCCAAAATGAAGAGACTGGCATAAAATTCACCAGGCTGTAAATAAGAATGTATTTGTTTTGTTTTTTTTTTTCCTTTGCCTCCAGTTCTGGCCCCTTGGGAGGCAGCCAGGTCCCACCTCCACCTGGTCTTTGCAGCCATGAAAGCCAGAAATACCTTGGTATTAAATGAAAGCTGAAATAATTGCTTATCTTCAAGATCTGAGGTTTTACACAAAATACCAGCAATGGCATAACTTGCAAGAGAGTTGAGAATGTTATCTACATTTATCTGATTCCTCCCAGTTCAAGACTCCTTTCCTAGTACACACATGTCTTCTGTTAATCAAAATGGATGTCCACAAGGAATTCAGCACAGACTCCTGAATTTTAATAACTGGAAATGGGCTCAAAGCAAACCTTTCAATTAAAAGTTCCCGTGCTCCAGATTAAGATATTTAACCTTGGCAAGCCCATGTGTTTCTGTAGGTCTTCTTAACTCACCTGCTGGCACAGCCGCTGTTCTGACAGCTCCGGCCCGTGCTGCGTGGCTGTCACCGGTGTGCTGGCAGCTACGCCAGCTCCAGGCTGCTGCAGCAATGCTGCTACTGGGACCCAAGCCGGCCAGCCCGTAGGTGACAGAAGAACTGCAGTCACTACAGTGCAGGGGTACTCTTAGAAAATGATTAGTTCCTAAGAGCTCAAACATTTCTGAGCATTTTCATGGTAGAAATCTCTTTCCTAGTGAAGGGGACCTAGCTACCGGTAATGCTTCTCTCCTGCTCTCTTCCTGTGGCTTGTCTTTTTTGAAGCTTTTGGGTTTTTGTTGCAGAGATTATGAGTTTGTTGAGGGGGAGTGGTAGGTCTGTAGCTGCAGGGATGGACGGTCTTGTGGGTGCTGTGAGTTGAACATCTGCTCCGTGGTTGCCTATGATATTAGAGTTTGGACTTGATGACCCAGGTGTTTCCTCCCAGGCCTGTGCTTCTATTTCCAAGACCAGCAAAAGCCTTTTTGTCCTTTAAGATTTCCTTAATTCACCTTAAATGCAGGATGTTAAACATCTACGCCCAGGATCAAGTTTGCTTCCAATATTTTGTAAACCGTATGACATCTTCTAGATGTTTGGGTTTTAATGAATTTCTGGCTTTCCTGACTGCAAAGAAAGCTTTCCAAATGTGAACTGAGTGTAATAAAAGTAGAAACACCTGCCTGAGGACATTTCTATGCTGCAGTCACTGCTTGACTGCAGCTCATGTAGATAGATATACTTTAGCCAGCTTTAAGCCAGCCAGCCCGGGTCCTGATGGCTCTGTGGCCAGAGCTTTGCAGAACACAGCAATTATTCAAGCACACCTTCTGTTTCCCAGGTGGGTTTTGCCCCCCAACACAAATCCACTTGGATGAATGGGAAAATGTTTCTTAAAGCCTAATACAGCAATTTATTCTGGGAGGTCAGCCTCGGCAACCTATACACATGGGGCTGACTGCTGTCAACCCTATCAGTACCAGTGGCATGAAGTTGTGTGTTACTGCTCAGCAGAATGAGTTGGCAGGACAACCCCCTGCCTGGCAGATCTCCCCTGTAGAAGGCAGGCATCTTCACCTTTCTCTTCCTCACATCTGGACTTGTACCATGTAGCACAGCAGAACTGGAATGGGCAGAGATCTGCTAGAAGCTGAACGTTAATGCTCTGCTCAAATTAAATGAAATAAAACCATATGGTGTCATCATGGGTCACTGATTTAAAACAACAAAAAAATCCTAGCTCCTCTCTAAGCCCTTCAGATAGTAAAACGGCTGCTGTGAATTTTGCCTCTCTTCAGAGTGCAGCCAAGAAATGCAGTGAGAGAAAAGGGCAGGATTGGGCTTTCTTTTGTATTTGGAGTGAGCAGGGCAACCTGGAACAAAGTGGCACTTTTTCCCCCGTGTATTCAGGTATGATGTCAGCGTAGCTCCAGTGAAGTAGGTTAACAGCAGATAAGGAGTCAAATCTTCTCAGGGAGGGCTGGGATTGTGTTTTGGGATACGTAAAGCATCTCCATTTCGACCTCTCATCTATTTGGAAACTTCAGGAAAACAGATAATCCCTCTTCAGGCACCTTTTAGAACAAACAAATGAATGAAAGATAGATCGATCTATCTATCTATCTATCTATCTATCTATCTATCTATCTATCTATCTATCTAATCTGTCATACTTGTGCTTATATACTAATGTAATACATAATCACCCTTCTCTCTCACTTTTCCAAAAGGTATGGAGAAGGAAATATAATTTTCATGACAGGGGAGAGTTTGAATGTGTGAATATTGCTCGCGGTCCCTGAATATGGCAGGGTTTGAAGGCATTCTGCTGTCTTGGCAGGGAGCACCAGAGCCTCAGGCCAGCTAGCAAGGAAGCTGAGTCTGCTGCTCTTGCCAATGTCAGCTGTTGTTCTGAGGGTTGCAAGTGTTGCGGTAGATTTTGAGAGCAGTAGGAGAAGCTACTGCCCCCCCCCCTCCCCCCCCCC
>VXBL01003742.1:136800-198243 GCA_013400195.1 Aramus guarauna | reverse complement strand
CCATCCTAATGGAAATTACGTTGTGGCTTTTGGGAGGCAACTGCAGCTCTGATCTTCCCAACTACATCTGCTGCTGCAAATCCAGACGTGACCACCAAAGCCAGTGCAGCTGAAATACAGCTCCTGTTGCCTTTGCCTCCCTCCCTTCCCTTCCCGTACAGCCACTGTCAGCAGGGTACATTGCACTTCTGCTTCTAGCAGGGGAACGGAGCCAATACTGTGCTACAGCTCGCTGAAGCACTTACTTGGCCCCTGTTATTAGAGAGTCTGAGCCCTTCACTCCTCCTTCCAGCTGTCCTCACTGTGCCCCAGGTGGCACGGCAATGCTCCTATCTTCACACTTCAGGCAGGAAACAGAGCACAGAGAGAAACGCCATTTGTCCAAAGTCTTGATGAGAGGTCCATGACAGAGCAAGGAACTGAAGCCCTTTCCCTAAGTCGGATTAGGCGCTAACTATCAGACTTTCTATTTCCCTTCCTTCACCCCCCCAAATCCCTTGGTTCTTTTTCCTCACCATGCTATGAAACTTGCTTTCCATTTTGAACTTTCTTTGTGCGAACAAGACCTCTTTTCTCCCTTTCTTTTGCTCAACTGTGAATTCAGCACAGAAGCGTAAGACTCTCTCCTATGTGAACCAAAGCCACGTTCAGAGCTCTTTATGCCTGCGCAGCACCAGTCTGCAGGTGGGATATTGTTGGCTCCGTGGGGGCTGTCACCAAAGAGCCCAAAGCTGCCTCTTCCCATCCCACGTTCTCCCTCTTTTCCTCAGGCATGCTTTGACGCCAGCATCGCTGGGACGGTCACGAGCCCTTCTGTAGGAAGCAATCTGATGCAGAGAAGGCATCGCTGTCTCACTTAGCCCTGCACCAAGTCTCCTGCAGGCTGCCTTCTCCCTCCCGCCGGCACAGCCCGTGGCTCAGCAGCGCGGCCCTGCGCTAATTAAGCCGGCACAGCGGGGTGTGTGTTCCTTGGCCATCACAGCCTCCCTTGGACACACTGCAGAGAAAAGGCTGAAGCTTCGCAATGTTAGCCTTCCAAGAACCGCTTTAATTGCCCAGTAATGCACACCCTGGGGTCTTGTAATGTGCTTCTAATATGGAACAGTTAAAATATGAATACTCCAAAACAATTACAAGGAGTTTGGTGCTCTGCTGAGTGTATCCTTCCACTCTGAAAAATAATCCGTTCAAAGGAGTGTGATCAAAGTGAGGATACCAGTGCTTTCTGAAATCTGTCAGGGTCTCCTTGGGGCAGCAGGACACACCACTCTTTCTCTCAGTGCAACTTCACTCTGTTCTTCCAGGATTAAAAGAATTGCCAGATTGGGACTCCAGATGATTCAGACCAACCTCATCTCCCTCTGATCAGCTCTAGAATGATTTTTTTATTTGAGATACTGTCTAAAGACTCTGCCAGCAATAGTAAGAGAGGAGAAACCACAAAAGTATGGCAGGCTATAAGAGATCTTGAACAGAAATGTCAGAGAAGTGAGGGATGTTTCCTATGATCTGTCATTCTTTTAGCAAATAATTTCTGGACAAGTTTAGGAGTGATTTTTTTACTTGCTTATTTACAAGGAATGAAAGAAAGTTCTGCTTCTCAGAAAGGACTATGGCTCAGCTAATTTTAACTTCTAATATTTCTTTCTATATTCTTGACCAAATTTGATTAGAGCTTGTTACAACTGTCATACTAGGAGAGGTGATTTTTATCTGTCCATCTGTATTCAGAATCAGCAAAAGGAATTGCATTGAAACTGCTGCAAATAACAAAATAGAATTCAAATGTTGGGAAATCATGATCTAATGCTGAACATTTAAGAAAGTCAAAGGCATTTGGAAACAGGCAGTTGGTTTCAGCTGGAGCAGTATGCAGTATTAACTCTAGAAAGAGGTACTACAAGCCAACTGTGGTAACTCATGAATTCCAGGAATGGATGTATAATTCACAGTATGATACTATGTACTGTAATGACATTATATGCCATTACTTAAGATAATATCGCATATTAAATTCAGATTGTGAAATGAAGTTCAGTTGCTTTACTGCAATCAAAGATCTATAAATGTCCTGTTGCTGAAACTTCAGGTTATGTATTAAATCTGTATATATTCTCCGAAACTCAAAGTGGACAACTTGTGCAAAAACCTCCCCCTGGAAAATGAAAAATGGGACTTTAGAGTGAGTACCAGTTTATGCCCCTAATTAAACACAAATGCTGTTATTGGAGTCACTGGCTGTGTGAAATTAAGAGCCGGGATGAATTTAGTCTGAACTGACAATTTCCTTTGGAGAAAAGACAGACATTTGAAAATATTGGCATTTACTTCAAGAAATCAGCACAGCGGACTGGTGTGCCAGGATTTGTGTCCCTGCTGCTTCTGGGAAGGGCTGAGGAAGTGTTCTGCAAAAAGGCTTGTCTTTCTCCAGTGTCTAGAGGCAAGAACAAGCCATCAAAGGCAGCAAGAGGTGATCAAGGTTTTGCTCCCTCTTACACAGCAGTAATCCAGAAATCCTAGGTTTGAGACAGCAGAGCTCGCTTAGCGCATATTTCAGTCCCCGGTAAGGGTGAGAAGCTTTCAGCAGTCCTGAAGTTAAAAGACAGCATTATTATGCTGCATCTGTTGCTACAGGACCAGGTCAGCTCTGTTCATCTTTCATCTGCTGTTTCATTAGGTGGCCTCGTGTAGGACAGACTCACTTGAAGCCTTTTAAAGCAGCAGCAGTGATGCCTAGCTAGCCTGCTGTTTATCACTGTCCCTAAATGAATCGACCCAGAGGGATGCACTGCTGTATTCTGTACGTAGCGTTAGGGTCCTGAAATTTTTTCTCTTTCCTTACAACACTAGAGTTTGGTGTGACTAAAGGGCAAAGGAGCAGCGCTGGGGAGAGCCTCTTCATGACCTGCCTCTTAGCCATAGGAAATACCTTCTACCTGAGACCTCATTAGATTCGCTGTGCATTTCATGCCAAGAATTATTTGACCCAAGCCACCCGAGGTTGCGCAAACAGAACGGCTCCCCTTTGCTCACTGTTTCCAGATACTTTCCCTTGACATAAAACCAGTTTCATTCTTAGGAGGGGAACATTTTTGAACAGAGCCTTTCACCTCTGGGTCACTAGCTGAAATCTGGCCCTGGTTGGTAGTGACCGAAAATCATTACCAGCTGACGGCTACTTGGTGAAATGAGCTGGTGAGTCTCATTCCAGTCCCTAATGGACACATCTCAGTAAACACAGTCACAACTGGCACTAACTGGTGTTCTCAGCTGAGAGACCATGAACTGAATGGGGAAGGAAATTGAACCTTCCTCTTCGTCCCCTGCCTGGGGTTTTGAAGCATTATGGACAGGCATTTTATACCACCATCATTTCACAGGCTGTTTTTACTCTAAATGGCTTTTCGAAACTTTGCAATTTTCATGCAGCATGATTCAGCACAGCCTGATTGGCCCTCTCAGTATAATTAAGCTCATCTTATGGTTCCCCTCAGTAGAAGCTGAGCTGTCTGATGCCACCTCCCAGTACAAATGGTGAATCTGATGTCATATCTCAGTATGAATGGAACCGTCTGATGTCACCTCAGTGCTAACAGGACATTCGGTAATATGTCATCTAGGACTGTAGGGGAAATCTTCTAATCCATTCACTATGCTACACTACAATAGAACATAACACAGTATAATGTGTAGGTTAACTTAGACACCCTCAGGCAGATTTTGGATAGACAGATGGATGGATGGATAGATACATTTATACAAAGTATACATACATTATATCACTCTATTGATTTTTAAAAAGTTCCAGGTCTGCCTGGCTATAATGAGATTTTTGAACTTTGTGTTGCGATCAATGAGGGGAATATTATTGGCCTGGAGAATTGATATACCCGCTCTCTGTGGCTTGTTCTGCTCCTGGACTGCCCCTGCCCCCAAGGTGTACGATTCCATCAGACACTTAACCTCTTTTACAGTGTCATCAGGCTAAAAGGAATCTAATAGTGACACGGGACTTGTGCTCAGCACTCTGGCACTATTGCTTTCCTGTCACAAATAATTTATAGCTTTCTATTTCCATCCCTTTGCCTGCACCCCATCCCCTCTTTCTGTTTCTCTGGGCTGGGGGAAATCAATAAACTCACACAACCAGAGTGGCACTTCAGGGGTTTTTAGGGGGAATGTGAGGAAGAGAAAAGAAAAGAAAAAAACAGAAAAGAAGAAAAAAGTTATATTATTTGCCCTAGCACAGACTTCTCAGATCAGCTCCTCAGCTAGTACAAATCTGCATGACCTCAGAATCTAGCCCTGAGGCCCTCAGACACCTTCTGTGTAAGTCCTCAGCATCTATAGATCAGGGCCCCTGGTACCACTGACCTGTATGGCATGAGGATCTGGATCTCCATCCCCAGCTAGAACCTTGACATTCCCTGTCTCCACCTACGTCCCAGGCAGCCTCTCTGTTGCTCCAGCTACTGCCCAGGCTTCATCTCATGTGTATTGGAGTTTCCTAACATGCTGAGGTGATACGCTCTGAAATACCTTTCTTTTCCTAAGAAGGTTTCACTCTCAGGAGTTGTGCTTTTTCAAAAATGCCCTCTCAACCTCTCTGCCTATCTCTATCCATGCCATACCGCTCGCTAGTCACACATTTGCTCTTTGAAGTTTTACCAGCTTATTCTTTAGAACGAATCTTTAAGGGAAGCTCTTGGGTGGGCAGGGAGAATGTGTTATTTGCTTTCACTTTCTGGAGAGATTTCTGGGGAGAAGTTAAAGCTAATATAATGCAGGGCTGAGAGTTCCAGAAACTCTGGCTGAAGAGCATCTGCAGCCTTCACTCTAATTGGAGAGGCTCATTTTAATCTCAGAAAGGAATTTGGTCTCCATGGCGTCCACAGGTCATGGCTTATTTACTGAGTTCCTTGGTGAAGCAGTCATTCCTGAGTCACACATACCCAGCATCTGCCAGTAGGCAGGGACCCTGCCAGGCAGGTACGAGGTGCTAGTGATTTTCTTTCACCAGTGACCTCAGCTGGATTAAAACCAGCGACCAAGAGGTGAAAGATTTCACGTAACAAGAAATGGAGCACTGACAATTACAGTTCAGTTTATTTTTATTTTGAGCTGAATGTGAGCTTTGTGGCATTCATTGAGACATCATTTTGCATTCCCATGCTGTGTTCATTCACCACCTGATAAACACCAATTTTTGCCTTCTTTGCTGGAGCTTCTTTTTCCTAGTGATCTATATCCCATCAGCACTTCCTACAGATACCTTCTGCTCCCACCTTCTCATTTATGAAGGGCAAGAGCTTTGGGCAAGCCTTCCATCAGTTCAAAGCATTCAGTTCTGTGCCAGAAAGGTATTTTTTAGGTACACAACAAAATTAAATCCAGTAGTGGCTTTATTAGCTGCAAAGACTTCCTTGTAGTCATGCTGGCAAATCAGATCATAAATGATAATACAGTTGCTAACACACAGAAGATCCTAGCTCATTCATTGAGCACCACAGTTATGCAGTGAATAGCCAAGTTTGAGGAGGAGATGTCAGAACAGAGCAAGGACAGTTCTCTGGGAACTGGACCATTAAAGCAGTAGAATCAGGATCACAAGAAGGCAAATGAGGCCACTCTGCTGCACCCAGAGTTCAGACTTCAGGTTCTGACAGCTGGATTGCGGGTATGCAAAGGCACAGAGAAGTTGAATTCTGAACGTATTTTGCTCTTTTCCAGGATCATCAGAACCAAAGTTCAGCAACCTTTTCACCCAACGCCAGACGGGAGCGGGACAGGTGTGACTGCACCAGGACATACTATCGGTAAGATGACTGGCACGAGGGGTGGTGACAGGACAAGTGGAAATCAGGATGAAGCTTAGTTGAGGGAACAAAGTCTGACGAGCAGATGCTAAGCAGAGCAAAAGGGAGGAGGGAGTTGGGGGAAAGAAGCCTCAATGCAAATCAGAGGTTTCTGTTCTTCATTTCCCTTGTTGCATTACAGAGAAGGGAATCGTGGCAGAAAAACATGTTTTTTGCCCAAAGTGATTGTGTCTTAACATCCATTTCACATTCATGCTCTCTCCTTCGCCTACCTAGAGAAAAGTATTTACCACTATCCTGTCTAAGCACCAGTCTTCACCTTTTGTCTCCTTCTTACTCTGACTCTCTTTTCCCCAATTTATCTTCTCTCCCTTTGCTGGAACTGGTCCATTTCTTAGAGCTAGTAATACACAGACCAGGGTAAAGATATTCCTGATGCCTCACAACTGAGTTCTTCATTGTTCTAGCTCTACAGTCAGGTATACCATAGGTGTATTTCACTGAGAAAATGCATTTTCTGCTGGGGAAGATGGGTTTATCGAGATGAGCAGAAGATGGAGGCTGTAATAAAGTGACCAAATGTCTTCTAGTCTGTTGTGTTCAAAGGTACCGTGCTAGATGTGTGATGAGGTACTTTTCACTGATGTCTCTGTTGGCTGTATGGTCTGCGGTTGCTAGCATAACTTTATCCAGTAACAATTCAGAGCAGGAAAAAACATTCAGTATTCTGGGATACTATGAAACACAGAGGCTTATTCGTGCCCTAAGACCCTGTCTTAGTGTTGGTTACTGAGAGTCAGCTGCTATACAAGGATTTACTGGAAAGCGCTGGTCTACATGGGACAGAGTTGGCAGATATAATCCTGTACACAAACTGTGTTCAGGAGCACAATGGAATTAATGGGCCAGTATGGAAGAGCATTTCTGGATGCCATTTTAATCTGGACTTGCTCACTGGACTGGGAATCACTGACCACAACAGATGGAGTTAGTAGATATTATTCCTTCTTGGAAAAGTAGCGCAATGTCTAGGGAATGTATTGGCTGAGCTGGGATAGTGATTGTGAACGCTGTTACCGGAGTCTCTCATTGCTCTGGGATGTACTGGGAAGTGTGGGTCTACATTGGATAGTGTTGACAGGTTCTGCTCCATCCTGGAAGGCTTGTAGTGGAGGTATTGATTGCTTCAGGTCAATGCTTTATGAACCGAATGATGGGTAGTGGCCTATAAGAGAACTGGGATATTCTCCCCATTACTGGGACATGCTGAGACATAATGGGCATGCCTACTGGATGCATAGCTCTACTTGTTCTATACTCTAAAGCCCTGATTATCATGAAGTGTTAATTTCTAATCTGGATGACTTGTCATTTCTGATATACTGGAAACTCATGACCAATCTTGGACAGCCCTGATCAGCAGGAGAAGTCTGCCTGTTGACGTTGGTCAGTGCAAAAGAAAGACACTAGATTTTTATTAATCTGGGTTGGAATATGTGTCACCAACTCACCATTTGTTCTAGTAGGGAATTTAATTTATTGGGCCAACACTGAAGTGCTTCTAACCTATGCTAAGAAGGTAATTTTTCAAGGAGTGTTTTGGGTGGACACGTAAGAGGCTCATCTAGCTAAGACAGAACTTTTGCACTTCTGGTGGAAAAATGCTGAGAGGAAATGACCTGGCAAAATGTGGATGGTTTAGCCAGTCACTAGAGAATGTGGCCTATGCAGCATTGCACTCAGTTACCATGGCATGCACTGGGAAGCCTGTTCTGAACTGGGATATAATAACAAGGTTTAGCTTCTTGATGGAATACACTTGCTTGTTATTAATGACCCTGTACTGGAAGGCTGTGGAGCTATGGTATAGTAATGGACTGGCAAAGCTGGGATGCAGCAACATTAGCAGTAGAGCAAGTATGAGTCCTTCAGTGTGAGGGACTGGGAGTCTGCTCAGTGCTCAGGCTTTCCTGTGAGACTGGTGACATGCATAGCTTTCACCTGGGGGATCCCTGAGTGCTGTGCTGCTCTCCTCATGGCCCTTTTTCCCTTTTCCTTTTGTCCAGTGCCCAGCACGGCATCCCCTCCCGTCTCCAGTGCCTCCAATGATCCAGTGGGCTCTTACTCCATTAACGGGATCCTGGGGATTCCTCGGTCGAATGGCGAGAAGAGGAAACGTGATGAAGGTAGGGGGAGGGGTGAAGCTCATCCTCCCTTTTATATTCTTTGTCCCCATGTACAGGCTCCAATTTCAGGCCAAGGTTTGCAGCTGCTCCAGGGGCTAGATCAGTTTTAGCAACAGAGACCAGTTCCCCGCCACTGCCCTGCTGGCTTGGAATGCTCTTCTTCCGAGGCCCTTTCATGACAGGCTGCGTCTCCAGACATCTGCTCGGCAGGCAGAGAGTCGTCTCCATTGCTGGAGCTGATCCCAAGTTCATTCACTGCTGGAAACGGCTGGAACTGAACTCCCCAGGTGCCAGCAGGTGCCCGGACTTTGAACTGCGGGTAAACATGGTTTCCCCGACTCACTCGTTTTCAAACAAAATGCCATCTCAGAGAAGCACCAGCAATGTGGGATTTATCTTTCATTCCCCTTGCAAACAAGCTCCTGCCCTGTGACGTGCCATGAGCTACGTTAGCTGGTGATCGTAAGGGCCAGGTTTTCAATGGGTAGCATCTACCACAGCAGAACTGCCATGCTTGCAACAGTCTGAAAGCAGAACAGGAGGTCTTCTGAGTACTGTGGCCCTAAGGTTGTTATCTAAGCCTTTCACTAGGGCTCTAAGGAATTAGGATTAAGCTATCTCCTTTTCCTTCCTACCTGCTGGGAAGGACTCAGGGCAAAGTGAATCCTGAAATGAGCCAAAAGCTGGAGCCTCAGGTCTAGATAGACTGTGTCAGGAGGGGTGGGTAAGGTCTTGGTGCTCTTATGGTGGCTTTGTAAACTTTTCTTAAATTTTGGTCTTTTAATTTGATGCTTTCAAAAATTGAGGGCCAGGAGGTGAGCTTTTCTAAAAGTAGTGCCTGACCAGTTTGTTCGGTTCAGCCTTGCCTTCAGTATGTTGTTCTCCGCTATTGCCCATCGCATGGGGGGAACGTCTTAGCAGTAGGGGTGGCTCAGTGTGCTGCGTGTGCTGTAACCCCAAGGCTGTGCAGTGCAAGAGAACACGAGGGTTCTCTGTGATACGTGGTGCGAAGAGAAAGCTCTCCTGAGAGAGATGCTGCATTTTGGGGCTTTGCTAGTAATTTTCTCAGCATTGGTTCTGGTGAGGTTCATATCAGTAAGTTTTTGATCCAAATAAACACAATAATCCCAAGAAAAAAAGGCAGTCATTGTGACCCCTTTCTCCCTAATACAAAGTAAAACTAGAGGCAAGGGCCCAATCCAGCTCTACTAAAGCAAATGGGAAGAGTTTTGCTGATGTCATTGGAAATTGGATCGGGCCCCAGAGGAAGATCCATTTCCCAGCTAGATGGCAGTAGGGCCCAGCTAAGAGAAAAGTGTAGCAATGGAAGGGCTGAGTCAATGTCTCAAAGTCAAAAAATGTCAGGAATAAGAGACTGTAAACGTTGCAAACCCCTCCAGCGTTTCCCATCATTACCTATACAGGAAATAGTGACATTTCAAACTGAGTGACAAGTTTCTCTAATGGTTGTGCAAATCTCTTGGCAGTTATTTGGGGGTTTTGTGAACGCCAGTTCTCATACAGTCCAGCGTGGTGATCACCAGCTCTCAACATGGTGCCTCCATACCTCATTTTGAAATGAAGCAGTTCAATCCTGCTTTAGCAGCTATTCTTTCCAAATACCTGGAAAGATCACCCCACTTTAGATGCAGCCACACAGTCACTTCCAGCCTCAGAACCTGAGCTTTTTTTTGAGCAGCACAATTAAACACAGAAACAACCAAGCAGCCATCTAAGACTGTGACACTTCACAATGATATATTGACAGTAAGAACAACTCTCTATGTCTGTCCTTAATTTATACCAGATTTGCTTCATGAAGGGCAAGCAACACTATGCAACTCCCTGCTGTTGGCCAAGAGCCCACATATCCCACTAGGAATCAAAAAGGTAGCAGACAATTCTAGAGATGTTGCTAGTCTTTAGCTCTCAGAGTTTTAGGTGGCAGTTACATGACACAGCTGCAACTGCCTTAGAGAACAGCCTTCGTCCTGCCATCCCAGATACCTGCTGCAGGGAGAGGTGGCACTCCTGTCCCAGAGAAACCTTGCATGGGACCCCCTGCCAGTTGCTGAACATCTCTAGCCAAGAGTTGAGTTATCTGGGCTCACACTGCCCTTAAGAAATGCTGAAAGACATTGTCACTTTGCAGGCTTGGGTCCTAAGGCTAGAAGGGTCCAAGGGAAGGTTTTGCACATCCAGTGACCTGCACTCACTCCTGGGCAATCTCCCCTGTAGCTCCGAGGGCTCTGATTGTTCCTAGCTGAGATGGGGATTAGGAAAGCCACGCAAGAAATCCAGTGCAAGTATTTCTTTCATGCTCATGTTGGATGTATACAACTTCTCAGCATTTCCTAGAGATTCTGAGCACTGTTTTGTTACAGTTTTTAACTGCACGGTTTATTCTCCTGTCGAAAAGCCCTTATGAGCTCCCAGTGCACATGTACTTTCCCAGCATTTTGGGAGTGGCTCTTCCCTAAAGGAGGCAGAAGAAGTGGCACTGCTCTCTCTTTCTTTCTGCTCTTTTGGACCAGCTTTACTGCAAGGATTCCTCTGTGAGGAATGCAGTTCAGCAGAAAGTGGGGAAGTACCAAGCTGCTTCTGAATCCCTGGTTTTGAAAACCTTGTTAGCAACCTCTGTGATGGCTGGGCGGAACAGGGTGGGAGAAAGACGGAGGAGCCTCTGTCTGAGCACACCCCCTCCCCCAGGTCCTCCTTGCTGCAGCTGGTGCCTACATTAGACAGTAGCACAGATGATTAAGAGGAGGAAAGATAATTATGTGTCAAGATGATGTAGCAGAACTCCTATGTTGGACAGAAGGAGCCAGACAGATGCATGAGGTGGGCTCAGCGATGGACGCTGACAGCCAGGTGTGTCCCTCACAGGGAGTTAGAGGGAAGAGGGGAAATCCCAGCCTACCAAATGTGCTGGTTTTAACTGCAAGGGTGTCCTGGGAAGACTGAGAGCGAGCTAGCAGGGAGGTAGCTCTGAGTGTCTACCAGTACAACAAGGAACTGTCAGATCAGGTTTTTCCTCAAAACAGTGTCTCTTCCTCAGGCGAGTGCCTAGGAAGGATGGTCAGTATTTGCCCTGCTAAGACCCTGTATTCCTTTTGTTTCAGTTTTTGACCAGTGATTGTGAAACCTCTGACTTCAGTGATAGATTAGACAAAGTAGAGAGTTGGTCTCCTACAATTTTTTAAAGAATTTGACTAAAAAAGTTTAACACCACTTGTGTAGCACAGTGTGCAATTTCTTGCAGTCTATGGACACAGCCAACATTGCTGTAATTTCCCTCTGACTTTCCCCACCACTTACACCATCTTCCAGAGGCAGAAGTGGCCCTGCAGCATGTAATGACTTTCCCAAGAGTACTGAGGGTCTTGGGGTATCAAGCTGCAGCTGGAAACAGGAATTCCTGGCTCTTTGCAATCCTAATGTACTCTGCTGTGATGGCAGGCCAAGCTCAGCAGAGTCATTGTCAGACTAAGGAGCAGCAATAAGAAGTACAGAAGGATAAAGGAGAAAAATAATATGCAAATATTTTGGTTGTTCCATAACCCTCTGATTGATAGCTAAAAGGATGAGAATTGGGGTGACCTAGAGGCACTAACAAAAAATGAGTATCACTCATACTGTAGTCTTGAGCACTGTAGAAAAAGGGAGAGATGGGGAGAAAGGGAAGGGCAGATAGATAGATAGATGGATGGATAGATGGATAGATAAACAGTCAATTAGATAATATGAAAACAATATTTCAAATTCTTCCCTGCATACCACAGCATCTCCAGATGGGTGAAACTTTTGGGATCTTTACAAAACCACTCTTACTAAACACAGTTCTTTCTCTCTATAGCAGGCCACAGACAGACTTCCTCTACAGACCCAAATTCTCATTTGGGATTCGTGTTCCAGTGAGGCTGGTGCTGTAACAATCTCAGTATTATTAATCTTGGTCCCTGACAATATCTGTAGTATTTGACAGCATTAGTGGCAATAATATCTGCAGTGCCGACAATGGCAGAGATAATATCCCTCAGTATTATTAGCATTAGGAGGGATCATATCTGCAGCCTGTTATTGGCGGGAGCAGACGTAATGTGTCCAGTATTATTAGTATCAGTAGTAATAAAACCCACAGGCTTGTTAGTATGATCAGTGCTAATATCAGCAGTAGGTTTGTGGGAGAGGAGGGGATGGGGTGATTGCTACTGTAAATGACAATAATACTCAGGCTGTTTGCAGTAAAGGAATCCCCAGCGGAGATGGGGGAGCAAACCTGAGAAGGCAGAAGTTCCTCCTTTCCTTTCTTCACCTGTCATGTTGATGATTAGAGTGATTTACACTGAAGTAAGCAATGCATGGCTGTGTCAGTGCAGGACCATAAAGGGTCACCAACATTTCAGCAGATTTGGTGGTGTTTTCCAAAGAGTGTTAGCTGTATCAGTGCAGGTGGTTCACCATACTCTTCAAAACGGGGTCGTGCTATGCAGAACAGGGTGTTGCCTACTAGCAGTAGGAGCATTTGCACTTAGTCCTGTAGCTGCAGGATGGGCAGCATCACTGCACTTCTCTTTGCTGGTACACACATAATTTTCTGACTGTTACTACCAGGATACCCTCTACTGAGAAGCATTGCTTTTGTTACAGGTGGTTTTCTCTTCCCTCACTCCAAATGGGAGCACTCTGACTGCAGGGCAGGGTTTTGACAGTGTTCAGCTTGGGGATTTTCCTACCTGGCCATGATCTCATTTTCCTACTGGGAAAGTAGAAATGCCTCCTTCAGGTGGAGTATGAGGCAGGGCAGGTCTGCTTCTGACGCAGTCCTCAAAGTTGGTTTTCTTTTTAGATACTACCCCAGGGCATCGAATGTCCTGAGGAAAATTTTGAACTCAGTTGTTTAAGTGGACAATTTTTTAAGTCTCCTTGCAGAGAGAAGAGATGTGTCATGTGTTTAAGGAGGTCTGAGTTTTTGAGCAGATATACAGCAGCTGAGTGTGCCACTGCAAGTATGATCCCGTTAGTGTTGTTCACAGTAGCAACAACAATATAATTTGGGAGACATGGTTGTGACATTTTGGGTGGCTTTGTGTCATTGTCAGTGGCATCAATATATCTTTGCAGGCAGTGTGGCTATGGTTATCATGGTGGTGTAACTGTACCAGTATAGGTTGTGGGTTTGTGGCACTAATGATGAGATTACCTGTATCACTGCTTGCTATGCTGCCCCATCACACTCAAGGCTATTACACTTCTCACAGATGTGGCTGTGAATTGTTTCTGGTGATATGTCTGCATCATTGCATGCAGTAAGGTTGTTTCAATGTGGTAATTGTTGGTACTCTGCTGCAGGTTGTACTGTACTGTCATTGAAATTCATATAGTTGTTACTGTAGCTGATGTAATGTGTTGACTGACAACAGACTGTCACCTGGCCATGAGAGTGAAGTCAATACAGCTATGTCACTGCAGCGCTGCATTGAGAATTGTGTGTTTTCACAAAGTATGACCATATTGTTCCACAGCATACTGGGGTTGTTTCAGGACATACAGCACGCTTATGTTGTCATCTGCAGTATGATGATGCTTTGCCAGTGCTGTACTTGTAGTAGTGCAGAGAGGTCTAGCCCTTAACTGTCCTGTAGGGAAATACATTAGTTTTCCTATGCTGCCTGCATGTGTTTGCGAAGAGTATGTGTGAGTCACTCCACTTGACTGTATCGTGGCATCTGATGTATGTTAATCTCTGAGGATATTAGATGTATTTCTGTTCTCCCAAAACTGTTGTGTTGTTGAAGACAAGAGTGTGTTTGGACTCCTGCAGGTGACACAACAGGCTGCATTGTTTCTTGCTGTGATTTCTTGTCACCACAGCTGACATGTTTGCGTTATTCTATATGATCCTTTTATTGCAGGTCAGCAATAGTCTTAATGACACCAGAGACACATGCAGTTACATTGTCTCAGGTGCTAACCCCATGTTCCAACCATCACACACTCTTGTGGGGCATGCACCCAGCAGTTTATGGCTGTGCACTTGGGGTGAGCTGTTTCTGCAGTGTTTCACACTCTGACAGTGTCTTCCTCCTCCTTCCCCTGGGACTGTGTTGTTTCACACAGTGTGGCTGAGTTTCCAGTGGCTATCAGCTTGCAGGGATGGTGTATTGCTGCAAACAGCAGTTGTCACAGGGGATGTGCGGGCTCGTTGGGTCTATACACATAAGCGTAGGTAACACTCCCTTCCATTCTAGATGAAAAGGTAAATTGAAGAGGGACTTTATTCTCAGCAGCCACCCACCTCTCCCTCCTGAGGGTCTTTGGCTGGTGAGACTCTTAGGAGGACCTGAGAAAGGCGCCTGCTACTCATCCTGCACCTCTCTAAATAAACTGCAAGAGGATGGTCGGAAAAGGGAGAGTATGTGTGGAAAAAGAGAGGAGGGGGAAACCGGATAAAGGAGAAGGCAATGAATAAGAAGCACAGCACTGTCAGAAATGTGGGCTGCTGCACCACAAATCTGGAGGTCAGTCTGTAAGCAAGAGAGACAGTATATATATGTGAGTGTGTGTGTCTGCACACACCCTGAGGGTTTGGGGGGATACGCATTGCTCAGGAAGACTTCAGGTAAGGGAGAGTTAAAAGCTTACATCACAGAAAGCAGTTTGGACAGAATGCTCTGCTTCTAAAGCTTATAGTGCTGCTTAGTTTGGCAGGGTTTGGTACTATCTGAAGACAAGCTGGTCTGGCTTCAGCTGTATTTGTGTCCGTCTCTGCTTGTGTATTTGTGTCTCTAGGAATGCACGCCTGTTTGGGTTTTGTATTTCTGTGTTAGGATTACTGGTTTCTACTTATCTGTGCTTATGTACTGGGGTGAGTGGCAGGTTGGACCCATATTTTTGTGCATGCCTATGGAGACCTGGAAAATGTGTATGTTAAGCTGTGTATCATATTGCCTAGTAGGAGTACGCATACTGTGGATCATATGGATATCTGGGCATGTACGGCTCAGCATTAGTGCTATGTATTTCTATGAATGCCAGGTATTTGTATTCACATTTTGAGCATATATGTGAATGTTGTATATTTGTATGTATATTCTGTGTGTATGTGTTGTTACATACTGGAGTATCACTGTATCTTTGTGGTTGCTGGATATGAATATGTAGCCTGTTAGTGCTGTGCACTTCTGTATATAGTTTGTACAGATGTGTATTTGCATTGGGGTTATATATTTGTGTGTATGTTGTATATATATATTTCAGTTGTTCTTGCCTGTGTGAAGGTTGCTTATTTATGTAAATAGTTTGTATTTGTTTACATGATTTAATTTTGTATATGTGAAATTAAGGAAATTCCTTTCAGTTCCAGGTTTTTGTTTAGTTAGTGTATGTACATTTTTGTAAGTTATTTGTTTATTCAGAAATTACATTTAATTGACATGCACCTGCATTAGTACCTCCTTGTGTCCCAGTTTCCATTCTTGTGTCCTTAAATGTTATTGGCTACATTTTGTGAGTCTTACTTCTGCGTAGAGCTTTTCTTTAAGTTTATTTGGGTGAGTGCTGTGAATGTGTGCTTGTCCGACTGTTTATTTATGGGTACTTAGTTTGTGGTTAGATTTTCTCCTTTCACTTTTTGACTCGTTCCCGGGAGGGCTTTTTGCAGCTAATGTGTCAGAGGGGTCGGTCAGACAGCTACAACTCCTCCCAGCCTCTCTGCCTGCTCCGCACGTCCACCCGTGGAGAGGCTGCTCCCCAGCTTTGCTGGTGCCTGTCTCTCTCTGGATCTTCTTGCTCACTCTAGATGAGTTGCACACTGGTTCTGCCCGCATGCCGGGAGGTGACTGTTACATTTTTTCATGGATGTAAAGAGTATGGGAGTGAGCACGGTGCCTGGATCCATGAGGATCCCAGGTTAATGCGCAGTGGATGGCAGAATAAACTGCAAAAGTGATCAGGAATAGCTGGCAATGTGCAGACGGATGGTGTTTTTAGAGGGTTGTTGGTGCCATGGCAATGGGACATGAGACTGGTGTAACAGTGGATCAGGCTGCCATGACAGTGGGAGATAGGGATGACACTGTTTGGGGGTCAAGTGGCATGGCAATGAGACATAAGGGCAATACTGCTATGGAACCCAGGTGACATGGCACTCAGGCACAACAAGGATCAAGGTGACATGCTCATGACCCAGGCTGATCTATCAGAACAGGGAGGGCTGGGAAACCTCCATCAAGAATCAGTTGAATAAGGCAAAGGAGAACAGGAGGAGCATGGTGAAGAAGATTTGAGGCAACTCAAAGGACCTGTACAGTGGCTGTAGGAGCCGGGTCACCGGCAGCGTGGGACACACGGTGTCTCCATGAGGAGATCAGTTGCATCCTGGTGTGAAGGGCTGGGGCAGTCCGTTAGCATTTGCTGTTAGCATCGCAGTGATGGAGAGTAGGGATAACACAGTGATGACATCAGGTGATGGACATATCCTATGATGGTAGCCATAGACTATAGAGACTGTGTGGGCAGGGGCACTATTCCCAGTTGCTGGAAAAACAAAGGACCTAACGGGCAGTAAAACAAAAACAAAGGAGACTTGGAAGCACCTGACAGCCCTAATTCATCACAGCCCAAGATTTTTTTTCCCCCCTCATGTTCCCATTATATTTGTTTGTAAAAGTGGAAATCAATTTTGAAGGTAATTTTCTGGAAAGAATGGAAGGGAGGTGGGAGGGCCGGATAAGGCAGAGATGGCAAGAGGAAAAAAAAATTTAGGCCAGGCACAGCCCAGGGGCAGCTCTTGGCAAGGTGAAAGAAAATTGCATATTCAATCTCCATCCATGAATCTCCCTTGCTGCTGCCCGCCTCCTGCTCGAAAACAATGAAGGCTTTCTCCCCTACGCTGCACAACGCCTGAGTATCAGCGCTCACTTTAACTTCAGGGTCATTAATTCACCTGATTATTGCAGGAGAGGAGAGGGTTGCAGAAGCACCCGCTCTAAAGAGCCCTCCCTTACCTCATCCTTTGATTAGTTTGGGGTGGGGGGAGTTGAGATAATGTGTTGTCTTGGACTGAGTTTAAAATGGGAGGGGTTGAAGAGGGGGTGGAAGGAGGTAGAGGTGGAAAGGGAAAGATGTGGCCCAGCTTGTTGTGGAAGGGAGGGTTGGAAAGCAGTCATTCTTGCATCCGTTTGCTGTGGTGTTATTGCAAATTAAAAGTAGCATGTTCCACTCTGTAGCTATCTTTCAGGGAGGGGAGGAGCATGGGTATATGTCGGCATGGGGATGGGGGGGATCTTATCATTGCTTCTTCAGCAGCCCAGCATAGTGTCACCCTGTGAGGTGACATTTGAATTTACAATTCCGCTGAGAAAAGCCATTAATTCACAAATTAACATTTCTCCCTCTCTCTCTAGCTCTCTCTCTCTTCCTCTCTCTCTCTCTCTCTATCTCACATGGATGTGCAAGCAATTGAAAAGACAAAGGAAATAGCCTTAAGGAAGAGACTTTACTGCTACTCTGTCTGTGCAGAGATTGCTACTACTGCTTCTAGATAGATAAACCAATTACCTGAGCTGCTCTGTTCATGGCAGCCTGCTATTACCTCCTTTTGTAGAGCTGACTCCATTGCTGGATTACACTCTGTGTATCTCATTAATGTAAACCAGCACGATACTGGGCACTGTCCCTGACCCTTCTTGCCAGAGACCATTGCTCTGCATTGGAAGAGGGAACTGGGAGAGGAGTCAAGAGCAGAGGTGATGGTAGGCTCAATGTACTTCCTAATGCATAGGGACCAGGCCACACAGAGAACCTGCTCAGAATACCTGTGCCAAGCTTAGAGGAGACCAGGTCTTCCCTTTTACACAGGACATTGCATGACATTAACCCTGATCTCTTCCATGCCTTGGTGAGCACTGAGAGTGTTGCACAAGAAGCTGCATGTGTTGGCACCAGGTATGGGCAGCCCCATTCTCAGCTTTACCCTGAGTTTCCTGCAAGTCTAGAAATGGTAGGCAGATGTGTGAGATGTAGATGGAGGTGTGAGTATTAAAGCTACGTATACACAGCTATAGGCAGATGTAGCTGACTGCACCCAGGAGCTAACTGACTTGCAGAGGTACACGACAAACCTCAAAATAAGAAGCAAAAATAAGCACTTTAGTTTATGGATGGAGAGGGCCAGATTTCTCAGTAGTGCAGCTCTGCTGAACGCCAGTCAATGACACCTGTGAAGACGTTCTTGTCAAAGACAAACGCTGAACCCTACTTCCACATGGCCCCCAGTCCTCTTCTGATTCCCTTTTGTTGCTCTCTCCTGCCATGCTCTTTCTCACATGCTTACTTCTGCTGCTACGGATGCGTGGACAGCACATGTGTACAGCTTACACACACAGAGAGGCACTCAGCCGCACGGTGATGCCACCCAGGCATGTGTCTGTGACACTAGCAGCCTGCCTGTGCGTGCTCATGCCCCTGCAGATACGGCTTCTCCCCACCTGCTCTGGTGAGGTCTCTTTCGGTGGCTCCAAGTCGCCTGCTGGGCTGCACACTGGCAGGCAGCTTTCTGAGCACCTTCTGATGCTCTCTGCAGACAACCTCGTAGGAACATGCCTGGCTACCCCTGCCCTTTAGCCTGGTCACACTGCCTGCGTCTGGGGAGAAAATGTCCTAAGCAGTGTGGTTTATGTAAAGACTCGCACCTTAGTCTTTGCAGACGAAGCATTCTACCTATATAGAATTGGACAGAAATCTTCACCAACAGGTTTTTCACCCCATAAGGCCCTGTTCAAGCCATTGTCCTAACTTTCACAAAAGGCAGAAGCTTGCAGGGGGCAGTTCTCCAGGTAAAAGAAAAACAGATCAGAACTGCTGTTTCTGGAAGCCTGGTCTCCATGTGCTCAGCCCATGGAGTAGTGCCTTTCTTCAGCATTGCCTTGGCTCCTTAAATCTTCCCACAAACTTATCCTCTTAACAAGAGCGTCTGCCTGACATTCCCTGTGCCCCACACTGCGCGCAGCAGACGGCCGGGGAGCAGCATCCCGCAGCCGGCGCTGGAAGACGGATCACGATCAGCGGAGGAATCGGCAGGCAGTGCCAGTAATTCAAACCATCCTGACCGTTCAGTGAACCCGAACCTGCTGACCTTGACAGCACTAGACAGCAGCGGCCTCAGGAATCCCAACCTTTAGAGAGGCGTTGGCGGAGGACGGCTCCTGCTCTCTCTTTCTTTCTCTCTCTCTCTCTTTGCAATCACATCCCTGCAGCCAAGGGGGCCCAACAGTCAATCCCCAGTGCACCAATTAGCTCCTAATTTGGCTATGTCTGCACTCCCAAGTCTACGTCAATGTAATGTTAAGCATTGCTTGCCGTTCATAGATGGAAATCATTCCTAAGAGGGGTGTCTTCTTGTGCTAAAGGAAAACACTAAGCACCTTGTTCTTAGTCAGGGCCAGAGAGAAACCCCCTCCTCCTTCTCCCAAAATGGGGGCTGCTACTGTTTGGAAGGAAAGCAGGAGCTCTTTGCTTCCCTAAGTGATAGCATCGGATCCTCCAGCCTTGTTTCACTGGATCCCAGGGGAAAGCAACAAGATCTCACCAAGTGATTAGCCGTGAGAATCCTGGCTGGATAAACGAGGGGCAGGGAGGTGACTAGAGTAGAGGGGAGAGAGAGAGAGAAACCAGTGTGCTTAATTTTGCCACAAGAACTTGCATTAAAGAAAAATGTAGTTTGCTAAAATGTCAAGAACCTTCCAGGCAATATTTGAGTTCCTCCATCTACCTTTGTGGCTGCCAAGCAAGACCTGAAATCAACAGTATTTTGTGTTGGCTTGCAGAGGCTAGGCTAAGCTCTAAGACCTTGCATATGAAGGACAACTCTGTTAACAGTAGGTGGCCCGAAAGAAGCAGTTACAGATACCTATCTATTGAGACATAGCAGACATGTCTGTCTGTCTTCTGTCTGTCTCCATCCATAATTCTTTGAAGGTGATTTTTCCATGCATCAATCAGATAAAATAAAGGACACCTTGAATAGGTGTCAAATGCAATTCATGCCCATTTTATGGCCCTTTAAAATGTCAAGTTTTGTCAAGGGCCCTAAAAATAATGCCTAGGTCCACACTTCTCCTTTGCTTTTCTTTCATCCATCCAAACACCCTACTGCTTACATCCCATCAGGTTCAAGGTACAAAATCCTCTTCCTACACAGGTCAACAGCTACAGGAAAATACACAGGAGCAAAGTGCCAGAACAGGAGCTAGGTCATGAGTATCACTGTTTCCATTTGGATGTGGAGTAGGTCAGGATTTCTTTCTCTCACTGACTCTGCCTTTTTTGGGAGCTCAGAGGTGTTATGCTGCTTTTAAGCTAGGGGATCTGCATCAGAACAGGTGTGTAGGCATCTGATTAAGCCTTAATGTGATAGTTATTTTGTATGAAATGTCCGTCAAGTCTTGAGTGCCTTCTAGACCTCTCTTAGATGCTTTAGAAAAGGCTGTTACAAAGCACAGGTACATTTCCAAGCTTGGCTTCCCCAAGGAGCTGTGGTTTTTTGCTTTGGCTTTTGGCATCTAGTGTGGGATGAGGTAGGCCTCGAACACAATAGTTGACCTTCCAAGCAGATCAGAACTATCCAACAGTTTGGGACAAATTTACTAAAACCCAGTGAATTAAAAAATTACCCCACTAGCAAATCCTCAAAGATACTTATGGGTCTCCTTGGTACAGCCCTCTCTTGTTTGTGAAACTGATTGCTACCCATGACTGGGTCCCCTCTTCTTTGGGGACTACGTCTCGTGGTATGGAACATATCTCTGCCATATATCTTACAGAGGTCATATCAGTACAGGATCCTTCATATATCAGTAAGGTCCTTTACATGACTTCATGCAGAAAGATTCCAAATTACTCTACTAATGATTTACAGTTATTATAGGAATGAGCATTCAAAAAAAGAGTTTGCATGGTGACAGTCCAAGCAGATTGCAGCATATCGCAAGCCTGTAGCTCTTTCATTGCATGGCATTTTGCAATTACCCATCCTGTATAATACATTGTTTATTAACCTTCCCATTCTAAAGATCTCATTTACTACCGAAACGTGGCTGACTCTCGGGTGGACCATGGCAGATGTTGAACAACACAGAGCATCAACAGTGAAATTTTGCTGTGCCATGTCCAAACGAAACCACAGGAGAATTAAGATATTCTGTGGGTAATCACTCAGGCTGGATTTTGTTCAGGACAGCCAGGTTAATGTCTGCACTCTTGCAAAAAATGCCATGGGAATTTTAATGACTGAGTGATTGGAGCCTTTGTTTTATGGCACATCAAAAATGGCAGCTCTAAAAACACTCTGCTTGAGCAGTGGTTTAGTGCTGACTCAGAAGAGCTTCCAATAACGTGATTCACTAGCATTCACTAGGCTAGAGGGAGGGAAATGGAAGGAAAGGAGGTATTAAGAGGCAAGTTAGTGGGGGACCAAGTCAATGGAACACAGCATGCTAAGAGCTATTTTCTAGATCGTGCATTAGAGGTGTCCATGGCCTGATCCAGATCTGCTGAGCCCTAGCTCTCAGGTGCCAGTGTGCTCCACTGGAATCTCAGGGATCTTCCAGAAACCGGGATATGGGGCTGGATGGGGACAGCGCAGCTCTGTGCTCCCTCCCTTGTCTCTAGCGGTCTTGATAGCAGTGTTGATTTGCATGTCAGGCAAAGCACTGCTTGAGAAAAAAAAACCACCGAGTGTGGTGGTGTCAGCGCTCGCTGTTGTTCGACAGTGTAAAATTAAATTAATAAAGCCCCCAACACAGGAAAACATAACAGGAAATTAATGGCCTTTACTGTCGCTCTGATGCAGTCATTTGCAACCCTGCTTTCCGCACCAAAGACTTCATAAATGCAAGCAGTTTCTCTAAACAAGCATAGTTAGGGCTGCATGCGATGTAATTTTTTGCATTGCTTCTGTCCTTTGGAGCTAGCAAAAGCCACCCTTTTTTATGTGCTCACCAAGGGGGATCCTGCCAAGAAGTAGCTCCCCAACAAACGGGTTTAGGAAGATGAGAGGAGAGAGCTAAGTCATGCTAATGATTCTAAGAACATCTTCTGCCCTGGCAGAGGGAACAGCCCAGCTCCTGGCGCCCCGTTTTCCTGCGGCAGCAGCTCTCCCCGAGGGCTCTGCACTAAAGGCAATGTTGTGGACACCGCAACAGCATAAATCAGGATAAGCCTTTTGATAACTTTCAGGACGTGTAAATCAGTATAACCACTGAATGAAAGAGACTTACAGATTTACACTAACTAGAGGATCTGGCCCGCTGTGTGAAAGTGCTGCTTGCTACTCTGCCAACATAAACAAAGCGAGTGTACTGGGTCCTGGAGGCAGCTGCATTTCTATCCCGCTCACAGTCATGCCCAATAGTGCTAGTAAGAGATATTAGACCCACACTCTGTCCCTCATTACAATGGTATAAATCCCCAGTGCCTCTTCTGAGGTAGGGGAATTATTCTGGATTTCCAACAACCTGACTGAGAGCAGAATATATCCACCCACCTCCAGCATACCCAAAGGTCAGAAAGCTGCAGCAACTGCTTGCAGAGAAGCCACCAGCTTGGTTACCTACCCAGGCTAA
Source organism: Aramus guarauna (assembly GCA_013400195.1). NCBI lineage: Eukaryota > Metazoa > Chordata > Aves > Gruiformes > Aramidae > Aramus > Aramus guarauna. The sequence goes on along the minus strand of VXBL01003742.1, from coordinate 175,617 downwards.
CACGCCTCATCTGCACACTCACACGTGCCGTAGTACGTGTTGTACACACATCTGAGGCAGCTGCTTGCAGCCTGACACCTGGAAAGGCCTTTACTGGTGTATTCAGTCAGGCTGGATGTGCTGATTATCACTATCTAATGCACTAACCTAAGTCTCTGCAGACTTAGTTACCCAGATGCTCTGGGCCGAATTTGCAATCCTACACTTAGATGCTGTAGTAAATACATACGATTTTCATACGCATACACACACTCACTTCCTTAAATGCACATTTGCATGCTCCCATGATAATCCAAGACAGATCTGAGTACACACTTCATTACACATTTGCACACACAATTCATTTCATTTACATTCTCATTGAGCATTGCCATTTTGCTCATGTAAGCCCTACGTTAAAGCTGCACTGCCCATCCCTGCTCCATCTGAGGTACTCTGTCACACAGTCATACACAACCCCGTGCTAAAAGCACTGCAGCCCCCCAGCTGTCAGGCACCGGCACACATCTCACTCTCCCTCGGTCAGGCATGCTCACCTCCCTGCATGAGCAGCCTTCCTCGCTCACAGATTCCTCATCTGAGCTATGCTCTCATTTCAAAACATAAAATCCCTTTGTTTCTGAGCCTTTCTGCTCTGAGCCAGAGCATGTAAGTAACAAATACACACAGTTTATGTGTCACTGACACAAATTACAGAGACATGTGGACCAGCACAGTACCATCAATTAGCATACTCAGATTCAGGGTTATGAATTCCCTTGAGGCAAATGGACACAGGAATCTGAACAACTGCAGAGTTCATGAAGGCTGATACACTTTCTTGAGGTGATATTCCTCCAGCACTCATCTCCCACTATCCCTATTTCTGCACGATACTGTACATAACCTGAAATTGTACCATCCGTATTGTCTTTCACTATCACAGTGTAGATCCCTGATACCATTCCTTCTTGATGCACTGCTGGACCTTGCCAGCCCCTTCCACGCTCTGTCACCTCTATCCTGCACTCACTTGGGATCCTTTCTGCCTGAATTTGAGGTTCATCTTTCTCCCCACCCGTTCAGTTATGACAATCAAAGTCCTCACAATTCTTGCAGCACTATTACGTGCTGAAATACAGAGCTGACCCATCTAGAGACGACGCCTTTTTTCATGCTGCCCAAAAGGCTGCAAAAATTCTTCTGGAAGGAAATGTAAACCAAATTTTACAGCCTTCCTTTTTCCAAACCCTACTGAGAAGGGCAAGAAAGTTACACAAATGAAAAGATCGCCAGATTACGACTGCCAGTCCTTGCCCCTACTGTGGGGAGTACAGCGTTAGTTGAATAACCATTGAGGATGCAAATGGAGCGTCCAGAAACATCACGATAGCCAGACTGGACCAGCTTGTGCAGACCAGGACACCAGTGCCAGACACTTCTGACCACGGGAAAATGTGCGATCTACCTCAGCCAAGGTCTTTGTCCTTGATCTCGCCCTTGGTTGGGGTTCAGCTCAGACGCAGATGCAGGAGGTCTGCTATTCCCAGCAGGAGCTCGATGCCAGGGTTTGAAGCCCGGGTCTGATAGCGCCGGGCTCCTTCCTGGAGCCGCGCCGAATGCGGCGTGAGGGTCTGCGCAGGGCTGGCTGCCATGAATGACAAGCACTGGCTATCGATCGCGTTCTGAACTCGGCCCAGCCGATAGAAGGTAATTAATGACTCCATTTGCCTCAGTACCGAGGAGAACAATTGAGTTTGAAACTGCAACAACTGGCAGTGCGGGGAAAGGCCCCTCGGGACGCCCAGGAAAGCTGCCTGACAGGCCCGTGCTGTGCGGGGACACGGGAACACATCAGAGGGGGAAAAAAGAGAAGGGAAATCGGATAAAGGGAAAGAGCAGTCTTAACACAAAGGGCGACTTGGGAAAGGGCAGTACACGGAGCTGCGAGTGCTCAGAGAGTGGGATGGGGGGGCTCCGGGTTCAGCACCCCAAGGGGACGGTGACAAAGGCAGGCTGCAGGAGAGGACAGGGTCGCCTGGCTGGCGCAGAGGGATGGCACTTCAGCAGCAGGCTCAGCACCGCTGCGTTAGACAGATGTGTCTCCCTCGGAGGCTTTGACAATTAGATGGGTTCTGCTGTGTCACCTGGCTGGCAGTTCTCATGCCAGTCACATTCGCTTTTATTATGACTGTGATTTTTATTGGTAGTGCAGCAAGGCCCCAGCTGAGATCGGGGCCCCGTGAGGCAGCAGGCAGACATGTCACGGGGGCGGCAATAGACCCTGCCCCAAAAGAGAACAGTATCTCCACGTCTGTGTGCTAGCTGCACAGCTTCTCGTTGCCTTCCTACACATTTCTGTGCCACAAAGGTCTTCCAATGTCAACAATACTTCCAAATTATTTGTTGAGATAGCCCTGTCCCACCCTGAGCAAGGGTGCTCTCTGTCACCTGTAGCCAGGGAAGTAACTGTATTACGCTGCTTTGTGCTGCTTGTACATGAAGGTGTCTTTGTGGCTTCCAGACCTGGGAACCTCTCTCTGTTCTGGAGCTATTTAATGGGCATATTCCCTGTGTCAGATGTAGTTAAGGTTGTTCCCATGTCCTCTGGCACAGCATTTCCTTGTTATCTGTCAGGATACTTCTGTGACACCCGTGGAGCGTTTCTGTGTCTTGTGTCGAAGGTTTACGCTGAACATTGGCAGCGTGTGCTCCCTCGGTAGCCCCTCGGGAGGAGAGATGTTTCCTGTCACATGTGCAAGGCCAGTCCTGATCACGATGACAGCAACTGTGTGCTCTTGCGAGGGACACAGTGACCGAGGCCATGGTTCACCTCTCAAGCTGTTTGTTAAGGTCCTTCTGATTTAAGAGGTGTCCCTGTGTCACAGGACCGCAGAGATTGCCTCGCCAGTAAAAAGGGAATTGGGAAAGGTGATGATGGTTCCTTATGGTCCAGCTAGCGCAGTTACCTAGGTGGCATCCCCAGACTCATCCTGCAGCTGAAGCCCTGCTTCATCCCAGCACCCCTTCCAAGAGCTGCTTTCTTGGCAAATGCCCACCCCTTAAGCTTTTACTCCTAGCACTGTTCTTCATCAGTTGAAGTGACTGAAGTGACAGTACCATTCCTCATGGGATCTGCTATTCTTTCCCAACCCAAATTTCCCATGTGAGCCCTCCCTTCCTGTTCACTCGCAGTTCTTTGATGGACCCCACCTCTTCCCCAAAGTCCTCCCTGCTCCTTACTCCACCTTTGCTCATAGCCATGAAGTTGTCAGCTTCCGTACTTTGTGTATTAGGATATTTGAGGCTTCTCCTGATATTCCAGATCACAGAGTCATACACTTAGATGAGAATTGCAACTTTGATCTAAACCAGATATAAGTGTCTGTCCCTTGCAGTTTCAGGGAAAAAATGAAAATGCCTCCTCTATAGGTTTTGACACCAGAAAACAAACACAGGGGATTTGCAGTCCTTTGGTTTTGAAGAAAATATAATGATCCATGACTGTGAATGTCTCAGTGTTAGCAACACAAGACATATAAATCTCTCTTTCAGGATCACGTCTGTGAAACTGGCTCTGCTTCCTAAGTAAAATCCATATGCACAGCTCATATTATTGCTCTGTGAAGTTTGGGATTTGTGTGCTCTACCATTATTAAGTCCAACACTACTGCAAGCCGTTTAGACAAGGTCCACCTTGAGGTAGTCTACAGACCTCTCTCAAAAGTTTCTTTTCTTTTGTAGATTTTAAAGCTTAGGCCATGGCAGAGTGTCCCCCCCGCCCCATATCCAGAACTTCCACCTAAACTAAAGCATTGCCTTTCTCCTTAGAACTTTTCCACCTCTCCCTATTTGCTTGCTTTGATCATTCTGATTTCTTACCTAACCCTGTTCCTTCCGTTTCTCCTCCCTTCATTCTTTTCTTTCATTTCCCACTCACTATACAGGTCCTTTCTTATCAGCTGGTCCTGAGTTTCCCAAATACACATACGCGTTTACGTGCGTGCGCAGACACACACGCACATACACTGACACAAATAAATAAATAAATAAAAAGGTCAGTGAGCAGAGCAGCAATAACCCCTAAAACAGTACTATCAGAGGGACATGATTGATCAATTGAATTCCATAGCGGCTGAAAAATGTGGGATTAAGTAGTGTATTATACGCACAATGAGTTGAGGCATGATGTTCATTTCAAGTTCATTTCGCCAGCCCTCTGCCACCAGATCAGGCAATCAATAGGGGCAGCAGATATCATATATCACCTCTCTCCGTGCTAGGGAGAGAGCACCATAATCTCTCGCAAATTTAGAGTGACAGATTTGTCAAGATCTGAAGGGCCCCTGAATAAATGAAGGAAAAGAGACTCCTACGGCGACTTGGGAAAGCTGTGGTTTCAGCTTCTTCACACAAAGGCATGGCCTGTGCACACACAGGAAACACACGTGTACACGGCTCTGCAGGCAGGCAGGAATTGCAAATACATGTGCATGGGTGCACTGATCTGTGTAACCACTCAGGGCAACTCACTAAGGGTAAAATCCGCTTTAATGATGATCAATGGAAGTTTTACCATATACACAAACACCTGTCCACTCACACCAAACACCATGCACAGTGTAGGGCTGCCATCCTTGAAAATCAAACATAGCCTAAAATACCCAGTGCAGACAAACAGCTGCTCTAGCATGTACAGTGATGCAGAATCTAAAGAATACCAGAATAATGATCTACTGCAAAAATACCCACGTGTATTAGCATCATGGTGTGCACAGTCGTGCACATTGACTGACACACATATAAAAATCCTCAAAGGCAAACAGCTTCACAGGCTGCAGACAGGTTAAGACAAGTGCTGAGACAGAAACACACTTTTTTTTTTTTTTTTTCCCCTGAGACTGGACCCAGGAGTTCTATGCCAGCTTTCTGCAGGGAGGATCAGAGAGAAGTGCCTACTGGAATTGGGAGCATAAGCCTCGAGCTACCCCAGTCCTCCTGAAAGCCACCCCCTGCAGTAACAGCCCAGTCCATCTAAAACATGAAGACTGCACTGACACACACAATGTTGTGCAGTCCACCAAGCCTTGTCTTTGCTTTGCTTTCTCTTAGTCAAATCTGTCACGAACTCCAGCTTTCAGGAACCTGAGAATTTTATCTTGTGCAAAAAAGCCCAAGGAGAGGAGAAAATGCCAGGGATCAGTGCCAGTGAACAGCCCTGCTCTGGCTAGGGGTGGAAAAGAAAGAGAGAAGGGGCTGCTTGAGGGAAGGCTGCTGGCTGGGACAAATCAATATGTAATATTTTCTATGGTCTTGCGAGTGGTACTGTACTACGTTACTGTATATAATGTACTATTGATTATATCATATCATATAATCACCTATAAACGGATATATCTCATAGCCAGAAGGCAGCAGGCTCAGTTATAACTCTGGGCCACCAGCTGGGCATTAACTGTGCCAGGAAAATACCCATCTTGGCACCATCCATAGGCTAAAAGATGAAGCGGCAGAGTGGCATGGTTCTGGCTGTTGCACAGTGAATGCTACTCCAGGCTCCCGGGAGCATCGTCTGCCCATGAGCACACTCACAATCACACGGAGGAGGGAAAAGGTCTATACAGATCCCCCAACCACTTTCTTGACAGGCAGCAAGTTTCTGAGATTCATAGCCTGGAAGCCACTAAGAAAGGCTGAAGTATGAGGAACAATAGTGAAAAAGCAGGAAGGTAATCACAGCATAAGAGGGAGAACCTGGTTTTAAGTTAGGCAGGCTGATAAGACAGTCAGACTTGTGTCTGATGAAGCACAGGCAGCAGAGATTCAGCACGGAGGGTATGGAGGTATATCAGCAGGGATGAGACAGGGGATTATAACCGGTCTCACCAAAGTTAGGCTGAGAGGTGACAGCAGAAAGATACTCAGCACAGTTGGAGAAGATTATAATGAGCAGGCTTGCCTCAGATGAGATGAGGGATTATGACAAAGGAAGATTCACTTCAGCTGGGACAGGAGGTTATAACAGACAGACTCACCTTGGATGTGACAGATGCTAATAGCAGGAGACTCACTCACTTCAGATAAAAAGGGGTTATAACTGAGATAAATGCACCTCATCTGAGTTGGGGGATAACAGGGGAAAAAAGAAACCAAAACAAAAACCCAACAGGTGTGTGATAAGATGGTTTATCACAGGGAAAGATTCAGTTTAGATGGGGCAGGGCATTTATAACAGACTCACCTCGGAGGGGATGCATGGGCTGTAAGAGATGGGGGATGGCACAACAGAGATAGAGACACCTGGAATGTGGCAGGAGGCACTACAGTGAGACTGGACTGTATCAGAGGGCTGTTGCAGGGACAGAGATGCACTTCTGGCGATGCTTCTACCAGAAGGATTTTTTTCTAGTCAGAACAAAGGAATACTAAGAAGGCTGATTCCCACTGAGTAGGAATATTGTAATACAATAATTCATTTTGGATAGGAAGGGGGACTGACACAGAGAAAGATACCTCTCATTTTGGAAGGAGTTTTATAACAGAGATATGGGTTGTGATAAAGCATGAGCGATATGTGGGAATGGGACAGAGATCATAACAGAAATCAACGTATGTTGGATGGGACAGATGCTCCCCAGGGAGAGACTTGTCTGTGGTGAAAAATGGAGTCAGAAACAGGATCATTCCTGTTACCTGAGGGGGATGAAAGATTCATCTGGGGTACAACAGGACAAGATCGGATGAGAAGGAAATTGTAACACAGATATAACTTCCATTGGGACCAGGGAGCTACATCAGAGACTGCCTCCCTTCCGAGCTGTGAGAGAGCCCTTTCTCCATTCCAGGCTTCCCTCTCCAATACAAGTCCATCCTCAGCACTCCGGTTTCTCTGTGAGCTGCCCCTCCAGTAGCCTTCTAGCGATGCTAATCGCTGTGCTTTGCTCCCATTTTATGCTCAGCAATGGAGATTTGGCAATTTTTAACACTGAAAATCAGCGGAACCGAAACTCATCTCTGAGCCGAGCACCATTCTCCACAGCCTCACTCACCCTGGGCAGGAGAGTCCCATGGACCCCACAGGAGCAGCCCAGCTGCTCCAGCAGATAGAAGGGGGCTTCCCTCGGGTCCCCACAGCCTCCCTGTCCCGCAGGAGTGGCACAGCTCCCTGGGTGGAGGCAGAGGGCACCACTCTTTCCCACTCTGTCCTTGTCCCGCATCCCTTGCTGATCCGAGCCAGGGTGGTGCTAACTCCCTGTTTTCTCTGTCTGTGCCCTGCAGATGTATCCGAGGGCTCAGTTCCCAATGGAGATTCCCAGAGCAGCGTGGACAGTTTGCGGAAGCACCTTCGTGGCGACACTTTCACCCAGCAGCAGCTGGAAGCTTTAGATCGAGTTTTTGAGCGTCCTTCTTATCCTGACGTCTTTCAAACATCAGAGCACATCAAATCTGAGCAGGTGAGGGCCCAACCTGGTAATGGGGACCCAGAGGCACCCATAGGATGATGGCAGGGAGATTCCCTCACCAAAATCACTCTCCCCCTCTTCACCCTTTGTTCTCACACTGACCTGTTATTGCACATACATTACACTTACATTTTACAGCACTTTCTAGTTGTAAATAGATCACTGTGCTGATGCACGTGCAATACACGAGCTCTATCTCCTCTCGTGAACTTGCCGTATACGCGCACACTGTGCTCTCCCTGAATCCCCATGTCCACCTTTCCCTCTGCACACACACCTGCAGGTATGCAGTCTTGTTCTTGCCATGAACACGCAAACACTGCCAAACACGGAAACTTCTGCACTCTCAGATCACGCTGGTGACCAGCAAGCCACAGGGTTGGGCTTTAACGCAGCATTTTCCTTCATGGCCCAAAGCTGAGACTTGACTCCCATCTCCAACCTAGTTTTCCGCACTTCTGCAGCTCTGCCCCCCTTTCCCTTACTCCCCTGCTTCCCCGGCCTTTTATCCCCAAAGCTGTTTGTCTTAATAAAATTAAAATCAAAAGTCTTTTTAAACCGCCCCAAGCCATAAACCAACAAAGGAAGAGAAGGAGAGGCTGGCTGTGGACTCCCTTCATCCCAGAGTCCCTGGGTTTATTACAATGAATAACCTTTATTTACTTTCATTAGACTATTAAGCACCAGCACAGTCATTTTTCCCCCTGAAACTCTGAGCAGGGCCCATAAAGCAAATCCGAAGCCTAATTGAGTTCATTTTAATTTCTCTCCGATCACAGCGAATTACTCTGGTGATAAATCAGGGGGCAGGCTCACCCCCAGTAGAAGGCCTAATTTGCAGCTAATTACAAAACTGATTTCTACAGGAAGATCAATACGAGAAGGAATTGGAAATGACTAGGCAGTCCTAGCCAAGCAGGGACAGGGGCGGGGAGGGGGCAGCATGCGGAGAGCCCGCTGGAGGAAGGGGAGATGCGGGGAGGGGGCTGGGGAAGCGCATGGAAAAAAACAGAGCAGAAAGAGCAGAAAATCAGTTTTAATTTAACGTAATATTAATCAGAGCAACTTTTCCTGCTGTTTTGTAGCCTTCCCGGTTTCTCCAGCTCCCGCGTCTGGTCCGGAGGCTGCCACAATAAAAAGGCAATTACCAGAGCCTTTCGGACAGGACACCCTTTCAGATTCAATGGCTCTCCCCCTCCCACCCTTCTGTTAGCCATGTGGCTCCCCCCTCCCCAATTTCATACCCCAATGCACAGTGACAGAGGCAGGGGATGAGGCTTCTTTGTTTGTTTTTAAAGAGCTAGGACAGAGGTAACAGCAGAGGGGAGGCAGACGACTCAGCGGAGAGCCTGGCTACAGTCGGCCAACACTGGCTGCTGCCTACAGCCCGCCTGTCCCAGTCATGTCATTGCAGTCCTCTGCCCCAGCTGTCCTTGTCACCAGGGCAAACACCTCCTGCCCCTGCTCAGCCAAGAGGAGAGGATGTGGATTTTCCCTTTCTTCTCCCCTGGGCTGGCACAGGCAGCTATCTCCATCCCCACAGCACTCAACGAAGGCTCAGCCATACCACGGATAACGGGCCAGATCCCTCACCCCTCTTCTCCTTCAGAGCAGCCCACAGGCGGGTGGGATAGCTCATCCTAGGAACCTCCCCCCCCACCCCAAACCCTCTTGTCACTTCATCTTCTCCGTTTCCTCCTCCTCCTCCTCTTCCATCTGTGCAGGGGTTTGCATCTCTCCTCTTCCTCCCCCCCATCTGTACACCCTTCCTTTTCTCCTGGCGCATCAATAGCGAGCTGTCTTTCTCCTCTCTTCCCCAGGGTAATGAGTACTCCCTCCCAGCTCTGACCCCTGGTCTCGATGAAGTCAAATCAAGTCTATCCACCTCTGCTAACCCAGACCTGGGGACAAATGTGTCAGGACCCCAGACGTACCCTGTGGTGACCGGTAAGCTGCCTGACCAAACAGTAGAACCAAGCTTTTTTTTTATTATTTCCCTCATCACCATTAGCTTCTGCTTTTTCTGCTAATGCAAGATATCCCTCTGTGGCAAAGATGGAAAGAGACAGAAAGACTGTGGAGGATGTAAGGGCTGAAGGGAAGCTTGAAATTCAGAGTATTGGCAGTTTTGGGTACACCTAGAGGTGCCCAGGTGTGACCCAAAGACAGGCAAACCCAGGTGTGAATTGGGAACTTGTGTGCCCAGATGGGGCTTAGGGATGGATGTTGATGGAGGACAGATATGTCCAAATGCACAGTGTGATTTTTAACTTTGTGTCTGAGAACAAGAGGGTCAAGGCTTACCCGTGATCTGCACTTGGTTTTCTCAGGGAGAAATAATAATTCAAGTTTTATTCAGCCCTGGCATTTGGAAGGGGCATTTGCAAACTAAATACTGAGATCTGCTGAACTGTGATTACTAAACTCTCTCCTCCTTAAGCCCGTGAGTTTCTCACAGCAGCTGGCAAAATAAATTTGTTCACAGCCTTCCCCTTTCCCTCACGTGCGGGCCCATTGAACTCAGGCGTGTCCAGGAGAGTAGGAAATCGGAGCAAGTGCAAGACAATAGAGGAATCGGGATGCAGAGAAGTAGGAGGTGATTTCTGCAGCAGCTGCTCCACAGAAACTTCCTCTTTGCCGGTGACGTGTGCAGGACATGAGCAGCACAGGGTTGTCCTGGGGCCGTGGGGCACACCATCCCGATACCACTGTTAGACTGACTGCCGCGAGCCATAAGGAGATATTCTGGTGTCACAGCCCTTCTTCTCAGGCTTTAGTTGCCACTGGTCCCTGCTCACACAGCTACTATAAATTTGCACATCTCCCCCTGGGTAGCTAAAGCCCCTGGCAAGGCCCGAGTGACTCGCCTCTGTTTGGCATATCCCCCTTTCCCTGCAACTGCTGTGGCCCCTCTGGAAACCTCACAGTGTAAGAGGCGTAAGTCCTGTTAGCAAGGGAAGGAGCTGTTGCCTCTTGGCCAAAAAGCTGTCCTCTGATGGCACAGAATCAAGAGTACTGGAGTTTGTATCTCAACTTTTTACTGCAGAAGCCCCAGCTAATGAGGTCAAAGCAGCTCATGGCTGAGGCAGGCAGTCCTTGATTGTTTAGCAAACACTGAGCAAAAGCATATTGTTACATGCAACTTTTGGCTACCAGGAACTTTGGGATTCGTAACAGTCACCCTAAATACAGGGGAGATCCTGTGTGAGGTCTGCAAAATGTCATGGAGAACCACAGGGAGGAGAACTGCATATTTAGGGAGCATCTAGAAAGCATGACACGCTCAGGCTTTTTTACCTGGCTTTTACTGCTATCAGGCTTGATCCAAGATCCTTGTAGGCATGCAGTTTCTTAGCCAACCAGAAAAAAATGGCTCAGCTGTGGCAAAATTTTTCCACCTTTCTTTGTATTTGCATATGCAAGACAAAACTCAGCTGGTGTCCATCTACCACTTAGCAGATCTACATCTCCTACAGGAAATAATTTCCTGTCTTTGGGAGGCAAAGCCAGCAGGAGAGCAGTACTGTCCTTCCTTCATGGAAGGCAGATCTCCATAGCTGGATGTAAAGTTGAGGTGCCTAAAACCAGAGTTTAAGGTTCAAAGGGGCCATTACAATAATTCTTCTTAGTCCTTCTGCCTAAGTGAAGACGGTGCATTCCAGCCTGTTAATATGAGAGCAGAATTCCCGAAGGCAGGGGACATTGCACAAGCTTTGGACATGACTCTCACAAGGGGACAGGAGGAGACAGATTTGGCCTCACAAAAGAGGCTGTGAGTTGAGGCAGAAAATCTTCTTCATGTCCCCCCCACCTTGTGCCATCCCCACTCTGTTCTCTGCAACACTCCCAGCTCAGCTCAAGAACATTCCCATCTGATCCATCTGGATCCAAGAGTGAGAAAAGTTCATTTCAGACCCAGCTTGACATTCCCAGGTGGCAACTTAGCACTAACATCTCAATCTGTATGCGACATTTCAATCAGCACAGAGTAACAAAAGCAGAACTATTAGCGTTGGGAGCTGTTCACTGGTGGTAATGATGGGGAAATTCAGAAACTGGAAATGAAAAGGGAAAAAAAACCCTCAACACCCTGAAAGGCAGCAGGGGAAGAGGGGCGGAGAATTTTTCCTCTACACTTAGGCCAGGATCCAATGTTTGGATTAATGGTGCCATTACCCAAGAAAGGACTTCAGATAATGCTCATTCTTAAAATGTTTTTGCTGGCAATTAAATGGTTGCAGTTATTGATCTTCATTGATCTGATGTCCTCAATTTGCATAATCTATTAAAGATGAATGATTCATGATATGTTTGCTATGGGGCTGGGCAATGCTTTCAGGAAGGACCAAAAGGGTGAGGAACTCAGTGCTGCCTCCTGATCTGCCCTGGCCAGGAAATTAAGGAAGAGGCTGGGAGCATGCAGATTTCTTTGCTATCACCCAGATCCAAGAAGGGATATTGAGGTAATAGCGAGTACTGAATTGCTGGCTGCCTGTTTTGCTCCTATAGTGTCATCTTTCAAATGCCTCTCTGCTTTTGCCCCAGGGCAGTCTGTGAACCCAGGTGATATCTGAAACAAATGTGAAACAAATCCATCCACGCAGGGTACAAACTCCGTGTGCAGTCACTTCAGGATGTAAGATTTAGATTCAGTCTACAAGAAAGCCTTCCCCGCTCAGTCTTCCCAGACAGAGAAGTATCACTAGCTCTTTCCAAACCAAAGCTGTCTGGCACTGGATTCTTGCCTTTGAAGACTTCAGAGAAAGTCCTGCTCCTCTCTCTGTCTCATGACTAGCTTGCCTTAAGCTATCTCAGCTCACAACATTCTGAGAATACACCCCTCCAAAAGCCATCAAAACCTCAACAATATGTAACTACCTAAAATCTTGGAATGTAGTGAGATAGTTAAGTACAGATGTTGCTGAAGTCCCTTTATCTGTCTGTGAGCTTCCTAGAATTGAAGAGCTAGAAATGCTGCAAAACAGGCAGCCACCTCCCCAACAGACACATAAGTATCTGCAAGGAATTTCCATGAACAAGATGACACTTAGGGCTAGCTGGGCACTAAGACTAGGAAAGATGCTCCTGCTGTTCTTCATATAGAACAATGTAGAAATTTTCCTTGTGAAGTATCAGAGAAAGAAAGCTCCTAAGAACTGCCTGAGAACACCACCTCACCCCTTCCTTCACACACAGGCCCATGGGCCAGCTACATCTTGCCTTGATGTTGCATGGCCGTCATAGCTCGATTGGCGTAGATCCCTGACAGTTTCTTGGACAGTATCTTTGGATTTCCAATCAGATTTCCTATAAGCAAAGATCTAAGCTTGAACATACCAAGATAAGGCGAGTACATGCAGTTGAACACCAAGACAGGAAGACCAAAAAGGCACAAACCCCTTCGATCTCACTTTCCTCTAGACCTCCCCTCTCTGGCAGATTTTTTTTTCAGTTTCAGTCAATTTCTTTAATTCATACATGAATGTATGCAAAAAAGAAAAAATAGAATTACTGACAGAAAGGCTACTTGCTATGTCTGAAAGACATACAAACATAGTACTTAAGCAGCATCTGATTTCTATGAAAGTTTTCAAGAAAGTTGTGATACTAAGCATGGAGAAATCTCTGGCTAGACACCTGGATCCAAAGATTTTCTGAAACGATAAACAATCTTTTGAGAACTTTAGCCTCCTGAAAGGTGAAAAGATATTATTTCCGTCATTTCAGCTTAGTGAGTGAACTGAAGAACATTTTGTTCAGTTCAATAACCAGGTCACTCAAAACTAAGAAACAAACTAGAATTTGAAAAAGCAGGAACATTTTTTTTTTTGTTCTGTCAGTGAGTGAATTAAGCTTGGTGTGAAAGGATGAGATCTATTAGTTCTAAAACCAGGTTCTGAAATCAGTTCAATTTCCTCCTTATATATATATCCTTTCCTTCATTTAAGAAGTCATTTTTAATGCAAAACCCGCTTAGAAAAGCTTGCTTGTTCTGTTCTAGTATATTTAGGAAGTCAGGGAACTTGTGGTCATTTTATTTAATTAGCATGAATAATTACAAATACTGTTTTTAATTTAGTTCTAATTTCCATCCAGTTGAACACCAAGACAGGAAGTCTATGGTTTGGAGATGTTTTGCTTCGATTATTTCTATTGAAGGCAAACATCCAGGCAGATGAGTATAAATCTGTACAGAACTAAGTAAGCACATAAAACCTCAATAGCTTTCTTTTATTCAGTAGTTTCCACAGATCTTTGAGTTTGGAAGGTACTCAGTAGCTAACACCCAAGAGGTGAGCAGAGAACCTCGAGATTTTGTTACTTGCAACAGGAGCACTTTAAAAGCACCAGGTTGTCCAAAAGAAGCCTTAAATCCTTTGAGAACAAAGGTTAAGATCCTTCTTTAAGCACCATCAGAAATCACATCTTGTGGAATAGGCATGCATGAAAGAAGTGAAGTGTCTTCAAACCAGGTTCTCAGTTCTGGGGACTTAGATTAATAGTTTGGGAACAGAGTCCTTTCCAACTCTGTTATCTAGCCCAGAAGTTACCAACAAAGAGGCAGCACTATGGGAAATAAAACACAATGGACTTTTCATGTATGGCTTGAAACTTGCTTATTAACAGACAACTAAAGGGGAGGATTTACCTACTAGATGGATCGAAAAATTACAGCAAAGGTAAAGAAAAACTTCCCTTAATTGAATCCTGGCAGTTTTAACTAAATAGACCTTGTTTGCCAGCCCACTACAATCAGTGGAAAAAAAAAAAAGCACTTCAGGAATTTCTACCATTGACTGAAATGGGACTATATGTGTCCCCTTCTCTTCCCATGAGGAGGTTTCTGAGTGCTTCTGTGCTACGGTTAGCACCTGTTAACAGGAATAGATAACTTTTAAAATCATCACCACCCACCAAAACAGCTACTATGTCCCGTATAGAAAATGTTTCCTTCTCTCTGGGAAATAAAAAAAATTCCCTAAAGCAGTAAGTATTATCCAGGGTGAGAAATCCAGATGACAACTCATGATGTGTCAGACAAAAGTACCAAAAAAGCACAAACTCCTTCGATCTCACTTTCCTCCAGACCTCCCCTCTCTGGCAGATTTTTTTTTCAGTTTCAGTCAATTTCTTTAATTCAGACATGAATGTATGCAAAAAAGAAAAAATAGAATTACTGACAGAAAGGCTACTTGCTATGTCTGAAAGACATACAAACATAGTACTTAAGCAGCATCTGATTTCTATGAAAGTTTTCAAGAAAGTTGTGATACTAAGCATGGAGAAATCTCTGGCTAGACACCTGGATCCAAAGATTTTCTGAAATGATAAACAATCTTTTGAGAACTTTAGCCTCCTGAAAGGTGAAAAGATATTATTTCCGTCATTTCAGCTTAGTGAGTGAACTGAAGAACATTTTGTTCAGTTCAATAACCAGGTCACTCAAAACTAAGAAACAAACTAGAATTTGAAAAAGCAGGAACATTTTTTTTTTGTTCTGTCAGTGAGTGAATTAAGCTTGGTGTGAAAGGATGAGATCTATTAGTTCTAAAACCAGGTTCTGAAATCAGTTCAATTTCCTCCTTATATATATATCCTTTCCTTCATTTAAGAAGTCATTTTTAATGCAAAACCCGCTTAGAAAAGCTTGCTTGTTCTGTTCTAGTATATTTAGGAAGTCAGGGAACTTGTGGTCATTTTATTTAATTAGCATGAATAATTACAAATACTGTTTTTAATTTAGTTCTAATTTCCATCCAAATATAACTTGACACAGATCACAAGTAAAAAGTTAATAATCTAATAAAATAATAATATGGACTCATCGTTCACTATTTTCTCATATAATAGTATGTAAAGACAAATTATATTAAACAACATAATTGCTTAAATAAATGTGCACAGATGCAGTTCATCTAGCTAGCTAGCAAAAATTGAAATAACCACATTTAGTGTAAATTTTGTATTTGTCAAAATATTTGTTACCACCCATAAAAGTCAACCTTTTAGAAAACAGCCTCATAGTGCAAATGTAAAACAAGTTGATCCAGCCTGCTCTTTTAAATCATGATTAAAACTGACCACTGCATTCAGTTGTACTTATATCATTACGCTGAGAGGGGGAGCATTTCCTTCCCTTTTTCCTTGTTTGTACTGGTGAAAATTTCCTGTCTTGCTCCAATCTACTTTAGCCTCTGACACCAGTGAGCAATGGCCCTGGTCAGGGCTTGACTGAGCTGCCTTAAGAAAACCTCTTTAACAAACTGCTAGGAGCCCCAAACTGGCGTTGGTGACGGCAAATCCCACCCGCAGTGCGGCACAGCATCACGGCTGCAGCCGCCAGCGGTCAGGCAGCCTGTTGGGCACATCTCTGGATTCCCCAACGCCCTGAAAATGGAATACAACAATCAT
Source organism: Aramus guarauna (assembly GCA_013400195.1). Classification (NCBI taxonomy): domain Eukaryota; kingdom Metazoa; phylum Chordata; class Aves; order Gruiformes; family Aramidae; genus Aramus; species Aramus guarauna. Next base: position 159,763 of record VXBL01003742.1, on the reverse strand, counting down.
TCACGTGGGTTCTACAAGGTTGTTACTATCCTGCCTCATCAAAATGAAGGAGGTATTTTCTGTGAGCAAGCCTCTCCTCTATTTAAGATGAGGAATTGGCGAAAGTAGAAATCCACAGGACCTCCAAATTTCATCAACTGTTTCACATCCCTAAGAAGAGATAATATCTTCTTATCTGGTCAGGGAATTTGGAAAGGCAAAAGGTGTTACTACTCTCCTCTGGAACCAAATGGCTGAGGGTGATAGATGATCAGATGAATGATCCCTGGGACACAGACAGGAATAGCAGCAGGGGGGGAAAGGAATCATAAACTATTTCCATGCATCCAATGGAAGTCACTGACAATAACTTTATGATGCTGAAGGCAGTGTCTTGTGGGCTTGAAAGGTATATTGAAGTGAGGAACCCAGAAATGGATGGGCCCCAAAGAAATAAGGTCTTCCTCTTCCTTGAATTAGCATTTAAGTGAACAATAGCAGTGAATAACAATAATGTCATGTAATGACAATAGCAGTGAATTGGCATTCCCAGTCCAATTTCTTTCAGCAAGGGGACAGCATTGCAGGCTGCCACACTCCCTGCTGCCAGACAGAAAGGAACTTTTTTAGAGAAAATAATTACATCATCCTCCCAACAATTCAGTTTTTGCCTTTTCTTTTAAGGAAAAATGGAGGATCCAATAACTATGGCTATGATGAAAATTTTTGTGATGTAGATATTTGCCCACTGACAGAAAAGACGTTATATATTTTGAGTTAAGCAACACCTGTCAGCAGGTGTTAATAACTTTTGATGTCCATCAGCTGTACTGGATTTAAGCAGGCCAGCTGCTTGTACAATTGAAATTGTCCACTGCAGTCTTTCAGAGAAATGGAGAGCTTCTGGCAATCTTTGGTCCTTCTTTGTAGGTTTAGGATCCTGTGGGCTACCCAGGAAGATCTATCCTATCTTATGATCAGTAGAATATCATTGTGATGAAACCTTGGAGATACCTATAATGAGGACTGTGTGAAAAGCTGATGTGTTCTAATTACATTTCCCAGCATATATTTCAAAAGCATCTTGTTTAAGAGGTAACATTCAAGTCCCAACCCACCAAGGAATAAACATATGCTGCACTTTAAGGCAGGAAGTAATTGCCCAACCTGATGGGCTGGGACTGAAGAAAGAGGACAACAACATGAACTCCACTGAACTTCTGTTTGCCAAGTGCGCAAGTTGCACATCTTCCCCCCCTCTCCAAAACTTTTAAAGCATATCTTCCTTCATCAGCTCCATCTGCAAACAAATGGACTTAGAGCCACATGAAGTTGACTTCAATGGAGTTCTCAAGTGATTAACACTAACAGTATTCAACTAGCTTCAAAGAGTGAAGTCCAGATCACAGGTCTACTGGAAGATCCATATTTTACTCTGTACGAAGACTGTAAAACTTTTTCTTTCCGAAGTAACATACAGAGTTAGCAGGTCAGTTTACCTGGACAGCAGCAGTTAATTAGATCAGACACAAAATCTAGATTTATAAAATTCAGTTTTATAAAAAATGGGGCAAATAGATTTCAAAACTTGACATCAGTGATGTCACAAAAGTTCTGACTCTTGGGGAAAGCAGTCCAAGGTTGTTTCTTTAAACATGTATTTCAACAACCCACAAGTAACGTATTGGGCTGAGAGCATGGATGGATCTGTGCAGAAACAGAAAATAAACCTGAACACGCAAGACTCATTCTGTAGTCAGCAGGAATACAAAAAGACGACAAGATGGGTACAACAAGAAGCAGATTAGGCTTTGCACACTTTTCAGGTGTTCTAGCAAAGGTCTGTTACGATCACAGAGAAGGGAAAAAATTAGGATGATCTTTATCTTAACTTGCATAATGGTCTTGCAAAAGAAAAGCTAGAAAACTAAGAAATGAAAGAATAAATGGTTCTTCTGACATGACAGAAAGCAAAAGTGAAAGATACACTGTGTCAGTCCAGTTTGGTCTTTGGCATGACTTTAAGAATTTGAGGCAAGATTCTCACATGGGATAAAGTGATGTGACTCCACTGGCTGTAGTGTAAACTCACCAGTTTATGAATGTTGAGGACCCAGTCCCATTCTGTTTGCCACAATGAAGCTTTTCTAAGGAATGGAGGATGCAAATATGGAAAAAGATGTTTCAATGGTGGGTACAAGCACAGGATTCAAAACACCTGAGATAAAATTCAGCTTTGGCACAAGGTTCCTACATGAACTTGAGTACGTCTTGTCTGGGCTCAGTTCCTCACAGATAAAACAGTGATCCTAAGGGATGCTGTAAAGATATGTGTTCCAAAGAGTGAGGCAGTGAGGTCATATAAATATTTGATAGAGACTCTAGGAAAAGATGAAGGACACTAAGCATTGTAAAGATGGTGAGCAGTGTTGTTAAGTGGGTGTGTACAAGCCATCCCTTTTGCAGGGATGTGCCATCTTGATATTCTTTGTTTACTGAAAAGAAAGGGAGCACTGGATGCAGGTAGCTTATCCTCCAGGAAGCCAGCAATGTAAAACAAGCAGCTTATCTAGTCCTGCAAACCCCCCTGCTTCCCTTCCCTTCAGAAGCAGAGAGCACGATAAAAGCTGAGACGAGTCTCTGTAGGAACCCAAAGCTGTGAATCTTCATCTCTCCCTGTCTGGCCAAAATCCCTTCATTCGCAGGGGGAATTTAGACCAGAGATCACCAGTTCTAGCTCTCCGCCAGAATAACAGAGGAGACGGTTAGAAAGGAAGAAAAACAGCCGTAACTCAGCAAGTACAGTCAGAAAGCAAGGAGCGGGAGGTGCAGAAAATATGTAGTCCTCTGCTATGTTTCTAGCTATATCCCCACCTGCTGACCCTTTCACATTTCCCCCACTATGACACTGGGTGGTATTTTTTTTGTCACTTGTAAACAAGGATATCATTTGCCATTTAGAAGAAGAAAGGAGCCTGGGACAGGAATAGATTTCTGCTGCTTTGGTGGGTTGCAAACTCATTCCATCCCCCATTTGGTTACAGGTTGGTGTTCCAGCCTTAGAGATAAAACGCTGACAGATACTCTGGGGTTCCCTGATGCAGCCTTACTGAGGGACACCCCCCAAGACACAGACAAGCCAGTACAGCACTGCTCCACACCCTGCTGGTGCTAGCAGGACTTGGGATAGGAAGAGGCAAGTTCTCCATCACAAATATGAAAGAGTTAGAGAATGGAGAAAATCAGAAGTGAAAACAGAAAAGGTGCAGCTGAAGTTTGAGGTGGTTAAAATGAAAAATGGGACTGTGCCATTCACAAGTGGATATAGATCAATCAATTGATCTTGTCTACACTGACACGCTTTGCAGCTATAATTCACTGCTGGGGCAATTATTCTAGCATAGGAGTGGCAGGAGTTAAATCGGAGACAGAATTCAGGTGTTTTTAGTCAGGAGAGAGTTGGACAACAAAGGGGTAAAAATTGGTAAATGCCATCCCCCAGTAAAGATACATGAGATATAAGTTATGACTGTGCAGTTGCAGAGCAGAGAGGGAAAGGTAGACAGATAGATAAATAGACACATAAAAGTCTGAGGTTTGGTTGTGCAATCATTCGCTGTCTGACCTTATCCTCGCCTCCTCTCCACTACTCTTAGAGAGAAGAGTGTTTAGCATTACTGTGTCCCAGTCTCTTTGCCATGTTACTGTTGACTTCCTTATCCCCCTGCAGTGAGTAAGTGGTGCTGCCTCTGGAAGGTGCGAGGAATTTTTCTTCATAAGCCTTGATGTGTTCAAGAGAGGGCTGGGCTCATCTCTGCTGTGAGTCTGACAGGGGCTTTAACAGCCTCACAACACCGGGACAAATAGCTCCTGGTCCCTTAACCCTTCTCAGCTTTGCAAGGCAAGGCCTAGCGCTGCTGTTCCCATTGCAAGGGCTTTAGCCAGTCTTTCAGGCTGAAATCCCCTCCGTGGTGGCTGGGCAGAGCGGAAATCCAGGGGCTGGATCAGATTGGCCTAATGCTACAGCAGCTTAAGCGGTCTGTTTTACCAGAGATTATGGTTTCACTTACACAGAGCGCCTGAAAAATGCTGCGGTTTAGGAAGGATTATAGCTGAAAATTCCATGCTTTAAAAGAGAAATAAAGCAGAGGAGGGACTAGGAAATCCAACGTGCCTGGGGGCTGTGCAAACAGGATTAACCTCTGCCCATAGCACCTCTTGCTTCTGCCCACCCGCACTTCCCGTGTCCATCTTCTTCTCTGCCCTTTTCTCCCCAGCAGCTCCCCACACCTGCTCTCTCTTACACAGTACAGAGAGCTGAAAAAGAGCCAGGACTAAAGTGTCCCCAGCTTATTTAGGTATGACTGTCAAATGGCTTTTTGAAAAATATCACTCCACTTGCAGTCCCGGAAAGCCAGGGGAGCTTTTGGCCCTCTGCCTGCAGATAGATCTATTCATTCAAATTATCTAGTATCAACATTATTTGGATAGAGGCTTCAGCACTCCCAGACTGCTGGTGGTGATTCTGCCTGTCTGGCCTGAAGGTAAATCTGTGCATTCCTTGTCACCCAATGAGAGGATGCAGGACAAAAATAGCTTTGGGGGTTCTCCATCTACTGAGACTGGAACACAAAGGCTCACTGGTAGGACTGGAGGATAACATATAGGTGTAAAAAGCAGAAGCTGGGCGCTGATGTGCTCCCTACTCTGGTGACTTTAATTAACCGTGCAATAAGAACCAGATACTCCAGCTTCTATTCCCCATATCCTCCACAAAAGGTCCTTGCCAAACAGAGCTTCCTATAGCAAAAAGGGAGAAGAAATGACAATCCTCACTTAGCATACCAGAGACTTCACATAAGTAAACTAAATAAAAAGGAACTATACACCTTTTGGCCAGGACTGATCCTTCCCAATCAACTGAACCATGAACATATGTCTTTGCTGCAAGGGAGTCTCAGTGATCAGAGACCTTTCCTGGCCATCCAGGTTAGAGGTACTTGGAGGAGAACACAGATGGCAAACTATCATTTTTGCCAGGTAGCAAACCTTTAGGAAACAAATGCCTCAGGATAAACAGCTTTCACAGATAGAAACTGCCCAGCCCTTTATTGTCTAGGTGAGCATTGCAGCCTCACAATAAGGTGCCTAGAGTTAATTAAGCCAGTTCTACATTAATGAAGTCAGATTTATGACCTAATTATATGTCACATTTATATTTCTCTGTATAAATCAAAACCACCAGAACTAACTTATTCCATAGGCCATTGGCAACACTTGCCATCACGGCAGAGAGATGGCTTTCATTTATTGGCTTTGTTTACCTGAGGGTGGATGGTTTGCTAGATGATTTGGATTGGATCTGATCACATCATCCATACTTCTCTTTCAGGTGTTCAAATACAGGACTCTATTACTGCTGACCCAACAACAGTGGGTGTTCTGAAGCACCCATGCTTTAGGTTACAGAGTTCTCCAATTCCCAAACCTCTTAGCTGGCAGCCAAGTTAGGAGCAGTTGCAAAGCTGTATCTATTGTGCCTATGCAAATCCGCACATCAGAAATGGAGGTCCAATGCAAACAACAATGAAAATGAGACCTTTTATAAGCCCCCAACATTTCCTCTCCTCCATTGTATCTCTCTGTCAAGGTATCTGCCTGGCAACTCTACACTCTGGGAACAACCAGAGTACGTACTGACTGCTTTTATGGTTAAAGCTCCAAAGCATGCCACTGTGAACAAGATCAATTGATTGATCTGTCTATCCACCTATTAATTGAAAAGTCACATTTTTATTTTAAGCACCTCAAACTTCAGCTACACCTATTTTGTCAAAGCTTTTACAGAGTTTGGCTTGAGAAGTTTTGGCCATTACACCGAGCATCCTGTTGAATAGATGCTCATAACCACGCTGCTCTCCTGGGGAAGGTTACCCTGGGCCAAACTGTCTTAAGTGTAGCATCTTCATGCACCCTGAGCCAGTGAGACAAAGCAGCAGGAAAGGGAGCACAGAAGCTTCAGAGCATTCTTCTCCTTCCCAACCCTAAGCTTCTTCCTGTCCTCCCTCTCCTGCATGTTCCCTCCCTCACCTCTCCTTTTCCTGCATCCCGTTCCCCCCATCTGCCACTGCACTCCATTCTCCTCATCTCCTGCTGCCCCTGCAGAGGCATCCCTGCAGTCAGAGCCTAGCCCCCGGGTGCATTTACTGCTGTTGTCTCAGCATTGGCTCCTCTGATCTACTCCTAACCTTTTTTATTTTTATTTTTGTTTTTAAATTAATTTCCCTGTAGATTTTAACCACTCCATTTTCATTTACCCATTTTGTTCTTCCTCTCCTCCCTTCCCCACCCTCCTCTTCCTCCCCCTGTTCCCTTTGTCTGTCTGTGTCCATCCCTTACCCTACCACAGAAAACCTCTCCTCTCCCCTCAGTATAAAGCAAGAGCCTCATGGAGCCTCTCTCACCCCTTTCACCCCCACCACGCCGGTCGGCTCTGGGCAGGCTGATCTTCAGCCCTTCCACATGGCCCTTTCAGACGATGCGTCCACGCCTTGCTACAGTGCCTTCCTTCATCATGGTGCCCACTTTGGGCAGTCCAGCAGCCAGCCTCTGATAGCAGGTAACTGGCCTTGGCCACAAACTCAGTGGGGATGCTGCAGGCAAGGGGTTCAGTTTCGTCTGACGGGGAGACCAGTAAATGCTGCAAGCTCTTTGAGTGCAAGTGGGAACCAGAGCAACCATGTTCCAGTTCTGTGTATGCAGCGTGCGTTCTTAGCTCCATGGAGAGTCACAAAAAGATTTCATGCCTGTCCTTCATTTTTTAGAATAAAATGGGAAAAGAAGTTGTAACTACCTAGAGGTGACTGGGTGTCCCAGTTGGATGGATCTGGGACTTAGGATAGAAACACTCATACAGCAAAACTCTGTGTTTCCTCAATAGCCATAACACCCCTGAGTATTGTCGGCCCAGCAAGGGTACTGCGTGCTAGCCTAAGGTAGATGACAGCAGCTTGAATAACCTAGCCAACTCTGGGACTGACAGGGTCGTTCAGCATGGGTTGGGTTAACTACTAAGTTAGATAAGTTGGTGAGCACTGCCATAGCTATGCTGTGAGCAATATTTGAGTCACCTGCTTTGGGAGTGTCAATGTGAGCTGGTGCCTTCACACAGCAGACCAAGTAAATAAGAAGGGTGGGTGAGAGACTATAATGTCTTACAGCCAAAGGAATACAGACCTGAGGTAGGTTGCCTTGAAGGGAAGGACAGAAGTGAAGAAATAGGTTGCAGAAGATGGCAGCACTGAGGAGCAGCAGGCTGGAGGGAAGGAAGGAGAAGTTTCAGGTAGGTACTAGTCCTGTGCAAGGTGACTGAAGCAACACTGCTGCAGAAGCTCAGGGGTGACTTGGATGAAATAGTGGGTATCATTTTAGATGACCACTGAGGCTGTTGTCACTCCACTATCAAAGAATGTAACTTGGGATTTGTCAAAACAGACCAAGTCTTAGTGCAGACCTCAGTTCCTAATGCTCAAAAAAGAAAACACACTTTACCTCCGCCTCCTTCGTACTCCTATATTATTTTTCTCTTTTGACCTAACATCCTCCTTTGTCTTGTCAGGTGAGATTTGCATTTCTAAACCTCCCTGTAGGAAAGCAGCAAGTAACAGCAGAGAAGACTTTTGTGTTCGTAACACTGTCTTGGTCCAATCTTACTGCAGACAGTAAGGGCCTCTGAGCTCCAGGCACTTCCTAAGCCAAGGAGTCACCTGACAGACTTTCTCCCACAGTATAGTTCTCTGGAGATGCAGTCACATGTGGTCACCCTTTAGCCTAGAAGGCACTGTGTTTCAGGAGAGGCAGCCACCTTAGGACCCTCACGGAGAATTAGGCATGGGAGAAAGTGTTCAAAAGCTCAAACAATGTCACAGAGATGAAGGTGCTGTTCCTCATTCAGAAGGCTCTTGGAGAAGGGAGAATGGTTGGAGTTGAAAGCATGTTATGAGCAGGATAGGTGCTAGCTTTGTCATAGCCCTGGAGTACAATAATTTAATAATCCTGTGTACCTGTTGGTAATGAGACGAGGTAATGGAAGGGGCCTGCTTGTATGTGACAGCATTTTAAGAGTCTCTCTGTGGGACCCTTATTCATGTTGCTGATACTGTACTTGTTTGTTATCTTCTTTGTCAAGACTGGGATTTTGACAGATGATCACTTTCCAATGAATTTTCCACATTGAGTTTTGCACATCAGCCTCTGTGTGCTCATGTCTGAATAAAAACACAGGGGCATATGTGCATAGATCGAGTAGTAGAGTGAGTGTGTATGTGTTCCCACCTGAATGGAAGTGTCAAAATGAATTAATTTTGTCTGCTGCTACATAATGTTCTCTCTAACTTTTCAGTGACACTGTTTTCTCACTCATCACCTGTTGTTATTTCTCAGGCTAGTCAATAAATGAAACCAAAAGAACATGAATTTTAAGCATAAAGCTTTCTTGCCTGAAAAGAATGTGAGGAAAAAAAAAAAAGAACTATATCTAGTGGGTGTTAATCATATAGCTTAACATACAGCTGCAAATCACTAAAGGAATGATGGTGATAAAAGACTAGAAGAGTGTAGAATATAAATCCCTGAGGCACTATATATTTATTTTTATCAACATTGGGGAGTGGCTGGAAAATGGCTCAGCTGTTGTCTGGTAGTTCTGTGCCATTATCTGAGGAGGTGAGCTAGGAACATCAGCCACTGATCAGGAACCTCTTCAATGAGAAAGAACAAACTTGCATTTCTTTTTTCTTGAGCAAATCACCTCAGTAATCTTTAGTCAAGACCTATGAAAGCAATGAACACTTGTTTAGGCTACCGCATCCCAGAGAAACTTCCTCCCTTCAGGTTAATGCTCTGTGTTGATTACTTTTTGCTTTGCTGTGTAACTTATTTATTTATGATTCCCCAGCCCAGGTTCATGCTTGTTCCAGAGCCCAAGTTATCAGTTATTCTGCTACTAGTAGAGCTAAACCAACTCTTATTCTTCTTTCATTGGCATATCCCAGCACAGTTCCAGTGACACCAGTGGTCTTAATGGGCCGTACTTAACCTGTCACTTCTAAAGGCGAATCAGACTCCAGCCCTCCACTTAGAATAGACAGGAAAGACAAAATTTAACAAAGGAACAACAAATGGCACAAACTTCTTGGTGAGCTACAGTTAACCTAGGGAATGTGAAAGGCTTTGGATGTCTGAAACAGGCTGAGATCTCAGTAGGCAGCATTGGAGGTTGAGCTGTAAATCTCCCAGCAGCTGTGGGGGAAAGATTATCTTAATTTATTTAGCCTTTTTTTTTTTTTTCTTTTTTCTTTTTTCTTTTTTTTTTTGGTTTTGGCTTGAAACTCCCAGCAGCTTCTGAGATGATTTTAGTTCATTTAAATGCAATAAGCACTAACAGCAAATGCCCTTCTGGCTGGCCCGTTTTCAGTCTAACCAGTCCAAATGAGGAAATGCCTCTGGCATCAACCAAGAAGCCTCCAGCTGCACTTCCTAAGAGATGAAAAATAAACTACAATCATCCACCTAGTCCATGCCCCTCTCTACTTCTTTGGTGGAGAAAAGAAATCACAACTTTAAGTATTACTAAGAAAAACTTTTATCTGTGATAAAAACGAAGTGGGACTCAAACTAATTCACATGACCCTATCACACCAGCACCTGGAAGGAGTCCAACCAGTATTGATCCCATGCTAAGCACTGTGCAAATGTACTAAAAGTGCGCCCTTGCACCAAAGAGTTTGCAGCATAAAAAGAAGCACAGAGAGGTGAAGTGACTTGCCCAAAATCATCAGCTGGTGAACGGCAGAGGTGGGAAGAGAGACAGGCACAGAAAACTCTTGGATCACTTTCCAATGCCTTGCACATTGATCATGCCCTAAAGCAACATCACCACAGTTTTGGAACTGCATCCACTGCATATAGACAGGACCACAGCTACTCTGGCAATGAATATGATGCCATTCTCTTTGCAGCTCAGGGCTATTTTGATTTAGTTAAAACAGATCCAAAATCTACAATGAAACAAATTCTTTTGAGCCTCACAAAGCTAAGTTTTAACATCCATCCTTACAGTGTGAGATCAAAAGTGCCATAATATTCCCCCAAAATTTTCAGTGGATGGACAGCACTTATGTAAGAGAAGGCTGCACAGCACTTGCCTATCGAGGTGCTGGCCATGTGACGGTGGGACAAGAGGTGATATCAAATCAGTATTGAAAGATCTTATCCCTATTAATCACCTGTCCTGATTCCTTCCCTTTCCAGGTCGTGACATGGCAAGCACCACCTTGCCTGGCTACCCACCCCATGTTCCCCCAACTGGACAAGGCAGCTACCCAACCTCAACTCTTGCAGGAATGGTTCCTGGTAAGTCAGCCTCCAGACTTCAGTAATGGTGCACACGTTTGAAGGGTATACTAGCATTATAAGAGCTCTTACAGTTGGCTCTGCTATTGCTTTGCTGATATGAAGGCCTGTTCTTCTCATAAAGAAATCATCAGGTGCCTATAACCAATGTAGCTAACAACCCTTTCTGTAATGTATCTCTTTCCCCCTAGTAACTGATTCACTGCTGCTATGGGCAACTAGCTATCTATAACCTGTGGCAATTAATTGGTAATTAATTAACCTTAGTATTCATTAACTAATGTAATTATTTTCCAATGACCCGTGCAGATTATTATGTACTGCTCATAGATCAGGATATTCAGCTATTCTCTAACTTAGGGTAACAACTTACCTTCTATCTAAAGCCAGGGCATCAAACTGAAAATCATCAATGGTAATTTAATACCTGCAGGTTTTGGAGACCTACTGTCCATAGCCTAAACTAGCTAAGAACTCAGCAATGATTAACAGCATTTCAGGAGAAATTAGCTATTCACTTTCAACAACCAACCACTTACCCACCTCCTTTTTGTGAGACAGTACCTCCAATCCAAGAAATTGTCTACCTGATTCTACATCCAAAGGCAAACTGTTTCTTTGCTGCCTAATGCCTTTGGAGAAGTACCTTCTCTCGGCAAATGGATTCTCCCACTGTTTAGAGAGAAGAGAGAACCAGGGCAATTGAAGAGTTTATTTCCCCGGGCTCTATTCCCCAGTCCTCTGATGACAGTTATCCCCAGCAGATAAATGAAGAGGCAGGATTTTCATTTCTCCACCACAGTATCTCAGAGCTCAGAACTTCATCTGCCACTGATTTGTTTATGTTACTGCCCTGGGTTGTGAGTTGTGATGGCTAACAAGCAGCTACACAGTCAATTCTGGACTTCTGCTACTGGAGGGATGACTCCACAACTGAAGCAGCAGAAAGCTGAGGACAGAAAGCTCTTAAATCACTATGGTACGATTTGCCATGGCTTATGAGTGAAAAGCCTAACTTAACTCTCATCCAAATCTCAGAACAGCTGGCTAAACAAACATACACTGCAGTGAGGACAGTGAAAATATCACTGGTAGGAAATGTTGGCAGGTCAAAGTCTTAACATCTTTAAATGACAGATCACTGCTTATACACCGTGAAGTACTGTCTAATACCTACGGTCACATTCCAGAGCTAACAAGCTACCTACTGCTTATGATCCTAAGGCACAAAAAAGCCACAGGCTATGCTGTGAATTGACCTCCAGATCAGGAAAAGATAGTGGATTGGTCCCCTTCTCATCCCCACTTTAGTCCCTTGGTATAGTTGACCAGCTTGCTGAACTTTTGGGATGATGTAGAGTTGGCAAATTTTAGGGCACCTCCTTCTACACTAAATTTTTCAGGGAGATGGTTTGGCTCCAGAATCAGAGAAGCATTAAGACAATATAAATCAATTTAAAACACTGTAACAGTAGGTAGACTCAGTTATCGACATTTAAGTCAGTTATAGGTCAAAACTTATAGAAAGTCATAGCATATAGAAATGATTAATAACACCAAAATAGCTGGCTCTTTGAATAGGTACTTCTAAAAAACAGGCTCTTCTCAACTCCTAACTGTTTTCAACTTCTCAACTGTCCAGTGATTACATGTAAGTTTAACATCTTCATCACAAGGATGATACTGACATCTAAACTAGCACAAAAAATTTAAGACCACTAATCACTGGGGTCACTTATCCCAGATTAGGGTATTTGAAGGTAGGAACAGAATGATAAAGAAAAAAGTTGAGTTATAGTTAAAAGAAAAAAGATTATTCAAGTCAAATGGCTATCTCTACATCAAATCTGATGTCAACATTCAATTAGAGGAAGTTTTTCCGGTGGCCTACTTGGGCATCCTGCAGTAGTTACTGCATCTTTCCATACAGCATCAAGTTCTGGCTGTTTCAGTCATACCCCACTGGTCAGACTCAGCCTGGCAGTCCTTCTATTCCTGGTTTCTAATGTGACTGAAGCCAACAAGCTAGAGATAAAGAGGCTTCCTGGGAAGGAACATAAGACTTTGCTTTAATGGGTCACACTGCAGATCTCTGCAGTCACTTCTCTGTCAGGGGCCAAAAGTGAATGCCTGGTGAAGGGTATAAGAGTAGAGCAAGCAAATATCAGTACTTTCTCAAAAGATCTCCCAGCCTCCAACAAGTTGCAGCTCAGAGACTTCCTAAGCCAGACTTAGTATCTTTCTATTTTAATGTTAAACACCCTCCACAGGTTTTCCTTCCACAAACTTAAACAGTGTCTCTTGAACCCATATAAGCCTTTAACATCTGAAGCAACCTATGACAAGAAGTTCTGCAGCTTAACTACATATTGTGTGAAAACTACCTCCCTTATTTGTTCTGAACCTGCCACCTGCTAGGCTCACTTCATGCCTCATGGTTTCTGTATTAGAAGACTAAACGTGCCAAGATTTAAATACAGATACCAAGAAATACTGTTAGTAAAGGTTCCCAGAGCACAGATTGCACAGAATATAGGCCTCATGAGATCGATCCTCTGTGCTTGCTTGCAACCTCTGTTAAGAGCCCAGGTTGAATGGAGAAAACAATTACAATGTCACCCCCAGGCCAAGAAAGATCAGGGGCCAGTGCTTTAACTACACTGGAAACAAGAAGCCAGCCCGGTGACCACTCCGGGAGCATCTCTAAGAAACACACTGATATGCAAACGAGCCTTATTGTCTGGGTCTGAGCGATTACCAGAAATAGGCTCTGTCTTCTCTACGTAAAGGTGCAGAGCTAAAAATAGAACGGGCCAGAGAGCAGAATTTCCAATCCATGCAAAACTCTGATTTTTGACATTTGTTTTCATCTTACACTGGGATGAGGATTCAGAATCTTGAAATAGTTCAATTTGCAAACATCAGGATGAAACATTTCAATAACGTCAACATGTTCTAGATGTCAAGACATATTAAAATAATAAAAGAGTTGAAAGGAAATTAAATGAGATGAGAAAGGCAAAATGAAACAAAACAAGAAAGTTGAAACATAATACTTTGTTTCAATTTGCAATCATTTCAGAACTTTGTTTCCAAAACTCCATTGAAACTGACAAGCTTGTGCAAAACATTTCCATTTCAATGAGACAGCATTTTCCAGTGGAAAACTGTTTCTGAGAAGATTGTTTGACCAGTGCTAACCAAAGCTGCTCTGTTCTATCCGTGACAACCTTTCACTAGACTTCTACCTGCATAGTCTAGAGAAGAGCTTGTCTCCAGTAGCAGTACATCCATGCAACATCGTCAGTCATGCACGCAAATATCTCTGATGTTTATGTGGATCATGTGGTAAGATACACATCCTGCATCTGCCCTTGCCTGTAACTTCAGGTCCCAGGCTGTAGACATGGATGAAAGCCAGTGGTCTCTGAGCACACACTTGAAAAAGCAGGGGTTAGTCACTCAAAGAAAGACAAATCAGGTATTGTTGTACACTTAACCTGTGCGTCTGAGAGATGTTTCCTGCACAGGTAATAGGGCACCTTTGATCCCTGTCTCAATTCTTCCCATTTCCCAGAAAGGCCATCGAGTTTCCGCACTGTTTTGGTGAAGTGAGCATCCGCTGAAGGGAACTGCAGTTTACACAGAGCAGCGTGGAGCCTGCAGAGGCTGGTGATGGCAACGGCAGGGAGTCGTTAAACAGAATCCAATGTTGATGAGGAAATTACACTTGTTTCATTAGTGATCGGGGAAGGCAATAGCTCAGTTCCTCTTGGTCACAGTTGAGCTCAAAAGCTCATTATCCTGCTGCATGCATGCTTTCACTCCTCGTCAATAAACACTGTTTCCAGTGGCTGCCCTCCCTCCTCCCCAGCTCTCCGTGGCTGGGGCTTTCTCCTCTACTTAACCCATGCTTTAGGAACACTATAAACAGTTTAGGGAGACAACTCAGAAGAGGGTGAGAGAGGAGCTTTGAAATATCAGAACTTCTCTCCATGCAGAGAACTGACGTTTATGAGGCATTTGAAAGCAGAAATATTCATCTGGATAGTTTTTTTCCTTCTTTGGGGGACAAACTCATCCTAGTATATCCCACAGATAAATTACTTCAGTAGAGATAAATCTGGACTATGCATTGCTTTTTGCCCTCGTATTCTATCCCACAGCATTCTGATCACCTTCGCAGGTTTCACCTATTCCTTCCCAGCTAGCTGTCAGGATTTTCAGTGCAGGATGTTTCTAGATATGGAAACATACCGAGTTATTACAATTAAAACAGTATTTAGCAATGTCTGTCACACAAAATGTGGTTTTATGCTGAAACTAAAACCTGCTATGACTAAAATACCTTTGGATGGTGATTGTTTTCAATACATACACATTTTCATACTGATTTATTTGGTTATTACCCCGAGTGTCTTTAAAGAACCTGGCTGGACATATTCTCCTCAAGTTTAAACCAGTGCAAATCCCCTGATTTCAACAGATTTCATTTCCACCATCTGAGAATCTGTGGGTTTGGCTTTAACTCTCCGGTGAGGGGAGATTTGCAGAGATTACAGTATAATTAACTGACATTTCTTTGGTAATTGTATCACAGGCATCCAGCGCGTCTACATTGCCTTCTTTCCTTGTTCCATGGTATCTAGCAGGAACCCCAGGTGCTTTCCAAACACTTTTGTTGTAACAACTCCACCCCCGCCTCAGGGCAGACCAGAAGCTAATAGTCTCACGGCTTTTTCACTTTCTTTTAAGTGCATAATGCCTTTCAGATGGCACTAATTGTCCCCAGCCTGTTGGTACTGCATTAAATTGAGGTTATGGTTAGATAATGTCATACTTTTACTTAACAGAATCATATATTTTTAAGTTTTGGGAGATTTATTTATTTTGAATGCAGCACCATGCTTCCTCAGTTACCAAATATAATTCCTTTAGCCCTGCACAGGCTTCTATAAAACACGGGGATTCATCTCCTTATGCACAATAAAACTGAATATTCAAGAAGACTCTATAACATACAAATCTTAGAGTCTTATTAGATGACAAAGCTTACAAGTATTTTGGTTTGGGAACATTTTACTGAATATGAAGAGAGCTGTAGCCCAGCTTGTCTTTCAGATTCAGAATAATGCCTAAAGCACTAATCAGTAGAAAATTATTTTCTGGAACTGGAATACAGCAAGATTTCTCTGTAACTCTGTAACTAAGCATAAAGGTGAGGTTCATCATATATGAATTGCTTTTCTAACACCATCATATAGAGAAAGAATATGTTTTCCATTTCATTTTATTTTTAAGCCCACTCTACACTCAGAACATTTCCCATAACAAATGATAATCTTCTCCACAAATATGTCATCACCCTCAGTACCCTACAAACAAAACTTAGCAATACATATTGCCATCAGCAGCACCACTGGTTCCAATGAGTTTACTGTGAGCTTGTCCCATCAAGCTCCCATGCCTGCTGTCTTAACACTACCGGAGAACCTTAGATTCTATTTAAAAGAAAGCTGATGGTTAATTGCAGAAAAAGCTTGCATATGCAATCCTACTGCAGCCTGAGAATCAGAAGTCAGAAGGCAATGAAAAATAAACCGGTTTGTTTATTTATATGTATTATTGGATTTCATTATTTTAAACTAATTTCTTGATTCTGAAGAGGTCAATCTTACGATTTTTGATTGTATGGGTAAGCAACACCGCACTGAACAAACACTACAGTGTCCTGAAGGGCACAGTCCCAGTTGGGCACGGAAGCTAGACACACTAGTTTTCCTGCTGGCATACGGACTCAGCATGAACACCGGCTTGATGGAATAGCAGATACAAATTTTTATTCTTAACTGTTTTTCACACCTTCCTTGCTTTCTTCCAGGGAGCGAGTTCTCAGGGAACCCCTACAGCCACCCTCAGTACACAACTTACAACGAGGCCTGGCGGTTCAGCAACCCTGCGTTACTAAGTGAGTACCTCTTTCCCACAGCACACCCCCAGCCTCGCGCTCCTTCTGTTTGTCTCTTTGTTTTCTTTTCTTTGGTTGTTTTTTGTTGTTGTTGTTGTTATTGTTTTTGGGTTTGGTTTTGGTTGGTTTTGTTTGTTTGTTTGTTTTCTTTTTTTTTTCTGAAGAGGGCTTTCAAGTATTTGGCCAGGTGAGAGGCTTTTTTCCTCACTCTCCAGTCCAGTGTCTAGATAGGTATATACCTCGTGTGTTCTGTATCTGTTCTGAAGCTGATTCCTCTTCTGTGAGACAGTTCTAAATTCCATTTCAGCTCTGGCTTCTCCATGGGCTGCATTCACAGTTTATTCCAGATTAGATCAGAAGTTAAATTCAGGTTCTGCTACTTTCTGAGGCTGCAATCAGCATCCATTCAAGGTCTGATTAAAAAATTCCAGATGAGGTTTCACTCCTTTCCCAAGCTAAACCCAGAGTCAGTTCCTGGGGATCTGGAAAACCCATTGAAGTTCTTCCTATTGGACCAGTTGGAACAGCGTCCAGAGTAGGAGACAGGCTGCATCACTAGGTTTAGAACAGACAGTAGAGTTTTATTGCAGGAATATATTCATGTCCAGTGACACTAATATGCCCAGAAATAGCCAGTTTTTTTTCAGAGGGGGAAAAAAGCCTCCTACAAGACCATCTCTTCTACTACAACAGTTCTTTGCAAGGGAATAGGAAGAGATTTATTATATGTAAAACAAATCAGCTGTGATTATTACCTATGTATTTATTGAGGTTTAACAACTGGATAATAGATGCACATTTTATTCCAGTGTTGTTAAACCTCAGTAAATGTGATCTTAATAATCAATCACTATTTAACACACATTCAATAACCATCTAGAGAGCTTTCATGCCAAATGTGACCAAAACCCCAAGCAATAAAACATGGTAATTTTGTTTCATTTCTCCCCTCCTGGTTTTAAAAGTGACCTGCTATAGTTTGTCAGGTATGCTCAGAACATCCGACCTTGACACTTTCCTCGTGGCCATGGATCAGGCGTGCCATATTTGTGCTGCGGTGCTCACGGGCTTCCCTCTCGGCAACGTACTGATGGTCAGAAGGAGCAAAAGGATCTCCTTCCCATACAAGGGCTTCAGAGCCAGAGGCCACAGTACCTTCTCTCCACTGAACGGTGGCCCTCGGCTGGCTTCCACTGATTGCCTTTCCTTAATTAAGAGCTGAGTCCCCAAGTTCGTTCGTTTTGGTTCCTTTCCTTTTCTTTCTTCCTTTCCTTTTCAGTTCTCCTNCCCTGCCCTCCGCCCCGACCGCTCCCCCCGCACCGGGAAGAGCCTGCGGCCAAGTGGCTTCTCCCGCGGGAGCCCTCCACCGCACCTGGGCAAAGCTCAGCCACGTGAAGTCCCCTTGGCTTCCAGGACTTCAGGGGGACTGGGAAGCAATGCAGCTGGCAACCATTGCCTTACAGGACCTCCTTCTTCTGGGAGTGGTAAGGGCTGGGGGAAGCAGGGGAGAACGCTGCTCATGAAACACTCTTCCCCAAAGATATGCTCTTCTGTGGTGGACTTTTCAACATGTCTAACCTGTGATGCTCACCCTGTTTCCAAGGACAGAGGGAACAGTGCGGCTAGAGCTCAGATGGTGGTACAGAGACCTGGCCCATCTGACAATGAAGAAAAGGACCAAGTCACTATCTGCACCCCACAAGGGGTTCTCCGTGCACCTCATCCCCACTCTCCAGCATGGCTTCCCCCATAGTTGGCTGCACCTCACGCGTGGTGACTTTGCAGGCCAGAGTTGGGAGGAACCTCACACATACACCCACAATTTCTGTGACACACAATCAGCTCAGACAGGAGGATGGAGCAACATTTACAAACCAACCGACGCAATGAAGAAATATATAAATAGATATATAAATATAACTGTGTTTTTATGCTTTGTCATGAAGGTCTGTAAAAAGGAAAAAAAAAAAAGAACAAATCCCCAATTTTCTAAAAAACCCAAGCAAACAAAAACAACAAAAAAACCAAAATAATAATTAAAAAACCCTACAAAAATAAAACTCCAAGTCCCATCCCTCCCCGCCACCTGAATGGCAGACAAGTTCCTCTGATGTTTGATGCTCCTCTTTCACTCTAGGGTTTTGTTTCCTTTCTGTTTTGCACTACAATGGGATGGTGGTATTGGAGAGGATTGGATGCCAGCTNATTTTTTTTTTAATTTATTTTTTTTATTTTTTTTTACTGTTTGTCCTTTCAACCAGTCCATTCTTCTCCTGTGTTAACTTTCAGGTTCCCCTTATTATTATAGTGCCACATCCCGGGGCTCCGCACCTCCCACTGCTGCCGCTGCCTATGACCGCCACTAGTTACCATGGAAACCACATGAAACTGCAGGGCGACAGCTTAGGCCTCCACATTGTACCTGTCTGATCACCTCCCTCCATCCCTGGGAAGGGTGAAGAGACCTTCTCCGTTCCTCCCCTCAGTCCAGTTCCTTCCTCTTCGTCACGAAGGCGCCGGACCAAGCNGCTAGAGCTCAGATGGTGGTACAGAGACCTGGCCCATCTGACAATGAAGAAAAGGACCAAGTCACTATCTGCACCCCACAAGGGGTTCTCCGTGCACCTCATCCCCACTCTCCAGCATGGCTTCCCCCATAGTTGGCTGCACCTCACGCGTGGTGACTTTGCAGGCCAGAGTTGGGAGGAACCTCACACATACACCCACAATTTCTGTGACACACAATCAGCTCAGACAGGAGGATGGAGCAACATTTACAAACCAACCGACGCAATGAAGAAATATATAAATAGATATATAAATATAACTGTGTTTTTATGCTTTGTCATGAAGGTCTGTAAAAAGGAAAAAAAAAAAAGAACAAATCCCCAATTTTCTAAAAAACCCAAGCAAACAAAAACAACAAAAAAACCAAAATAATAATTAAAAAACCCTACAAAAATAAAACTCCAAGTCCCATCCCTCCCCGCCACCTGAATGGCAGACAAGTTCCTCTGATGTTTGATGCTCCTCTTTCACTCTAGGGTTTTGTTTCCTTTCTGTTTTGCACTACAATGGGATGGTGGTATTGGAGAGGATTGGATGCCAGCTCCACCCCTGTCGCCTCCTCCTCCTCCCCCTTTCCCAAATCCTGTCTCTGGGGAGCAGTGTGGACAAGTCACATCTGACAAAGTTACCAAACACATCAGTCGACAAAAAAGCACTCTGAGTCAACAAACGTTTTCCATGTCACTGGTTGGCAAACAAAGAAAACAAGCCCAGCTGCGCTCTAACTGCGCTGTGTGGCGGAAAGGAAGTGTGGGGCTTCATGTGGGCCCATCTGATTGCCCTCTGGACAGCTGAGACTGAGATGGACAAATTCAGGATTGGCTGGGATTATTGCTTGGTTCCCTAGCCCTTACCCGCCGCTCCTTTTACCTTAACCCCTGTACCCGTGACGACTTCAGTTCACCCACATCCCAACTTTCGCAATTTTAGATATGTCCAACACCCATTCTCCAGATCCCCACAGCCGGTGACAACAGCCTCATTATCTGTGCCCAACACCTAATTTCCTAACCACTGTAGCCTTGCTATATGGGCCCCCTTCGATTCCCAGTCCATCTGCTCATACACCTACTAATTTATAGGTCTCCATTCAAATCCATATGCCTGCATCTACCAGCCAGTCCCAACACACAGCCCCATCTTTTCATCTTCAATCCTATATTGTGCACCCTAATATTTACCCCTTATCCCAAATGCTCACCTGATGATTCTCTAGGGACTCTCTGCTCTTTTTGGTTCCCAAGTGACTGGCAAACACTGTTCTGCAAAAGGCTAACTGTCAATAGAAATGCTTATTACTCCTATATTGTCAGCAAACTCATAAACTGTTCCTTGCACTGACACTTCCTAAAAAAAATACTCAAAGAAAACATGAAGGCAGCTATCGCCTGTCCCTAGGGCATCAAGTCTGCCAAAGTAGATCCTTGTTGTTTTAGAGAGGTTTCAGATAAAACTTGTGGGCTACTGTCCATGGACAAAGACAGGATTGAGAATCAAACCCCCCAAGGGCATAAAAGTGAACAGCAGAGTAATCTGTACAGCCAACTTTATGTACAAAATCCAAAGTTCCCAGCCTCAGAGGAGATGTGGTTGCGA
Organism: Aramus guarauna; assembly: GCA_013400195.1. Lineage (NCBI taxonomy): Eukaryota > Metazoa > Chordata > Aves > Gruiformes > Aramidae > Aramus > Aramus guarauna. Next base: position 139,239 of record VXBL01003742.1, on the reverse strand, counting down.
ACTCGGTATTCTGTCTCCAAGTTTAACTTGTATGTATGAAATCCATCATCAGTAAACAGCTGTGTTGATCCCAAAGGCCCCTCTCACCTAACACTTTTAGCCCTTGCATGGCTCTAGCTGATTACAGGTCTGTGTCTTCTTTAACGGGATGCCCAAATGTTAAGGGTATTTTGGGGGGGGGATGTTTACATAGATGATATAGAGCTAAAATCTGTTCCTGTACAGAATAAAATCAAAGAGGTTAATCCTGATCTATTAAAAGTGTTATTCTGCACGTCTTACCTCTGAGTAACCTGCTGCAAATAGCAGAGCTGTTACGCTGTCACCGAGACCAGAACTTGGCCCGTTACCTTATTCTATATGAGAAGAAAATTCTGAGTAATTTCTAAAAAATTTACTTTCACCACTCCTTCTGTTTTCCTCCACAGACACCAGATAGATGCTGGACCCTGTTAGTAAAGTCTCCCTTTTAGTCTCTCAGTACAGCCTTTGCTCTGCTTGTGCACCACCCAGTTTCACTCAGCAGGTGGTCAGGGCAGAGGCAGTAAATCCAGGACCAGCAAGGAGAACCTCCTGAGGAGGCTAGAGAAAAGGAGATTGTCACACCTCACACTTGGCAACCTGCACCCCAGGGGCCACCTCAAGAGAAGCTAGCAGCTCAGAAATGCTTAGTTTTACAATGGTGTTTCACTAAACTTGAGACATGAGCTAGGGTATGAAAGCAGGATTTGGTTGGCTTATTCATGGCTGGCTTGATTTGACCCTCGGAGGGCCAAATCCATTGTTGGTGTAACTCCACTGATGAAAGAGGATTTCCACCAGCCATTGGATTGGTCTGGAAAGTTCCTAAGTATGGCATGTAGTCTGACCAGGAAAATTAAAAGGAAAGCAGAATTATGCAAAGGACTGGGCAGTCTAATCCTCTTCCACCACCATCTGTAGACCCCCATGCGAATGTACTGAATTACATTTGCCAAAGAGTTTCTTGTGTTGGTTGTTTTGATTTACAGTCGGTGGATGCATTGTAAAGCAGTATTATAGCTAAAGTCTAGTAGCTGACATGGGGATTTATGTGGTGATATTATGCAGAAGAAAACCATCAATAATCATATAGATTCCATTAGACTGGACTATGCAGGAAACGCAAAAATTCTACCAATTATTTAATATTATGTTATTTGCAAAAACAATTGCTGCTTTGTAGGAAGATAATGTGTGTAATGTGAAGGCAATTCCTCTTGTATATAAGTTCATCTCCATCTTCATCATAGTAGTTATTAAAACAGCTTCGTCTCATCCTGTAGATAAGGAACACGCTGTCTGTACTGTGCAAGTCTCGTTGTGCTCACTGAAAACAAAACGATGTGTTCAATAAAGCACAGCACAAATCCAGAACCTGAGGGAACAGCCAAACCTTGGAAGGACCCCTTCCCCAACAGGCCAATAGTTGCTTTGTGTATTTTTTTTTTTTTTCAGTTTTCTTTGAAAGGTTTTACAAGAAAAAATGAAAAAGAATTGGAGAAAGAAGTCTCTATGCAAAATCCAGTGAAGTCTATGACTCACATCTCTCTCATTCTTCTGTCTCTTCCCTTTCTCCCATTTCCTTCTCACACCCTCTTTCCATTCCATTTCTGTCTTTCTCTTTTATTATTCTGCATTCCCAATGCATTTTTCTATCCAGAGAGGGAACAGTATTACTGATAGGAGAGCAGGTACCTGGGAACTCAAACTCCCCAATTCTCCCAAAAGCTCTAGAGAACCTTTGTCAAGTCCAATTTCCCCCCATGCCTCAATTCCAATCTTCTGTAAAATGGGGATAACAATAATTCCTAGTTCACAGGGGGATTGCGCAGCTGAATTAATTAGCACCGGCTCAATGCTTTGAGATCCTGGAAAGAAAATTCTATCAAAGTGTTAAGTATTATTCTGAATAATAATGAATGTTTCCATTACATTTCTCTCTTTTTCTCACAAATCATTCTTCATTTCTTTATTCTTCTTCCTTAGCTCTCCCTTCACTTTCTTCTCCTGTCATTCTTAGTTCTGCTGCTACATTTGCTTTATGTAACGGATCAAGCAGAAAGCTCCCACATCCTTTTGGCCCAATGGGATGTGAGGCAAGAAGGAGGGAGGTTTGCGCAGGGTGGATGAATTAAAGCTGACACCCTTGTGACCTGTAAATCTGTTGGGGAGGGTTGGTGGCAATGAGCCCCTGCTGTGGAAATGGAGAAGTCTGCATGCTTTCTGACCCATCGGTAGCGATGATTCAAATCCAGAGTAAGACTTAAGAATTAATCACAACATGAATGTAAGGATGTTAAACAACAAAAGAAAAACAAAACCCTTGCACCTCTTTCTTCTCTTGAGTATATAATTATATATGCATATAAACATTTTCCTAAAGGAATTTTTGGTTTGCTGAACTGTTGGAACATCCCC